>CM030364.1:251702475-252286076 GCA_017893485.1 Hemerocallis citrina | reverse complement strand
TTTGTCTATTTCATCTTTCTTTGGCGGATTTGGATTTTGTTTTACGGTTTGCGAGATATTATAGTTTTCGTACAACAGTGTTGGGAATTCCAGATTTGCCAAACTATCGATTCTCGATGATTTCTGAATTTTTTTGGCCAAGCTAATCTTACTGGAAAAATTTGAAACTTTATATTCTGATACTAGACATATAGGGAAATACCCCAGATTTTTCCTGGATTTATTTGAGGTGTTTTAATACTGCTTTCCTGACTTTGAATACATTTTTCTGATTTGTGGCTGAACATATTTTCTTGATTCAAATCAGTTTTGAGTTATGTTTTGTAAATATTATGACTTATTATATTCACTGGATTCAGTTGGAATTCTATTTAGACCTTTTTTTGTTTTTTGTAAAAGTTTTGTTTTTGGTTATTTTATCCCTTTATGAATTATCTTGCACCCGTACATGTTTATCTTGCAACTTGAACTTGTTACTTGACTATACCATGATATACTTGTTATTTCGTGACACATACATGCTTGTTTGACCCTAATAATAAATAATCAAGTCGGGGTTTAAGGAAAAGATCTAGTAGTGGATCATTATAGAGCCTGCACTCGAAAGGAGATCTGTATGTTTCTTGTATGACAAGTTACCCCAGATCAAGGTTACCAGATCAATTTAGTGCTGTTACCGATCAAGTTTACCAATCAAGTTTTACCGATAAAGTTACAATCAAGTTAATTTCTTTACCGAGCAAGTTACCAACCAAGTTAATTTCTGTTACCGATCAAGTTACCAACCAAGTTACCGATCAAGTTTACTGTCCAAGTTTTGTGATTCTGTGATACCCAAGTACATGACCTATAGACTCCCCTACGAAATCTAAACGAAACTGTTTGAATGTAGCAAACCATTTTATAAAAGCAGGGGTGCATGAGTGCTACCTAGATAGTATAATACAAGACTTGAACATGATCACTTTGATTCCTAATACTTGATTACATGTACATGATACATGATACTTGATACTTGTTTACTTGCCACTTGATTACTTGATGCCTAACCACACGATACTTGTTTTACTTGACACTTGATACATGTCACTTGTACTTGTTCATCTTGCCATGCTAGTATTTTATTTTGTTATCATGCATATTCCATGCTATTAGTTAGATTTTTCCTATGTACTTGTATCCTATATTACAAGCGATCCGTAACTTGCCAATTGACGGGTACCTTGTTTTCTCTTTTCCTCTTTCCTGCAATTTATTAATTGCAGATTTTGGGATATCTGCTGCCAGATGGAATATGTGAGATAACATACAGAATCTGGAGTTTTGCTATCATGATTTCTTGCTATTATTATTATTTCCTGTTTTGAACAATTATATTTGTACTTGAGTTTATTTGTATTTGGGGCAATGTGACCCAGAATATTTGGACTTATTCAGATCTAGATTGTTTGAGATTATAATATTTTGGTTCAAGTATTCTTGTTGATATTTTGTTCATAGTGCATGCTTGGTTGATTCTTTTGCTTCCGACTCTGATTATTCTTGTGAAATATTGTAAAGATTCTTGAACAGCTTATGGATGATGAGAATTCATTCGCTGGGCTTAGGTCACGTAGCCGTATTCCTATTCTCTTTTGGAAAGTGGGCGTGACAATATAAGTCAGAAGATTATAATGTCCACGATTCGATTCTTGAGATCTCAATCAGTTAACATGTATTCATATCACGTATATTTCTCATATGCAAGTTCTAGTCAATTTGTTCATGTTGTGTGTGCATGCGAGTTTGGGTTTGAATCAATGGATATTGGCACAGTCAAGGATAACTTGGGTTAGCTCGTGTAAACCCTAGATATCCCCTACGAAAAGTATACAAAGCGAATATTAAGATAATCGAAGTAGGAACTACTTGCGGAGGAGATCAATAATCTTGAACTCTAGAAAAATAAACTGAAAGGTTCAAGAGTGGACTTGGCCCTTTTGTGTGACACGATTCGAATAACTAGAATAACACTGGTGATAGGATATCCCGAGCGACGATCAAAGACACGTGCGAGCTAACGAGAGCAAAATACCAAATAGCAGAGCAACCAAATATTAACTCCAAGTAAACAGCACATACCGAATCCAAGCAACACCAGCAAACGACAGCACACGCACACACAGATTGCGGATCCAACAGTAAAACACCCACACAACAGCAAGCACAGAAGTCGGATCCCTTTACGACCCAAACACACAACACCGGTTGCTGCATGCCACTACACTGTCTCTCTTCTCCACTTCGAGAGAGAGAGAGACGAGAGAGTAGAGAGAGTAGGAGAGATTCTGCCACTGCGGCAGAATGGAGACAGCGCTGCACGTCGGCGGCGGGTGGGAGCACGACCGACGGTGATGATGCCGCTGCGGTCGGGAAGCGACGCAACGACAGGCTTCGATGCCGACTCTATTTTAGTTCGAAACAGGGGGACAGCCCAGGGGGGTGTTCGGGATTCGACGACGACGAGGGCTAGGAGGCAAGGGTATGGCGACCACGGCGAGGCGGTGCTGTGGTTGGGAAGCAACGCAACAACGAAGAACGGCGTAAGTGAAGCCCTGTTTTCGCTCGAAACAAAGGAGACGACGACTGAGCTAGGGGGTTGACGGTGGATGAAGGGGGTGCACGGAGGGTCGACGTGGCAGGGGCTCGCGAGAGGCGGCAGTCGAGTGGGGGAAGATGGCGACGAAGATGGGGCGAAGGGTGGTTGTCGACTGTAACGGTGGAGTGGCGCTGGCGATCAGCAAAGGAGGAGAGGGCGCTTCGGGTAGTTGTCAAGTGGCAAGGAGAACATGGACGGGGGCGGCGAGCGGGGGTCGGCATGGTGGTGATGGTGACTGAGTCGAGCAGAAGGCTCGAGCGAGAGGAGGAAGAAGACGACTGTGGCGGTTGTTGAAGGTGAGCGGAGGCGCTCGGGACTCGAGCGGAGGCTTTGGAGGAAGATGACGAGGTCTCGACGGGTTCTCGGAGGTGGAGCGTCGAGCGGAGGGAGGTGCACAGTTGCAGGGGGGTCGAGGAGGAGGGGTCGGGAGTTCGATGGGGAAGACGAAGGCGGTGTGGGTGTGGGTAATCTGTAACACCCTGCAAAATTGAAAATTATAATTTTGCCCTTGTGTGTTACGCACGTGTATTTTATAACGTGTTTCATTATATATTTTTAGATTCTAACTATTTATGTATTTCCCGTATTGATTTTATCCTATATATTCAATCTTAATATTTTATGTGCTTTTTACGTGTTTTCAATGCACGTATTAATTACATATTTTCCGCCGCTACGGGTGATAATTTCTGGGTTTCAATTATTATTATTATTATTATTATTTTCAAATCTATTTTATAAAATGGAAATTCATTTTCCCTATTTTTGATTAAGATAATTTTGTACGTATAATGCATGTGTTTCTACGTGTAGTGATTTCATCATGAAATATATATAAAATTAGTAAATATATTCTCCTTATGTTGTTTTCGATTATATTTAATAATTTGTTCCCATGAGAAATCGTTTGTCGCATTTTAATATTTTACGTGCACTGCACGTATTTCTGGTAACGTATTGAAAACGTATTTATGTTTAAAATAAATTTCGGTAGTGTGTGTAGCGCCCCGGTAATTTTTAAAGATATAAAATACTAATTTTATATATATATATATATATATATATATATATAATATATATATATATATATATATAGTATATACTTTGAAAGTAAAGTATAGCATCTGATTAATTAAAGAAAAAGTGAAGTTTGGCAATGTGGTTAATGTGGCTAATAATATTAGTTGATAATAAAATGGTGAGTGTGTAGGAGATGAGGACCCACGGGTTCATGCACAGCACTAGTGTGCTGTTGTGTGAGTAATGGGTGATGAGTTATCATGTTTGAAGTGGGAGTTGGACTTTTTTTCACTGATACTAAACCGGTTTGTGTATTAGAGGAGGGAGTTGAGAATTAGAAGAGGTGAGAGTTATAAGGAGGTGAAGAGATGAAAGTTTTTAGGAGTTGAGAAATGAAGAGAAGGAGAATTAAAATGGAATTTATTAGGTTATGAAATTTATAATTGAACCTCTAAGCCTAGACCTATAAATAGCCCCCCATTCTACTCTCTTCTCACACCAAAAAGTAATCAAGAAATAAGGGAAAGGAAAAGAAAGAGAGAAGAGAGTTTGTACTTGGTGGCCATTGCTAGGAGGAGAAGCCATAGCTAGGAGAGGAAGCTTTTCTAGGAGCAAGAAGTGCTTGTGGAGCTAGGAGCAAGAGGGAGCCCATTCTTTGTAGTTTTCAATCTCAAATTAAGGTGGGTGATTTCTTTACTTTCTAATTGTAGAAATTTCATGTTAGAACTATAATGAATAATATAAGTTAATGATCATGTAAAATATGTAGATAAACTTCATACTAGTATAACATGCTATGAATGAGAATAACATGGTTGTGATTAAATAAATAATAAAAGAATGGTGTTCTAAGAGTTAAATAGGATCATGTTAGAATGCTTGTAAACTTTATGTGTGTTAAATACATATTTATTTGGAAATTTTGATGTAGCAATCTATATTATTAAAGGTAGTAAAAAATGGTAGTGGATCTTGAATTGTTTTAAAAGCTACAAACTTGTTAGTTAGTCATACATGAATAAATAGAATAAAGAGAATAGATTGTATGAAAGACATTGGAATTTCTCTTTTGTTAAGTAAGTGAATCTTTTAAGATAATGTTAATCCTACTAAACTCATTTACTTTTGTTCATGAAAAGATATAATTAAATTTGAAGAAATGCAATATGGAGTTTATTAAAAGAAAGGAATTGGAAGTTTAGGGTCATTGTCTAAATTATGGATTTAAAATTAGTAAATTACTGTTAAAGGAATAAACCCAGTCCACAAGAATTTGTTTCAGTTTAATAGAGGATTAGTTAGAATGGAGAATCAAGTTTATGGAAATGAAAAGATAAACAGTGATTTTGAACAAAAGTAGAAAAAGAGATTATATATCATGGAGCGCGTCTGGCCTGTTGGCTTGGCGCTGCGCTGTTTCTTTGTCTGGCCTGGTTCGAATCCCATAGACAACAACTTTTTTTGTGTTTTTGTTTTAAATAATTTCAACGCCGAGACTTGGTATACCAAGTTCTTCAGTGTAGAAACAAAACACTAAGTCACTATGGACTTAGTGGTTAGTGCGGTGAGCTTTAGGTTTGCCTAGGCTTGCGGTTGGTAGGGGTTCGAAACCCACCATCAACAAACAAATACTGTTTTTGTGTTTTTAGTGATTTTGTGGGTTAAAGTGCAAGTTAAAATTAGAGGAAAAAGATCCTAGTGTTTATAAAAGATGATGAGAATTTAATTCAAGATGTTTTATATAGATTTTTTATGCATATTTGAGATATAAGAGAGACATTGAGATAGAATGAGATTTGTTCTCAAGTTAAATATTTTGAGAAACTAAAAGAGGAGCAAAATGAGTTTTTGATAAGAATAAATTATTATAAAAATGAGATTTGTTGGTGGAATGAGAATAATTATCCATGTGAATGAATTTCTCTTGATGTGATTATTCACTTATGCAAATTAAGAGTACTTGGTATATGTTTGAAATATGAATTTATATTTTGTTATTAAAGAGATTGTTTTGAATGAAGTTTGTTCAGTGAAAGAAGACTTATTTATTAAAGAATCATGAATAGTGCTAATAATGAGACATTGCTTAAGTTGTAAGAATGAGTTGAAAGAAGAAATTCATCTAGGTTTAAGACATGATTCTTAAAGGGTATTTGTACCCATTTTCTTGTACATGAAAGTTATGAGTAAAATTAGTAAGACCTTGGTTACTGACAATATTGAAAGAAAGATTTTTGGATATGATTTCCGAGGATAGTTGCCGTCGTGGCGATCTCGTGTTTTTGTGAACAAGTTTCGGTAGGAGGTAAAACTAATTCTAGGGATGATAACTTATTTATTTCTTGAGCTAAATATTAGGCACTTAAGTGAAGATTGTAGCAAACCTGGGCAAACGTAAGTGGGTTGCTCTATATATCAGCGGTGGATCTCCGTGCTATACACCTAGTCGGTGAACTGAGGGTTGCTTCGTGGGAGACGGACTTTTATATTTAAATCCAGGATTATGAAGACGGGTCAGCGGTGAAGTTCCTGGATCTTGAGTAATCGGGCGATAGTTTCTTGTTTTGCCGTACTCCAATAGCCAGAGAGGCTAGGGCTAAGGGTCACTTGTGGGATTATTCTCACGATAAAATAGCCGGGGAGGCTGGGATCTGTTATTATAGCCGTGGAGGCAGAGATCCGTAGCCGTGGAATAATCTAAACCTTGTTTTATTACTTGGTAGTTTCATGGCGAGGGATCGAACCCTTTAATGTGGGAGTACGTAGGCGCTTGCCCTCGGACCTATGTAGTATTGGGATGCATAGAAAGCCGAACAAGTATGTATTAGTGTCCATCCTAGAATAAATTGTGTGCATTAGAGCATTAAGGCATGGCATACACTTACATGTTTAGCATAGTCACAATTTAACACTTTATTGTTCATTCATATTTATTTTTTGGGTTTGTTAAAGTATGGAGATCATTATACTATTTCCCCTGGCATTAGAGAGGATTGCCGTGTATTAACATTTCGTCGTTTGTAATCAACTGACGGCCTACAGTCTTACATGCAGGTAATGGATGTTCATGAAGACTATAAAGTGGATATGCCGATGCTGTTTTATTTTTAAAGATGTTGTAAATGTTTCATTGAAATTATTTTTGTCTTCCGATGTGTATTGTAAAAGAACTCTTGATGTTATTGAGAAAAGTCTTAATTTCCTTGTAAAATTGTACGAAGTGTGAAGTAAAGATCCTGTGGAAATCTCGAATTCGGCCTTATTTGGAATTCGGGTGCAGTTACGTAAGTCTTCGTTTCGATTTGAAACAGGGGAAAAGAGAACGAGTGGGAGAGAGAGATTAGACGGGGTGATAGAGAGTGGGGGTTGGTTTATTAAATATAATATAATATAATTAGTAGGGTGTTTAGTTACAGGAATGTGGAAGGACTTGGGGACGTGGACGGATGAGAATTTTGGGATACGGGAAGATATGGGGTTGGTCCTGGTCTAAAACATTAGGGGAATGATTTGGGTTGTGGGTATTGGGTTATTAAAAGGGGATCCAATAGGATGCGGCTTTGGGTTTAGGGTAGGCTAGGATCCAATAAGAGGTGGATATGGGTTAGAATAATAGTATGGACTTGGAAATAAATTGGGCTAACAAAAGATAACTAGGATAACAATAATAATAACCATAATACAATAAATTGTAACAGAAGGCCCACAACAAGCTCAAGATCCAAAATACATAAAAATAGAAAAGAGAATACTACAAAAATACAAGAAAAATCCATACAACCGGAAGCAAGGGTTACAACTTCTGAATTTAACTTTAAAAAAACAATATTTATTAAGACGTACATCGCACGTGTATATCTCTTATCTCCAATCTCTAATCTCTAATATTATAATAAGGAGAAAGACTCAACATCATTTGGAGATCTATCAATGCATGCAACGCACGTGCATAATTATTATAAAGGAGGTCCTTAGGTTCAAACTCAGAATACGTCTGAATTTTTATTTTAAAAAAACTATATTTATTAAAACGTGCATCACATACGTAAATTACTAGTTAATTGAAAAGGGGACCAATAACTAAACATAAATCAAGTTTAACCAGCCGACTTTATTTATTTTCTATTTCATACCCTTCTAGAATAACAAAAATACTAATATAACAATAACTTAAATATTTAATAGTCGATCCTCTTCCATGTCCAACTGCTCTTATATTGAGATTCATTATGAGATGGATCAATTTTGCTGGTCCACACACACACTTGCCCGACAAATTTTTTTCCCAAAACTGTCCCTCTTTTTAAAAGTTTTTTCCAAACTGTCCTACTTTTTTCTAAAAGTTTCCAAAACGCCCTACTCCCTTTCTGAAAAAGCGAGTGTGGGGAAAACCCATCGCTTTTTCAGAAAGCGAGTGTGATGCTTTGGTTTTCACTTGCCTACACTCGGTGTCTCAAAAAGCGATGGGATTTTTCCCAAACTCGCTTTTTGAAACAGCGAGTGTCGATTGGACTTGTTTTTTTAGCACATATGAAAGTACATGGCAGACTGCATATGTAGCTTGAAGTAGATTTTTTTCCCCTAAACTCACTTTTCTCAGAAAGTGAGTCTCGTTTAAACCACCTCGCTTTCTGAGAAAGCGACTGTTGAGTACAAAAATTTTCAGAGATCAGCTTGGCTTTGGAAATCTATTTACTCAACAGTCGCTTTCTTAGAAAGCAATGAGATTTCATCTACACTCGCTTTTTTAGAAAGCGAGTGTAGGCAAAACCTCCTCGCTTTCTGAGAAAACAACTGTGAGTAGAGAAATTTTCAGAGACCAGCTTGGATCTGGAAATCTCTCTACTTAACAATCACTTTCTCAGAAAGCGAGGTGGTTTAAATGGGACTCGCTTTCTGAAAAAAGCAAGTCTTGGGTCTGCTGAGAAACAACTTGTACAGACTCAAGACTCGCTTTCTCAGAAAGCGAGGAGGTTAATACCAGACTTGCTTTCTGAGAAAGTGAGTTTAGGCAAAAAAAGATTCACTTCAAATTGCATATGCAGTCTGCCCTGTATACAATTTTGCCTACAATACACTTCAACCATTTCAACCAATTCACTACAATACACTTCACCATTTCTCAACTCTTTCCATTCGAAACTAAACTCAAAACAATCACAATCAATCATAACACACAAATACAAACATTCAAACATTGAAATAATGAAACAATCACACTCACACACCCCATACGAATTACATTGCTTTTTTACATTCCAAAATTATAAAAGTTCACAAATCTACTTCACGACGTAATCACGTACATGATCAAAATTTTTACATATTCGCACACAACATTGAAAGATACATTACAAAACATTGAAAAATTAATACCAAAATACCTTCACGGATCGGATGTAAAGAAAGTGGGGGGTCTCCTGTGCCTTTTACCACGATGTGGAATGGCCTAGGTGACACCGGACAAGGGAATCGGATCCTCTTCATGTTGTTGTGTCCCTTCAATGTTTTCTTCAATCCCATCCCCTTCATTTTCTTCTTTGGAGTCGTTTCTCGGACGAGGTAGGAGTCTATGGACAACTTCCTTCCTACGTACACCACGCTGACTGGTTCGATGAGCAGGAGTAGTTAGTATAGCATCTAAAGTTTCTTTCTCGCCCACAGCATCAGCTTGTGCACGACACGACATAATCATCTCACGTGTGAAGTCCTTCATCGGTTCCGCGACATTACTCCTCAACACAGTAGCACATTTTTTTGCCTGAATCTAAGTCTGGGTCATCTACAAAACATGAGAAGTTGAAATATTAAATACAGTGCATATGTATATATAAACCAAAATTTTAGAAAAATATGACAAGAATACAACAAAACTTAATAACTTAAGATTTTATGAAGAGTCGATGCCTTCGGTTGGAACATGGGCAATTTCATTGAATGTTCATCTGCTGGTCGACGAATCGAGACTACCACACCAGCAGGACTCTACACTGTGGGAGAGATATAATGTCTATTCATCCTCTCATACCAAGCCATGTAAGTCACATGCACCGATGCATCGAACGGATGAATGTCACCAATGATTTCGTCGAACCTGTGCGCATCCCATCTCTCAACATAAGAAACCAAGCATGCGGCCCAATTGTGACCAGGTTGTTGACCCATTCCAGTAAGAGAATGCATCTCGGCATTGTACGGTTCAGCAACTGGAATACTTTGAAGCAGACCAAACTGACGTAGCACTCTATTAGCGAAGTAGAATTCGAGTGTGTCAAAGTTGATTAGAGGTGTCTTTGTCAGCCACAGCTCGTGCCTATACAAGTAAATAGGCGGTAGTCAACCCATACGCGCCTCTGTGTAGTACTACCACGCGACACAATCATCTGCCAACCTATCCAATTCATCTCGAAAGTACGTCTATTGGGGTTGACCATCCATGTGAGATTCTCGGACCAGTAAATACCGAATGGAGGTAACATGTTTTAGTCCTCGGAGAGATGGATTGTAACACCCCATAATTTTCAAAGAGTATAATATATATAGATATATATAAGGAGATATGGCTGTTGCCTATAAGTATTCCTATAGGAGGGTTATATGGAAATATTATTGGAAAAGGGGGGGGGGGCACGGTTCAAAGGAAGCAGCTGATGAGCTGCTTTGCTCTGGCTTCGCTGTCACCGTCACGAGGTGACGTAGCAGCTGTGTGGAGGGCCCCACCCGGGATAGGTATTTTGGCTGTGTTGGTTCTTGGGTGTGCTAACGTCACACACAAGAAAGAAGACAGCGGGAGAGTGAATATAGTCTCATATTGGAATTTGTACATAAATAAATAATATATAAATACTATTGCCTATGATCAAGAGTCACCAATTCGGTTAACCACCTTTTGAGAGGCAGCCTGTGGTGGGCAGTTGTACTATACTATAAATAATTTGTCTTCTAAATTGTATAAATTGTCCGAGCTAGGGGCAGGGGTGTTACATGGATCTAATTGGGTGATTGCCTGCGCACTAAGGGCCGATCAACATGAATACGCTCCCAACTCCAAACTTGAAGTAAGATCATTGGTCCATTCATCTGCACCGAACCAAGACTGCAGTTACACAAACTCCTGTACAGAGATGCCAATAGGCACTACCCCAACTGTATTGTCCGACTATTCACAGATCGACAATCAATGGCAGGTACATCAATGACACTGAATGACCAGTCGAATTCAGGAACATCACGCCGCCAAATAGTATAAAGATGTATACCCTGCAATATCACTCAACCTCGGCCTCAGTGAAATCTTCATTCAATCTATTCTTGAAAGTCTCCTTCAACCACATCAAGCGAATGAACTTTCTATTTACTGCCCCCATTTTGACTTCAACACCAAGGTATTGTTCCACAAGATATACCGGCTCGAAGTCCATCGTACCGGTCACTACCTGCCCATCGATTGGAAGACCGGTGAGTACGAAGACGTCTGTAGTGTTACAGTCATCTCCCCAACTGGCAGGTGTAAGGTATGGGTTTCAGGTTGCCATCTCTCAAGAAGTGCGGTAAGTAGAGGCTGATCACATTTGATGGAGCTCATCAGTCCAATACCATATAACCCACAGTCCCGTATAATCTCGTGAATCCGTGGGTGCATAGGAAGTGGATGACCCCCCCTAAATGTACACTCCTTAGATTCGCCTTCCCACACGGCCTTCCAACGGTGATGCGATTGGAGAGTAAGCAGTGTAGGGTCGAGGGGACCTGGACCTCCAGGAGGAACATAAGATGATGAAGAAGGGGCTGATGAAGAAGGGCTCATCTCATTTGGATTAGTTGAGACCTACACAACAATAACTTTTAAATCAATAGACCGATATTACATTTTATTGTATGATAATCAAACTAATCGAATAAAAACAATTATTCACTTACATTAGTACGCTCGGTACCACCACGACCATGACCACGTCCACCGCGAGGAGGTGCGCCAAAAGAAGTACGTGATCCGTCACCTCGAGTATTTGGAAGTCTACTACTCGATCCTTCCTCCACATTACTCATCGTGCGTGTCATTTATAATAAACGAGAGTACATTACAACTTAAACAAATTGTTATTAACTATACAAAAATATATAACCTACATATATCTACATATATATCCAATTTTTACACTATATACCTACATATACTCAAAAAGGAATATACTATATACCTACATATACTCAAAAATTTGTAACCTACATATAAACAAACATGTTCGATAATAATGCTTAATTAACCGAAAATTAAAAATCCAATGTTAATGCTTAAAATTCGGGTGATTTTGAATATCCAATGTTTACTTGGAAAATCAAAAAATTTGGGTGATTTTGGGTCGAATTAACAAACATACAATGTTAATGCTTCAAAATTAACATGAAATTAAAAAAGCAAAATTATGAGAAATATACCGTTAAAGTAAGGTGATTGAATATATAGATAGTGAATAGGAGGTCGAAGAAGCTCCTTCAACAACACTCTTTATCCCCAAATTCGAAAATTAACGAACTCTTGGATATTGGGGTTTAGGGTTTTTGGGTTAATCGAGGATGTGATATGTAGATGAAAGAAGTGGAAAATTGAAACAAGATGAGAGCTGCGAGGATTTTTTGGGTTAATCGATGAATTTTTTGGGTTAATCGACAAAAGCGAGATGAGAGATGTTAGGGTTTTGGGGTTAGAAGAAGAAGAGGAAGATAGAGAGTTGAAAGAGAAAGTAAGATCGAAATTCGAGTCTGGGGGCTAAAAAAGCCCCAATCGACACTCGCTATCTCAAAAGGCGAGTTTGGGAAAAATCCCATCACTTTTTGAGACACTGAGTGTAGGCAAGTGACAACCAAAGCCTTACGCTCGCTTTCTGAAAAAGCGATGGGGTTTTTCTCACTCTCTCTTTTTCAGAAAGCGAGTAGGGCATTTTGGGAATTTTAAAAAAAAGTAGGGTAGTTTGGGAACTTTCAAAAAGAGACAGTTTGGGAAAAAATTCTGCCCGCCACCCCCCCACCACACACACCCCCCTACCATCTCCCTTCCAACCATACCAATATTCCAATTTAAAAAATGTACCTTCTCTATTATGTGTATGCCTTATTAGAATTATGCCAATGATATATGATGAGAGTGAAAACCGTAGCTAATAATATTGCACAATCCTTGCATGGAACTCAAAGCTCCTAAGGTCAAGATAGCAATCCCGCAAGCAACTGCGGGCCGAAGGTCAGCTCACGGGCTATCTACAGACCCACCACCTAGAGTCAGCCCATCAAGGAAAAATTGATCAGCCATCTATGACTAGTGATTAAATTCCCTAAAATCTGAGGATTGATTATTCCATCACATCCCTAATTCGTAGGATTTGACTAGGCAGCTGAGAAATATTTTCCTAACTAATTCTGTGCAGGCATATAAATACAGGTCACCCTCCTCAGTTTCCAGGTAATCAATCTTTAACCGCTAAACCATAATTTATTTTCTTGGTTGTTGACTTGATCGTCAGAGGGCCTTTTGCCGGGAATACTCCCGGTGTTTCAGGCTTTTTGCAAGTACTCAGCGGTCAATAACCACCAGATCCACATAATCCAATCATATGCTAGCCTCTCATCAGGATCAAATCTACGTTTTCAATAAAATATAAGAACTCATCATCTGTTGATCCCATACAATAAATCAACAACAACAGCTTGGCATCGTATGTGGAAAAATTCCAGATCCAACCTCCTTCTTAGATTCTTGATCCTAGGAGCCTCCTCCTACCATGGCGCCCAAAGCCAATAATACTGATACAATGGGGCGTCAAGCTAACCCCCTACCTCCCCCTCCTCGTCCATCCCGCAACCGAGAAACCACTTAGGGGTCGCAATAGCCGTGAGTTGAACGACAGCAGGGACCAGCTCCGAGCGCCTCTCGTTCGGTCGCACGAAGGGCCGAACGCCCAGCGGTTTTGGACCTCCGAATCCTTATCAACAATCGACAGAATGAGGAGGACATTCGCCATCGCATCAACTGATCTAGTAACGGTGAAGGTCCCTCAGATCACCCTCCGAACCACAGCCATCACTCCTCCCATGAACGGGAGAAGGAGTGAAGCCTATCCCTGAGAGATCATCAAGCCTCAAATGGCACCAAGGAAGAAGGGGGCCACATGACCAGAGTCGAGTTCTAAGAGTTCCAGAACGATATCCTCCAAGATCTCCAACGGCAAACCAGACATGACTGCCGATTAGACTATCCTTGCATGAAAAGAACTAAGAAAGAAGAGTCTTACAGGTCGACCTGATCCGAGGGACAAGAAGACGCAGTCCTGAAATGACTGTAGAAGATGGAAAACTGGCTCACCCGAATAGGGAATGACAGGAGACAATCCAACATAGGTCACCGTTCGGTCTGCCCTCCTTCCTCCTCTCACATCCTCGAAGCCCCGGTCACGAGGAGCATCAAGCCTCCCGCATTCGAGACCTATGATGAGGAGTCGGACCCAGCTGATCACATTGAGGGCTTCAAAACCTTCATGATGATTCATAGCGCCTAGGATGCCTTGCTCAACTGCGCATTCCCAGCCATGCTGCGGGGCTCCGCAAGAGAATGGTACTCCTGACTGGCCTTAAATTCTATTTTCTCTTTTGACCAGCTCGAGAACAGCTTCCTCGCCAACTTTGTGACCAACCAAAAGGCCGAAAAGACAAGCACCGCCATGCTCGTTCTAAAATAGAAGGATGGCGAGTCCCTTAGAGACTTTGTCCAGAGGTTGACAGCGGAAGCCAAGTCCACTGCGGCTGCTTTTAGGCATAACATCAGACACGACCTCTTGAAGACATGCCCGGCTAAAATTCCTCCACAGATTTTCCCGAACTCCTTCTTCGTAATGAGAAGTATATCCGAGTTGAAGAGGCCTTACATCCCGGGGGCCGAAAGAATCACATACCAAGGGAAAAAGAAACTGGATAACACCGAGGCATCGAAGAAATCTCAGAAGGATGCCTCTAGATAGAGATGTCCTCCCCCAGTCTCCTGGTTCGATTAGTTCACTTCGCTCAATGCGAGCATCTCCGTTATCCTCATAGAGGTATAAGAAGAGGGTTTTATCCAACATCCCCCTCGATCGAACACCAAAAATAAGAAAATGGATAGAAGGTTCTATTGTTGGTTTCACGGGGACCACATGTTAGGTTTCGAAGGCAATCACAGATTAAATACACAGCGGAAAAATTACAAAAATAACAAAACCTAGCCATGGATCCATGCGAAAACCATAAAATTGTGTTTAGAAGTTATACCCTAAAGATGGATCTGCTATATGCACAGTATGCCGATTACAACACTGCAATATTATGGTGCATCTACGGTATCCTCAGACCGCGGTGCTAGCTGCGGGAAGGGGATGTTCCTCCTCACGATCTCTCTCTCTAACAATCTGTGACGGCTAGGGTTTTCATGTCTATCTTTTATATAGATACATATCATATATATAGGTGCAGAAAACCAACCATAAGAGGGTAATGAGGTTGTTGGGCTCACAATCTGACCTGGGTTAGATTTGTGTGTGGGCCTTTTAGTCGATCATTTAATCTAATTAAATATCTAACCAATGTCAGGAGTCCAAGTCTTACTTAGATCCCTAATTAAATTCATCTTATGAATTTAAATCCCAATTTCAACCCATTCTAAGTGTATGACCATGTAGGTCCCCATTACGTTGATAGTAATACTAAAATTATATTCGAGTATTACAAATAGTGAGCGGTATCTAGCAATACATCATTGCTACTCAAGTAACTGGAATGTCAGTGATTTAACATAACCTATCCGTGACCAATGTTACCATGTAGTCGAGTCCCTTTATCCAGATATCTTAATTGACCACAAGGCATAGAGCGTGTCATCCTTGTATAGTTCAATCTTTAGTTTCTTGATGTCAAAGTAGACTTACTAAACAAATGAGATCAATATCTCAAATTGACTCATTTGAGCACGGTCATGCATTTTGCAGTATCACTCAACCAAGGAGACCGTAGATATCGCTTCTGTTATGTAAGAGGGATAAATCCTATCCAAGTCACTCACATCCCTCCACATGATTTGTAGTATATCTAATAGTCGACTTTATAATCATCTTATTACAGACAACGTTTGACGACATTAAAACATATAACTTCTCATGTAGGGAACCTTAGTGACTTCAAGTCAACGGATTACGTACACCATGGTCACTGTGAGAACCGCTTATGACACTCATGTAACGATCCATACAACGTTCTCATGGTGGGTTAGTCAAGTACATTATTACTCTAATATGTACCCATGTGAAGACTTGATATCACATATCCATGATCTGTGAGAATGGTCATCAGTTTACGCACACACGTCTCGATGTATTATCGTTGTCCTAATTCACACTATTACTTGACTAGGGACATTTAAGAACAATGTTATGATTTCAGCCAATAAGACCTCACAATCAAGTCATGCACTTGATATCCCATGGCAATGAACTTACTATTCTAAGGACTTCATTATGTTCATTTAATTCATAATAAATAACACAATAAATGAAATTCCTAAATATGAAATAATAGTCATGATACAATGTAAACTAGTAATGTCAATACACAACTGGCCTTTAGGGCAAACACCAATACCACAGTCACGAGACTGATAATTGTCATGCACTGAAGGACAAAATTGAGACCCTTATCCGAAGGGGCTATTTGTCTAAATTCACCCGGAATGATCAGAGAACCTCTCCCCCTCCTCACGGGCTTAAAAAGCATCTAGAGGCAAACTCTGAACCTTAGGACTCCGAAAGAATGGCCATCCTCCACTCGTACATGGGGGACCAGTGGGGGGGCAACTCCAACTCTTCCCGCAAGGCATTTGTTCGGGAAGTGAACTCAGTCCATAACTGTCCACTTCCCCAAGGTCACGAACTCTCGATTTCGTTCTCGGATGAAGATCTTTGGGGTGTCTGAATCCCTCATTGTGTTGCCCTATTAATCAGCCTCGGTTTGGCGAACCACGAGGTCTGATGCATCCTTGTGTACTATGTTAGCTATGTCAACATCTTGTTCCTCGCCGCCTTCGAGGGTCTGAAGCTCTCCTGAGAAAGACTAAAGCATGCAAGCTACACTTTCCATGGTTTCTCTAGTGCTCCAGTATAGGTCGAAGGGATGATCACTCTGGACGTTACTGCGGGAAAATCCCCGACCACCAGGACCGAATGGATGGACTTTATGGTGGTTGACATCATAGTGGTCTATAATGCTATTCTTGGGTGTCCCAGAATTGCACCTCTCCAGGCCGTACCCTCAGCCTATCATATGAGAATGAAGTTTCTTACGAAGGTAGGAGTCAGGGTTGTGAAGGGAATTCGGAGGCTACCCAAGCATGCTATACTGCTACAGTGGGGGGACTCGGTCCTCCCACTTGACGAGGTAGAACTCCCCAGCGATAAGAGTTCGATTGGATCCGAGCCAGTCGATGAGCTGGAACAGACTCTCTTTTCCAAAGCAGACAAGGCCAAATGGTTTCAAGTGAACAAGGTCTTCCCTTCCGGTTTCAAGGAGGAGATCATCTGCTATGTCTGACGGAACCAGGACCTATTCACATGGACTCTCTCGGACATGCCATGCATCTCAGATGACCTAATCATGCACAAGCTGAGTGTCAACCCTGATTCCAAATTGGTACAACAGAAGCATCGAAAGTTCGTGCCTAAGAGACAGCATGCGATCAAAGAAGAAGTCGACAAGATCCTTTCCACTCACTTTATCCAGGAGGTCAACTACCCGGAGTGGTTGGCGAATGTAGTGAGGGTGAAAAAGGCTAGCGGCAAATGGAAGATCTGTATCGACTTCACAGACATCAACAAGGCATGCCCGAAAGACCCATTTCCTCTCCCAAGTATCGAAGCCCTGATCGATGAAACCTCATGGCACGAGCTCTTGATCTTCATCGATTCCTTCTCTAGGTATAACCAAATATGGATGTTTCCTCCAGATATCCCAAAGACATCGTTCTTCACAGATCATGGGCTCTGCTACTACCAGGTGATCCCCTTTGGCCTAAAGTATGCAGGCCCACCTATCAGAGGTTGGTAAACATGGTCTTCAAGAACCAAATTGGCCGAAATATGGAAGTGTACGTAGACAACATGCTCGTCAAAAGCCTCAAAAGCAGAAACCATGTGAAGGACCTCGAGGAATCCTTAGGCGTCCTAAGAACGAATAACATAAGGCTTAACCCGTTTAAGTGGGCCTTGGGAGCCATCTCGAAAAAATTTCTCAGCTTCATGGTGGTCCAACAAGGAATAGAAGCAAACCTGAAAAAGATTCAAGCTATTTTGGACATGGCCCCTCTTATGAACATGAAGAAAGTACGGAGGCTCACAGACCGAATTGCAACAATTATGCGGTTTCTCTCAAAATCTGGGGAGAAATATCTTCCCTTCTTCAAGGCCCTCTGGGGAGAAAAGAGCTTTAAGTGGGGACAGCCCCAACAACAGGCTTGCGTCTAGCTGAAAGAGTATTTCACCAACCCCCCTTTGCTTAGTAAACCCAAGCCAGGTGAAGTCCTTTGTCTCTACTTGGCAGTATCTGAGCATGCCCTCAGTGTTGTTCTGGTTCGGGAAGATGATAGGGTGCAGAAGCACATATACTATGTGAGCAAAGTGCTACACGATGCTAAGATCCATTACCCCAAAATGGAGAAGGTAGCCTAAGCCTTGGTTATGGCTGCACGGAAGTTTTGCCCCTACTTCTAGGCACATTCCATCCAAGTCTTCACCGACCAAACCTTGAAGCAAGTTCTTAACAAGCGGAGAACTCTGGGCGACTGGTCAAGTAGTTCATTAAGCTCAGTCAGCATGACATCAGATATAAGCCGAGGATTGCTATCAAGGGCTAGGCACAGGCCAAGTTTATCATTGAATGCACTATTCCAGAGTCAACCGAAGCTCAGGAGGAACAACCTCTATGGGAGCTCCATGTAGACGGCTCCTCCTGCAAAAAGGGAAACGGGGCAGGTGTGAAATTGAACAGCCCGGAAAACTTCATCCTTCAGTATTCCTTGTGCCTCAACTTGTGGGCCTCCAATAATGATGCCGAATATGAGGCACTGATCGCCAGACTCCTTCTAGCTCATAAAGCTGGGGCAAACTAGGTCAAGGCCTTCAGTGATTCACAACTTGTATTTAAGCCTGTCTGTGAGAAATACGAGGCCCTTGACACCTGTATGATTCAATACCTGGCGCACGTCAAGCAACTCTTGACGGATTTTGATGAAGTTTCCATCGTCAGAATCCCAAGAGAATAGAACTGCCAGGCCAGTGCGTTGTCCAATATGGCATCCTCCTCCTTCAAGGGACTTAATCCACAGTGCTGGTAGAGGTCCCTATCCGACCAAGCATCGAAAGTGAGAACCCCAAAGTACAGAATGACCAAGAGGGTTCCTATGTGCGAATCACCTTTTAGCCTCACTTTCGGAACCGAAGCTATCATCACCTAGGGAAGTCAAACTTCCGTCCCCTCGGATAATGATTTTCAACGAGGACTTGAACTCAGACTGCCTCAGATCCAATCTATATCTCCTTGATAAGGTGTCATAGAGGTCTGCCATCAGGAGAAACATCTACCAGCAAAGGATAGAACAGTTCTATAACAAGAAGGATCAACCGACTAAAATCAAGGAGGGCGACCTAGTGCTCAGAAGACTTGAGATTTCCAAACCCATCAAAAAGGAAAGCTAGCTCCCAACTGGGATGGCACATACAGGGTTTCCAAAGTGGTTCACACTTTACCGACTTGAAGACCCGGGGGTAGGGTGATCAAGAGAATTTGGAATGCAGAACATTTGATGAAGTTCCATGCAGGCCCCTAGCAGTTTATACTTGTAACAAGGACCTAAAAAGACAGTGAATGTAATAAGCGCTCGCCTATCAGCAACCAATAAATAAAATTTCATTTCGGTTCAACAAAATTTTCAAACTCTCATTAAGTTATCAAGCCCCATAACTTGCCCTCGGCGCGGTACTCCAGGCCACTCGTGAGTTTTTCTTGCTAAGTTATCAAGCCTCGGACCTCCCCCTCGGTGTGGTACTCTGGGCCACTCGCGAGTTTTTCCTCGCTAAGTTATGAAGCCCCGAACCTTGCCTCTCGGCCTGGTACTCCAAGTCACTCACAAGTTTTTCTCGCTAAGTTATCAAGCTCCGGGTCTCGCTCGTCAGCGTGGTACTTTGGGCCACTTGTGAGTTTTTCTTGCTAAACTATCAAGCCCCGAACCTCGTCTCTCGGAGTGGTACTCTTGGTCACTCGTGAGTTTTCTTGCTAAGTTATCAATCCCCGGACCTCGCCTCTCAGTGTGGTATTCCAGGTCACTAGCGAGTTTCTCTCACTAACTCATCAAGCCCATATTTCACCCCTCGACGTGGTACCCTAGGCCACTCGCGAGTTTTTCGCACTAAGCCATTAGACTCGGACCCAGCCCCCCGTCGAGACAATATGCACCGTTCACTCACCCCTCAGCAATGAGAAGGTTCAATCCGCCACAAAACTTATTCAGTTCATTAAAGAAAAACTCATTTAGACAAATGTAAAACAAAATCCTTTTAGGTGGTGGCCAGTCCACAGTTGGCATATCAAACATAAAAGGAACAAGCAAGGAACTACACCTAAACACTCCTAAGTGGAAGTAGCATTTCATATTACGAAGCGCCAATCCTCCTCCACTGCCAACGTACGGTAGAAGAACCATGCATGAGCATCGGTGATGAGATGAAGGCCGAATGATTTTAGAAGAAAGTTGGAAGAACTTCGTAAGCACGAGAAGCCCAACTCGACTAGATCTCTCCATGTTCCCCACAGGAAAAGTAGTCCATTCCAGCCTTGGCCCTTGGAACTCGGGGAACGATCTCAGATCTTGGGACTCGAGATAAATACCCCCAAGTTCCACGCCGGGACATCGAACCCCCTGGAAGGAAAATTGACTTAAGTTACCTGCAAGAGAAATGGTCCATTCTGGCCTCAAACCTTGGGGCTCGAGTAAAATCTCAGATCTTGGAACTCGGGATAAGTCCCCCCCAAGTTCCACGCTGACAAAATGATCACCTCTGAGTCGAACCCTCGGACACGGGATGAATCTCCACCGGCACGACCCCGAGGCATCTACACTCAACTGTCTCGGCCCTCGGATTGACATTTGAGGCACTCACCAAATGACTATTCAAGAGAACAATCATTCAGAATAGCAAAACCATGAGATTTGTGGGCACAACACTAGGGAACGAGCATAATTTATAGGCCTCTTGTGAAATACTTCCCGATTACTGTGAAACCCCGACCATGAGTGTTTCAGATCCTAAAGCTGGTCAATGTTTCAACTTCCAAGATGAAAGATGCCTCAATCTCTAAAAAGAATGATGTAAGTCAATGCACGTGATAGATCACGTGATAACTCAAAAAAACTTGAAGGTACAGGTCCCCCCACATCGCCGAGGGGCGGGGGCTTCACGAGAAGTTCGGCTCACCACTCACCCCTCGGCTTAGTGGTCTGGGACACGGCATGCTTTAGCTGACAAGTCAGAGAAACCCAACCAGGGAGTCCGAGACAACGTTCATTTCAAATAAACTTTATTCATTGGAAAAGATCAGGTTACAAGGGAAAAGCAGTGGTCTGTCCGCTATAAGGCATGGATAAAAATAAGAATCCTAAGACCTATTTCTTCGAAGAAGACCCCCTCTCAGAGACGGGGATAGGGAGAACCTTCTTGGCATGAACGGTGGAGTCGAGGGGCTCATGGGACGCCAAATCCTCTTCCCCTGTAGCTTCTATTCTAGCTGGCAGGGCGGGCTCATCTGTCTTCATCTCGAAGGAAAGGTGCCGAAGGTCGAGATCCGAGTACTTGGCTCTAATGTGCTCGAGGGAATGGTTGTACTCTTCATCTTGACCCCGGATGATACGATCTAGGGCATTGTCATGCTTCACCACTATCTTCCTCTCCTTCACCTACCAAGTCAGCCTCTTATCGGCCAACACCTCCTTCTCCTTTGAAAGTTCATCCCAAGCTTTATTTTCCTTCGCCAAATCTGTTTTCAACTCCCTCATCGTCTGTCAGAGATCATCGCTACGATTCATGATCTACTTCTAACTCACCTCGGCCTATTGAGCCCACCGAAGGAGCGCCTCGTGCCTCTGCCTTAGCTCGGCCCCATTGATGGCCACTTACAAGATACAAGCGTACACTTAGCAAAATAAGAAAATAAAAGTGAAAAAGACCACTAGGAGTTGGCTGTAAACGAACTTCCTCACCAGAATGGAAGCATGCACTCGATGGGAGTAAACCTCCTCTTTCGACTCCTTCTTTAGAGTCGCTCGGTCGTGAGAAGTGGCGAGGTGATCAACCACCTGCAGAGCATTAAGACTCTCTGCCAACAAGTCTGCTTCTATGATGGACCAAGAGAGCACCTACACCTTCGCCGACAAGGGTAGTTTTGGAGCTACCACAACGTTTTTCAACGACGAGGCTGGAAGCTACGGGACCTCCATCTCAACCACCTTGGCCTTCGACTTCCAACTCTTCGAAGGCTTTTCGGGCTCCGGGGGAGCGGGGCACTTCTACGCTAGCATCTTTGCTTTCAGGACTGCTTGCCTCTCCTTCAGCCTATTATCGGTCACCATGCTCATGAGCCAAAAAAAAGAAACTGACGTAAGGAAGATGTGAGTAAAGGAAAGCAGAAGGAGAAATGTGGCAGGTAGAGGAAAATGAGAGCAATGGAAATATATATATATAACAGAAAGGAGACGCATCGATCGCTACGCCAAGCATGTCATATCACACCACACTTGAATATGCACTTGAGGTGCACGCGCAACAACTCCAAAAACTGTGTCAACGCTTCGTGCTTCGCCCCTCGGTATGGTACTCCGAGCCATTGGCAAATTTCTCCGCAACTAGGCTCGCTCCTCGTGCCTGGTCCCTCGGCGTGGTACTCCGAGCCACTCTTAAGTTTTTCGCAATTGAACAACTCCTCGGGTCTCATCCCTCGGCATGGTATTCCGAGCCTTTCCCAAGTTTCTTAGCAACCGGCGCGCGCCCCGTGCCATGCCCATCGGTATGGTACTCCGAGCCACTCACAGATTTCTCTGCAACTAGGCTCGCTCCTTATGCCTGGTCCCTCGGTGTGGTACTCCGAGCCACTAGCAAGTTTTCCCTAATTAGGCTCGCAACACGTGCCTTGCCCCTTGGCATGGTACACCTACTTTGTCACACACTGGTGTTGGCCAACGGACTTCATCACACATGAGGTCACACATTGCCCCTCGGTTTATCACACATCGTTAAAGAACCAAAATGTGCACAGATACCTTAATTATCAAGAAATAAAAAATACATCCTGAGTTTACATTCGTAAAGTTACATGGGGTATTACAAGTTTAAGGTGCAAGGGTTTGACCCCCAGGGTCTCCTTCGGCGACCCCAGCCACGTGCTTACTACATCGGTTCCAGAAGGATGGGTACCTAACACCGGCGAATCAAGACCCCCTCCTGGCAACACTAAAAGATCCGACTACTCCACTTTGGGCATCCCTAGTCGCCCTCATTCCAGAACGGGTGTATCCTCCTCGAATCGAACAAGAGTCATTCCAGAACGGTCGATATATTTCAAAGTCCCTCTCCACAAGCATTCGCTTGAGAACAAAATTCGAGGACTGTCCTTCGACCGAGCCAGAAGGTGTATCCTCCTCGAATTGAACAATAATCAAGCCGATGTCGGGGACAGATGCCTTCAAGCGAGCTAGCTCCTACATCTTCTTGTGTCATCGAATATGGTAGTTAAACGCCCCTTCCCAATCGTTCGCTGCCTTCCGAAGATGAACGATGGTGTCCTCCGCCTGACGCAACTGACCATGGAGGATTCAAATTTCTTCCTGACACCCACTTCCTCGAGGCCCGTACCTTACAATCTGATCCATAAAACAATTCATGTTTTAAGACTCGAACAAAGGTGCGAAGCATAAAGATGTCAAAAATTGAATGAATTCTCATTAAACGAAAAAGATACAGGAGGGCGGTGGCCAGTCCACATTCGGCATCAATACAAAAATGAGAAATTAGTACAACCTAATACTTGGGTAAGATGGGCACCTCCAATGGAGAAGACGGAGGAACCTCGATCCCAACCTCCTAATGTTCGACGGGTGACGAAGGAATCCTCCTGGTCACCAGAAGGCAATTCCGCACGGGTCGAAGGTGTACTATCGACATTCGGCTCAAAGAAAATGCCAGTGAGATCAAGGCCCAAATACCTCTCCCTGGCATGTTTGAGGGCTCGATCATAGCCCTTGTCCTGCCCCAAGATGATCATATCCATGGTGCCTTTGAGCTCAGCCTTCAGCTTCATCCGCTCCGCCTCCAAAGCTTCTTTCTCCGTCATCAAAATGTCCTGGTCTAAGGCCGCGAGTGTGAGTTTCTCCTCTAGCTCCTTCCCCTTCTTTTCGAGGGCATACGCACGAAGCTTCTCCTCCTGCCACTCCTTCACAAGCAGGTGTACCTTCCGGACAACAAACTTAAGCTCATGCACGTTTTGCCTCTTGAACTCCGCCCCCTGGAGAATAGCCTGTAAGAAGAAAGTCACTTAGAAAAATACAAATTGCGAAAGCAGAAAGATACTACCAATCACGATCAAGGATCTACCATGAAAGAAGCTTGAGCGAACTTGAGACAGCTCCAACTGATGGTCTCCTTGGCAAGAGCACTTCTGTCCCTCGGCGGAGCAATGTTGGTCACCACCTCGAGGGCCACACGAGACTCCATTATGGAGTCAGACAGCTTCACTGCCCAATCGGGCCAAAAAGTTTTGTCGGCCTTATCACTGACGATGGCCTTGAACATCAGATGGAACAAAGGAAGAGGAGGCTCGACCAATTCGGCAGCTCTGAGTGCACTCTCATTCGGCTGATCCCTGGAGTTTCCTTCTGACTGTGAATGACCAGGGCCTTCGAGCTCTTCTCCTTATCAGATCCCCCCCAAAGATGGGTAGGAAGTTGAGGCAAACCCCTTTTTCTTCCCCTGGGGGTCCTCGATGGCCTTCTCCTCTGCTCGTTCGACCTGCTGAGCAGCAATAGCATCGTCCACCTTCACAGCTACAAAGGAAAACACTATAATAAAACAAGGGAAAAGAGTGTCATGAAAAGAAACTAAGAACATACGGGGAGCATAAGGCCCATGCCGCACACTGTTAGCTTCGTTTCATTTATCCTCGCCCAATCTATGTTGTTATCCCCCTCGAACAACCTCTTAAACTCCAACTCATCTTCTGAAGTGAACTCCGAGGGCCTCAGACCCTTTATCTTTGGGAAATCATACAACCACTTTGTCGGAATATCCCAAGGCTCAGGACTGTAGACGATGAAATACTTCACCTTCCAATCCTTGATGGAATCTGGGTGGATGTGCACCACATAATACTTATGGCGGGAGGAGATATACCACTGACCCTGATACCCTAGAGATGCACTCAGTCCCAAGCACATGCGGAAGTACTTGAGCTTCAGAGGAACATTATTCATCATGCACAGCATGATGAAGCTAGTCATATGCTTCCACGAGTTAGGCTCGTACTGCATAGGGCTCACCCCCGCCCAATTCAAGACCTCCTTAACGAATGGGTGCATGGAGAGATGTAAGCCCGAAGCAAATGTGTTTGGGAGAAACATACAGGACCACTCCAACAGGTTATGGGTTAGACGAATCCCCGCACTTGGGATTAACAAATCAAATTTTCAGGGAATATGAAATGCATCCCGGATGGTAGGAAGGTCAGTCACCTCCAGAGTATTCTACATTGTGCCTGCCTCTATCTTCGGTCAGATCGGAGCCGATGGTTGCACACAAAAATGGGGAGCGTCCCTTAGATCTTCTAGAAACATTCGGACAGGCTTATCGCCGAAAGACGGTCGAAACACACACCCCTCGTGCATGAAAGACATCCGTTCATATGTCGTACCAGGGGAAGGACTGCCTTCCTCTTCCTTGGAGGTCGAAGGACACGAGGAAGGGGGATGGCAAAAATGCTATCGAGGGTTGAGATCCCAACTTCCTGGACCTGGGGACCCCCCTCCACTTCATCTTCGCCCTACTCCATCGCCTCCCGAGGGCTCTCCCTCTTCTTCTTTCCGACCACCTCCTCGGGCGGCCCAGAGTGACAGCCCTCCGCTCCCTCACTGCTCTCCCTCTCCTTACCGACCACCTCCTCGGGCATCCCAGAGTAACCGCGATCAGCTCTTTCACAGCTCTCCCTCTCATCTTCTTCGATCTCCTCAGGCACCTCTTCCACGCTCCGTGTAACCCCCGTTCCCGCAAAAACATATTTCCTGAATATTTTCTTTATTTCGATATTTATAAATTCATTGTTTGTTAAATTCGATTTGAATTTTATATTAAAGTCTTTTCTAATCGAAAATTATATTTATTTCGAATAATTGTGTATTTTAATTTTATTTTATATTCCTAATTGATCGACTATTTATAATTGAGCCCAAATCAAATGTACTATTACTATCCGAATTATTTTAGTAAATTTGTTAAACCCAATTCCTATTTTGCTTTACAATCTTATTATCACTATTGTAATTGTTTTTATTATTATTATTATTATTATTATTATTATTATTATTATTATTATTATTATTATTATTATTATTATTATTATTATTGTTGTTGTTGTTGTTGTTACCATTATTATTGTTATTATTGTTATTATTATCATTACTTTTGATGGATTATTAAAAATCCATTTCTGTTTATTATTTTATATATGTAGTTATTTCAAATAATTTATATATTGTAATACAAATTATATTTTTTTATAAATCCTATTTCTATTGGTTGTTTTATTTTCCTATTGGATTTTAAACCCAAAAATCCTTTCTTATTGGATCCTACCCATTAACCCAAAACCCAACAACTTACCCTATATATACTGTTAAACCCTAATCCCCTTAATTAACCCTAATTACCCCAATCCTATAGCCGCCTAATTACCCCCGACACTGTTCACCTTCCTCCTTTTCCGCCTTCGAAACCCAACCCTTCATGACCTCGTTGTCTTCTTCCTCCTGCACCTGCAACCGCCAGCTCCTCACCCTTCGCCATCGACCTCATCCTCGCCCTACCCCTCTCCAATCCTCATCCATCCTGCCATTGCCATTGCTTCGAAATGCATTCCGCAACAACCCATCGAGCCACCTCCCTGGCCTCCGAGCCTCGCAAACTCATCACCGCCTGTAACCCAACACCACTCCATCTCACCTCGTCGTCCCCGTGAACCATCGCCTCGCCAGCAAGTCGAGCGCCATCTGCCGCTCTCCCCTGAGTCACTGCCCTCCACCTTGTGCCCGTTCTTCGACTGCCAAGTTAATCACCCACCATCACCATTACTCCTGACCACCACCTCCCCCTGTGCCGATCGCCCATCGCCGAAGCCCTGCCGCCATCAAGCCGAAGTCACATAGCGCCATTGAGTCCTTGCTACTTGTGCATGTGATTCGATCAGGAGCACATCTTGGCCCTTAATCTTTTCATCATAAGATCTGTACCTTTGATCTAGATCGTGATCGTGATCTTTGATCTTGATCTTTTGATCTCTTGATCTTGGCTGTTGATTGCTTGATCTTGCACTTGATCATCGATCATCATCAAGATCCGTACCGATCGTGATCATCACATCAAGATCCGTTTTGTTTGCGACTGCCGCCGCTGCCGCCGATATCCTCATCCCGTTATTCTATCACTTCCGGAGTTAACCATTGTCTACATTTTAAGGCAAGTAACTTGTTCGATTCTTTCGTTTTCCTTTACAAGCACTTTTTTGAAATACTGCAAGTAGAGTTTGTTGTGACTGGCCTTTTATTTATCGTTGATAATCTTGGTTCTACTCGTTTGTTCGTCCTTATCAATTTCTATAATTGTAAGGGTCACAACCATTCATTAATACACTCATTTCACCACAACAAGTTAGATCTAGTTATTTTATCTCATTATTTGGCTAGATGAATTTGTGAATCACCATGACTTATAGATGCTTGGTTGTATGATGCATATGTTGATATTGCTTCTTTTTTTATGAGTTGAGAATAGACATGATGTGCTGTTTGAATAAATATCAAACCCTAATTTGTATTACACATTAACTTAGATCCATGGTAGTTATTAATCATGTTACATTTCATGCAAAAGAAATCTGAGAATGTTGCTATCCTGGTCTTGCTTGTTAAGTTCGAACATGTTAATGACATAATTTTGAATTAGTTTCTGAATATGAATTGTAGCTCCATGTGTCTAGTTTTCAGAAAATCTGACAGAATCAAATTCCGAGTTATGAGTTGTGAGATATTGCTATTTTAGTACTGCTGGATCTGGATTTCCAGATTCATAATTTCACTGTGTCACCATGTTTTGCAATTTAATTTAAACATGCTATCAGTAATATAATAATATGAAATTTACATTGCTGAGACTAGACATGCTATGGAATCCCCTTCAACTTTCTTGGATTTATTTGATGGGTCTTTAGACCTGTTTCATGCATGTAAACACAATTTTAAGAATTCTGGCTGAACACAAAATCTGTGTAGAATGTTGATTTGAACCCAGTTACTGTAACTTTTATATATCATGTGTATAAGCACTGAAACCGGCAGAGAGTCTAGTTTCTAGAACTTTTGACGGATCTAGATTTGCATTCCTGTAGAAACGTAAATTCCAGTTTTGGTGCAGCGACGTCCTGCTATCTAGAATTGAAATTCTTGTTGTTCTTGTTAATTATAAATTGTGTTGACATCCGAATATATTTTCTACCTAGCTTGAACTTTTCTTGTTTACTTTCATGTTCACTTGCCCTGTTCGTGCACTTTCATGCCTGTTTTGATAATAATAATAATTAAAAAGTCGGGGTTTAAGGTAAAGAACTTAGTAGTGGATAATATCAGTAAGTGTACTTGGAAGGGGGCATGTGTTTTCCATTACCTGATGCCATGATTTCATGATTATATGATTCATACCTGTACTTGATTATATGATGCCATGATTCATGCATGTTACTAATATATGATTATATGATGTCATGATTTCATGATTGCATGATTCATGCCTGTTACTAATTACATGATTACATGATGCCATGATTTCATGATTACATGATTTATGCCTGTTCTTGATTACATGATGCCACGATTTCATGATTACATGATTCGTGCCTATTTCTGTTTACATGATACCTGAGTATATGGCCCTATAGAATCCATCACTAGGCCTAAACGTAACTTGTTTGTATGCAACAACCATACGGTATATATATGGGACGCATGAGTGGTGCATTAGATAGGATTAAACAATAGACTTAAGAATAACATATTTACCTATACACACCGGTTACCCGTCTCGCATGTTACTTGATACCTGCTACATATTACATGTTCACTTGTTTACTTGATACCTGTTACAAATTATATGTTCACTTGTTACATGATCATGTTATTTGACTCAGTTGACTTGCTTACTAGTTTTGTTGGACTTTATCATTAGTTGCATTTCTGCCATGATATGTTGTATATTCTTGATCCCAAATCTCTATTTTATACTTTCTTATATTTGTTCCTATACCCGTTGCTTGTACTACTTGCGGCCCGTAGCTTGCACTAACGGGCATCTTGTCTCTTACTTCTCTATTTCTTCCACTTGTTAAAAATACAAGTTTTGGATATCAACTACCTGCAGGAGTGGGTGAGCAGACATTTTAAGCTTTGCCTCGGATAAATTATGCTTTAGTTTACTTTGTTTTGAGTTTATTAACTCCATGTTGCTACTTAAACTTGTAATGGGCTTGTTGTCCCAAAGTTTTACTTTTGATCCAGATCTTATATTTATTTTAGGATTATGTATTGTTTTCCAATAATTCTGTTGATTATGAGTTTTGTTTCATGCATGCATGGTTGTATACTTCTTGTATATTCCTGTTATGCTGTTGAGTCGATCCTTATAGCTTATGAATGGTAAAGATCATTCGCTGGGCTTTTTCACGTGCTCGTATTCCACATTCTTTTGGAAAGTGGGGCATGACACTCTGCCCCTCAAGGCCCGAACTCTTCTCAACCTTTATTTCAATGGGTCTTGGAATCTCGGGCTTGCTCCCTAATGAGGACAACTGGGATGAAGATCTTAAACATGACCTGCTTCGGCCAAACGACGAAGCTGAACCACTCAACTAATAACTAGACATGATAAAAATGCTTTACCTGCTTACTGGTTTAGGGAAGAGTTTTCATAGAGAGAGAAGCTCTGGATGAAGAAAGAGAAAGTAATCCTAGCAAGTGAGAAGGGAATGAAACGTATACTGGGGAGCGTGACTTATTGAATGACCCTAGTCACGTGACGTCTCCTCGATAACTACAAAATCATGTAACGACTTCTTAATGATCATGTGAAGTCACGTGAGTACCGGATGCAATGTCACTCGCCCAACTTCTCCGCAACCAGGCTCGCACCTCGTGCCTCACCCCTCGGCATGGTACTTCGAGCTATTCACGGATTTCTTCGCAACTAAGCTCGCGCCTCGTTCCTCGTCCCTCAGCATGGTAATCCAAGCCATTTGCGAATTTCTCCGCAACTAAGCTCGCGCCTCGTTTCTCGCCCCTCGGCACGGTACTTCGAGCCATTCGCGGATTTCTCCGGAACCTGGCTCATGCCTCATTCCTCGCTCCTCGGCAAGATACTCCGAGCCATTTGCATATTTCTCTGCAACTAAGCTTGTGTCTTGGTTCTCGCCCCCCGGCATGGTACTTCGAGCCATTCACGAATTTCTCCCCAACCCGGCTCGTGCCTGGTGCCTTTCTCTTCGGCATGGTACTCTGCGCCATTTGCGAATTTTTTTGCGACTAAGCTCACACCTCGTTCCTCACCCCTCGGCATGATACTCCGAGTCATTCACGATTTTCTCAAAAACTAAGCTCGTGCCTCATTCCTCGCCTCTCAGCCTGGTGCTCCGAGCCATTCGCGGATTTCTCCGCAACTAGGCTCCGCCTCGTTCCTCACCCCTCGGCACAGTACTCCAAGCCATTCACAGATTTCTCTGCGACTAAGCTTGCACCTCAATCCTTGCCCTTCAACACGGTACTCCAAGCCACTCGTAGATTTCTCCACAATTAGGCTTGTGTCTCGTGCCTCGTCTCTCGGCATGGTACTCCGAGGCACTTGCGGATTTCTCCGCAACTAGACTCATGGCTCGTGCTTCGCCGCTCGGCGTGGTACACCAAGCCACTTGTGGGTTTCTCTGCAACCAGGCTCACCCCTTGTGCCTTGCCCCTCGGCATGATACTCTGAGCCACTATCGGATTTCTCCGCAAATGGGCTCATGCATTGTGCTTCGCCCCTCGGCATGGTACTTCGAGCCACTCGCGAATCGCTTCGCCCCTTGCCTTTTGCCCCTCGCGCCTCGCCTATCAAGGCTCGGACCTCGGTAGCCAAACATTTAGGCCTCTGGTATAACATATGCTACAATCCACAACCGCGGCCTTAGTTATATGCTAAAAACTCGGTCTACGAAGCATATATATGAGGCCTATGTTATATCGAGGCCATAGTACTTTACACTTAAAAAAATTTCCCGAGTCCTGGAGCCTATTAGTTATGATACGTACTTAGGCCTCAGTTGTGAACTGAGGCCTCGAAATTGAAGAGGCCGCAGTTCGGTACTGTGGCCTATGGTATATCGAGGTCGCAGTACCCAACTGCAGCCTCGTATTTTTCACATTTTGCACTTGAATTTTTTCTCCGAGTCTCTGAGTTTAGCATTATATGGAATGTTAGTCCACTTGAATGTATGTACAATTTTGTTTAAGCATTTGTCTTTTATTATGTTTTTCTCCGTTTTGTTTTTTGTGTTAAAAATTTCTTATTTTATATTTTTAAGGGAGATTGTTGAATATTTGTGAGAGAAAAATATAAAATAAACAATAGGTTTTAACGATGGAGAATTGGAAACAATTATCCAATTGGTAACCACCACTATTCAAGGAGTTTGTCAAAATCCTTTGACCATACCTTACATGAATGGTTGTTTCTTTTGAATTAAAAGACATAAGAGCATCTCCAACAACTCCTTTAAAAATAAATTGGGCCCTAATTTATGTAGCCACACACTAAAAACACTTAAAAGTCATCTCCAATAGAGTCTACAAACTCACTCTTCAAATTAGAAATTTAGTAGATCACTCTTCGTACCTACAACTTTGTGGAGTTCTCCACAAATAAATTTTTATTATTAAATTGAATCTTTCTTCGCTGACTTTTTGAATTCTAAGGTTAAAATAAAAGAATAAAATAATGATTTGTTTGAGTTTGTTGGAGAATAAGTTTTGGTCTTAACAAAATTTAATTCATAAATTGTCACATAGGTCCACAAATTGAGATTTGTGAAGTGAAATATATATAAACTAGGGCTGACAACGGGCTGGGTTTGGGCCGGACTCATATTGTAGTGCCCCGAATTTCCAATATATATAATAGTAAACATAGCCAAACACAGATAAAATTTTCAACTTTTATTACATCAATTTTTTACAAAGTACAGCGGAAAATTAACACCTTAAATTACAATTCTTTCTTTTTACAACGCATTCTTTTACAATTTGCATAAGCCACATTATCATTCTACCACATGCATCTAAATCCCAAGCTATAGATATCTACCTGTAAAACATGAGGCTAGAGATAACCCTAACCCCATGAGTCAGCCATAACGGTGTGAGTGACATCAAAAGAAATGCAACATAAATAAAACATAAAGAATAAAGTCATGATCAACACATACTAACGGTAGTAACCAGTGGAATACGAAATAATAATAAATAATGCATGAAAACATTAAGTGAAACTAGACTAAGTGTCAAGTGTAGGAAAACAGAATAAAACATGCATAAAACCAAGTCGAGAAAACACAAATGCAATATGATGACTCTCTAATGCATACTTGTCGGATTCTATGCATTCCATACTATATAGGTCCGGTGCAAGCCCTTTATAGGGCTAGATCCCTCGTTATGCAACTAATCCTACTACAGTGATAGAAACAAGATCCAGATTACTCCGCGAATAAGCCTGACAACACTCTACGCGCAAGCATCATGTAAGCATAGCTCAAAAACCGGAGAATCACCTTTCTGTCGTGTACCCCAAGAATAAGCCCGCCGACCCTCGACGTGCAGGTACACAAGTAAATTCCGTGAATAGACCTGCCGACCCTCGACATGCGAATGCACATGTGTGTTCTGTGAATAAGCCTGTAGAACCTTGACACACGAACATACCAAATGTTCTCTCGAGACAGAATAACACAAAGTCGACTAGACCCCTAAAGCATATACTTACGTTTCCCAAGTTCCATCACATCTCCACTAGTGCATGTCCTTAGGTAGATAATTATTAATTAAAACACAATTTCCCCTCTCTAGAGTTAGTGTATCCTGCCAGACTTAATTCCACAAAAAAAACCTCAAGACCCAACTAGTCAAAATCCACAAAATCTCATCTGTCGGTTCATAGGAATCCCATTCAACTTTTAGAGACTCACAATTCGAATATCAACACAAAATCTTTCCTTTAAAACTCTCAATTCCATCACCAAATCATTTATATTAAGAAAACTTCTTTAATCAACAAAATCCAAATTCATCCAATATACTCACAAATTTCCAGAAATGAAATAAGATATTAAATCCATTAAATAACTGAGAACCATATTTTGAAATCGTAGAAAATCACATAACATCAATTCCTTCGAAAATCGTATATATTTCACTTTATAAAGTCATAGAAATACAATTTAAATTATATTATAATGAAAATATAACTCTCTGTAAAATACAGTAATCTGTAGCAAAAACTTCATTATAAACAGTAGATCAATAATCCATAAGTTCGAAGAAATAATCGTTCAAGGAAACGACAAAAACTCAACAAAACAATCAGCATAAGGGCTGACGGTCGACTGTCAAAACCAGTTTAAAAAGAGACGGTCGACTGTCAAGCCAAAAATCCAAAATCCAAGAACTGCCAGTCAACCGACATTTCATGTGTTATTTTGTGATGTCGACTGTCATGTTCGAAAATTCACAGCTTTGAATTTCGAGCACTTTTCTACTGATACATCATTTAATCTTGGTAAAATCATAAATTTGTGAACAAAATTCCTGAGATGATCAAATAAAACTTGTCTAACATACTAGAGTTTATAAAACTAATCAAAATCTCATCAAGATCATAAAAGAGCATTTTTTATCAAAACTTCTTCAATATCTGTAAAAGTAAATGAATATGAGCATATAAGGTGTCGGCATCAGTTAAAAGCATCAAAATTTGTTGTTTATAAGTAGTATAATGCTTCAATTCAATCTCAGTACGAAACAAATCAAATCCAAATCGAAAACTTCAAAAAAAACACAAAAGAAATAAATTTCGGCTGAAAGCATCAGACCCGAAATCAAAAAATAACTCCAACTCTTAAAACTTGATCTTTTTGATTCCGTAAACCCCTCTTGTAATTTATTAAACACATCCACAACCACCTACATCAGTTTTCCCATGATTATAATCAATCACAACATGTATTAGTTTAGTTCTTTTCATCAAAATACCCAAAACAGATTATATGTATACATACATAGTAAGGAACCCTTCTTTATTCACTTTTATGCAATATACATCATACCACTCTTTGTAAACGATCAATCAGTAAGAACATGAAAGAAGCAACATACCCATAATTTTTATTAGGTTCTTTAACAATCTCAAGTCATCTATATAGAATTTTAATCATCAATTCATAGTTTTCATAAAAGTTAAAACTTTATTCATCCATCCATCAATATATTTGTTATATCATCATACAATCCTCTAACACACTTTCTAATAGTCAAATCATCACATACAACATGCATAGAATAATAAGAAAACAAACATATGTCACTCACCTTATTGAAGAATCAACCGAAATAATAAATAGAATAAGAAAAGTCCTTCCTTTCTCAAGAATCCAAGATCCTCGCTTTAAAACTCCAAGAAATCAATAATAAAGAAAACCCCTCTGTTTTGTGCAGCAAAGAGACGGCTGCAACTTCTCTTTTAATAGGCCGGAAATTTGGTATTTGGGTTTTGAGAAGATTTTGTAAAATATCCCTTTTGAATATATCTTTACATATATAAATCCTTATACTTGGAAATTAGATTAACCAATTCAATTAAGAGTTAAAATAAAAAATAACTACCCTGATCTGGCCGGCACTGTTTTCAAACATAGAAAGTAAATTTTGTAATTTTTGCCTCTATGTGGCAATTTTGCAAAAAGACCTCTCTTTAACAAATTTTTGAAATAAACCAAATCTATTAGAATAAAAAGTAAAATCTTTACCTCTGAGTTGGATAGCCATTCTGCTCAACCCAGAAAATCGAAATTCTGGAGTTTTCACTCTAAGTGGTAATTTTGCACAAAATACCCTCTTTTTGTAATATTTTCAAATATTCCAAATAAATATCAGAAAAAAATCCAAAAAATTCATAAATAATACCTACTAATAAATATTAGGTTTTCCCAAAATAATTTTTGACTTTGAACTTCCCAAGAAAATATTTGCACGTGTTTTGCACGTATAAAAGATAAATTTCAAAAAAATATTTATTAAATCACCAAAAATCACTTTAATTCATTTATTAATCTCAAAAAAATTATTTAAAAAATATAGGGTGTTACAGGAAAGAATCCCTAGGGAGCAAAATGCCCAGGCTGACTCCTTGTCAAAATTCGCCTCATCGTCCTTCGAAAGCCTCGACCATACCGTCCTAATCGAAGTTCTCCTCAAGCCTAGCATCGACCTCCCTGAGGCCCTCTGCCTTACTACCGAACCTCAATCGGACAACTGGATGAGTTCCATCCAGAAGTTTCTAGTGGAGAGTGAGCTTCCTCATGAACAGGTCAAGGCGAGAAAGACTAGTATCTGTTCAGAAAGATTCATCATAATCAACGGGACACTCTTCAAGCGATCGTACACAAAGGTAGACGGAATACCCTACCTTCACTGCCTAGCCCCCGAGGAGGCCAAGTATGCACTGAAGGAACTACATGAGGGAATCGGGGGGTGCCACATGGAGAGCAGGTCGCTCCCCAGAAAAGCCCTAAACCACGGATACTACTGGCCGACCATGTTACAAGACGCCAAGGACCTCGTTAAAAGGTGCGGCCCTTACCAGATTCTCTTCGATGAAGCGGCTTCCACAAGCCCACCTCTGCTCCCTGGTTAGTCCGACCCCCTTTTCCATGTGGGGAATGGATTTGGTCGGCCCCTTCCCAAAAGCGACGGGCCAAAGAAAATTTCTGGTGGTGACCATGGATAACTTCACCAAGTAGATCGAGGCAAAGCCCCTAGCCACGATCACAGAACACCAAACTCAACATTTTTTCTATAAGCACATCATTTGTCGGTTCGGGATCCCGCAGGTACTCATCACCGATAACGGGATCCAATTTGCAGGCAAGAACTTTCGAAAATTCTGTGAAGACATCGGTGTCCAGCAGCACTTCTCATCAATATGTCATCCTCAATCAAACGGCCAGGCCAAAAATGTGAACCGTCAAATCCTTAACAGCCTCAAGAAGCGGTTGGATAATTCACCTAAGGGGTTGTGGATCGACGAGTTACCGAGCATACTCTGGGAGCACCGGACAACTAAGAGAATCCCCACGGACGAATCACCATTCAACCTAACCTATGGCATTAAGGCGGTTATCCCCATAGATATCGAGCTCCCTTCGCCCCGGATCATGGCCTTTAATGAGGAGAACAACTCAACAGACCTCAGAGCCAACTTGGATCTAATCGACGATGTCAGGGAAAAATCCGTCATCAGAAGAAGCATGTACCAAAAACAGATCGAGAGATTTTATAACAAGAAGGTCTGCCCCACCGACATCAAGCAAGGTGATCTCGTACTTAGAAAGCTAGCGGTATCCTACCCCAGCAAAAAGAGAAAGTTGGCCCTTAATTGGGACGGCCCGTATAAGGTAACCAAAATGGTATGCCCCGGCACGTACCAACTCGAAGAGCTAGGGGGCAGAATAGTAAAGAGGCCCTGGAACGCGGAATACCTCATCAAGTTCCTTGAAGGGGAGGACTAAAATCCTTTTGTAACCGAACTTATGTAACCGACCCCCTGTAATCGGCACTAAGTACCCCTCTTTTTGTGTAAACGTAGAATGGTAGAAAAAATAAAGTGTAATCTTTGTTTCTTACCCTTTTTTTTTTATTTTTTTCCAAATTTCTGTACATTCGGCATACGTTGCGAGCAATGCCCTAGCTTTCTACAAGCATGGGGGCTCAAAGATCGGCATTGACCTCGAGCCACCCCTAGCTTTCTCACAAGATGGGGGGCACAACATCTGGCACACGCTGCGGGCAACGCCCTAGCTTTCTCCAAGCATGGGGGAATCGACGATCGGCATTGACCTCAAGCCACGCCCTAGCTTTCTCAAGTTGTATGGGCTTGACGCTCGACAATGTCCTCGAGTCATGCCCTAGCTTTCTCACAAGCTGGGAGGCTCAACATTCGGCATACGCTGCGAGCAATGTCCTAGTTTTCTCACAGGCTGGGGGGCTCGACATCCGGCACATGCTGCGGGCAACGCCCTAGCTTTCTCCAAGCATGGGGGCTCAATGATCAGCATTGACCTCGAGCCACGCCCTAGCTTTCTCAAGCTATATGGGCTCGACGCTCGGCAATGACCTCGAGCCACGCCCTATCTTTCTCAGAAGCTGGGGGGAGGGGGGGAGGGGGGGCTCGACATTTGGCATACGCTGTGAATAATGCCCTATCTTTCTCACAAGCTGGGGGGCTCAACATCCGGCACACGCTGCGGGCAACACCCTAGATTTCTCCAAGCACGGGGGCTCGACGATCGGCATTGACCTCGAGCCATGCCCTAGCTTTCTCAAGCTATATGACCTCGACGCGCAGCAATGACCTCGGGCCACGCCCTAGTTTTCTCACAAGCTGGGGGGGCTCGACATTCGGCATACGCTGCGAACAATGCCCTAGCTTTCTTACAAGCTGGGGGGCTCAAAATTCGGCATACGCTGTGGGCAACGCCCTAGCTTTCTCCAAGCATGGGGGCTCAACGATCGACATTGATCTCGCACCAAGCCCTATCTTTCTCAAGCTATATGGGCTCGACGCTCGGCAATGACCTCGAGCCATGACCTAGCTTTCTCACAAGCTGAGGGGCTCGACATTCGGCATACGCTGCAAACAACATCCTAGCTCTCTCACAAGCTGGGGGGCTCGTTTCTTGGCATGGGTTTCGAGCATCCCCGAGGGACCCTTCAGTATCTTGACCCCTAGCCCTCAACTCTGACAAATACCTACATGGGGATCAAGCACCTAGGATGGATTCATCAAAAGGAGCAAATTCCTACACGATCGGCCGGTACTCGTTACCCAAAAGTTTCGTTAAGATTTACGGTCCTTGCCCACGGCGAGAACCACCGGACCTCGGACCACGAATCGACTTGCCTTTCACCCGCTGGCAACTGGGGATAAACAACACCTATAGCCGTTAACCGCAATTGTCAGAGGATGGGAGGAAAGCCACTGGTCCACGGCTCCAAGCAAAAGTTCATTTAGGGTGCTCGCCTACGACAAGCGCCCTGATCCCAGTACTCTGGGACTGACCCTCCTTTCACCCGCTGGCAACTGGGGATAAAAATAGCATCATAGCCGGTTTCCCCCAATTGTCAGAGGGTGGTAGGAGAGTCACCGGCGACGAGAACTCACGGCGAAGTGAGGAGATTTCTGATGAAGGGATGAGGGTTATTAGCCCTTAGATTGGGCGCATTAATGACCTAGGGAAAACAAAATGCCTGATCGTCATTAATGACATTGGAAGATGAAACGTCCCCCATTACAAGGCTCTCCGGGCCTCTCGACCCAGTCGTCAGTCTTTAGCTTGATTTTTGAGCCGAAAGTGGGGCTCCCCGGCCCCACGTCCCTGCTATCTTGACCACAACTATGAACAAGAATGTAACACCCCGAATTCCAAATACTAGTGAATTTGAGTTCCACAGGATCTTTTCACTTCTCTTCGTACAATTTTACAAGAAAATAAAAACTTTATTTTACATCAGAGTTACATTATGCATCAACATTCGGAAGCAAATTTTTACATCAATGAATGAAATACAACAGTTGAATAATCTTTAAGCATCAGGTCTTCTTTAGTCTTTTTCATGTACCTTTTCCCTACATAGAAACTGTGGGCACGTCAGTTCATTCAACTGACGAAATATTATACACGGCCATCCTCTCTATGCCGAAAACAGTATAACGATTCTCAATACTTAACAAACCACAAACTTGTTCACAAACAAAGCTAAAGGGACTATCCTACTGATGTTGTGTTGTGAATGTGCACTTAGTCCTTAATGCAAATATTTCTATTATATGACACTAATGCGCACTTGTTCAGAGTCTATGCAGCCCATACTACATAGGTCCGAGGGCAAGCCCTTAACCGTTCTTCATCTTGTAGGGTTCAATCCCTCGCCATGACTTAATCTACTACTGTAACTACGATAAGTATCCTAGATGTTTTATGACCTACAAACTCATGTCTAGGCACCCTGGAGGGAATCCAAACGCACTGACACATGACTCATCATGCAGGCATCCTGTGGTAATTCAGCTTCTACCATAGACATGACACCACCCGCAGTCACCACCCCTCACGAGTGTCGCCATCGGGACGGTACTCTGGAGTAGTATCCATGTCCTACTCATGACGCATCATGGGACATCCTGTGAATACTCTCACGCCGTCAATTCAATGGCCCTCATACTCAATATTTTTCTTCTTACTTTCGTCACATCTTCACTATGTATCTAATCCTTAGTTTAATTGAATCATGAACAAAACTAATTCCTTAGGGTTAGCACTCCCACTATACCGGTCTTATTCATTCATTTCACATGACCCAAATCTTGGTCCTTTCATTCCAAATATCATTTCCACATTTCTTTTATTGCCGGTATAAGGCTTAACTACACCCTAGTTCTTAATTTCAACTCATAATTACAACATCAAGCTTTTCATACTCACAAAGTCTTTTTCATGATTAATCACAGTTCACATTTCATAATCATAGTATTCATGTATCCATATTCATAATATCCTTCATAACTCAACATGTCGTTTAGTTGCATTCTTATAAACCATTTCATGCATAAACAATAAAGTTTCAACTTGTCATATTCAATAGTTTATTCATTCTACAAATCTCTTATTCTTATTTCAATCCATACTAATTTCACAATTTGTAATTTCAATTAATTACACAAATCAAACTTCCAAATTTTTCATTACTAATTCTCATTTTTAAAACTCCTTAAAAAATAACTCATTTATTTTTTCCTTTATCCCAAAAGACAATTTAATTAAAAACAAGTCCTTTCTTGCAAATAGCCTCAAATTCTCAATTATACTTTACCAAAATTTATAAAAATTCTCTCATGAAGTCCAATTAATTTCAGTAATTAATTCCATGTTTTTCTTAATTTTAATTTATTTTTAAAACTCAAAATAATCTTAATTTCCACAAAGAAAACAACTTTTTAAACTAAAGCCCACAACCGGATTCGAACCCACAACCAGCGACCCAAAGGACAGCGCCCAAGACCACTACGCCAAAGCCACCTAGGCGATATGATATGGGTTATTATCCATGTGAATTGGCTTTCGGCATTTCGGAATTTTTAACAAAAATAAAATTAAAAAAAAACTCCTTCTCAGTATCGAACCCGAGACCAGAGACCAAGCCCCCCGCTACTGTAGCGACTGAAACCATTCCGACCAAATGTTCTAAGTGGCCAGATTGTTTTGAAAAGAATTTGGTTGAATTTGAACTAGTTCTCCGTTCATCTCTACATTTCATAATTTTCAAAAAAAACGATTTTTGGTTCTTTTTCTTTTCTTTTGAAAGCAAAATTTTCCAGATTATAACATACATAAATTTACAGTAAACCAGCATTTTTATAATGATTATTTGCTTTATAAAACATGTATTTTGGTTCTACTTTATGTTCTATGTTCATATTTTCGACATTGAGAACAACAACACATTTCTTCATAATTTAGAATTAGAATTCCACAAACTACTATGTTCTTTTGTTCTTTTTCTTATTAACATCCTATTACATTTTTAGAACACAAAAATCTCATTTTTCTACAATAACGAAATTCTATTTTAGATAATTAACTACACATGATGCATTTAATCAACTATTTGTAAGCATAAATTCCATAACATTCTTTTAGCACAACAATATGGTGATTTCTAGCACATTAATTCACCATTTATTCATTAGCAATCAATCCATCAAACATTCTCTAAATTACCACTCCACTTTTAATTAAACAAGCATGGTTCCAATTTTCAACTAATTGATTCATAATAATTTCATTAAATCATCCCTAGCATGGTATCTAGTTCTAGAAGTATGAGAAACACCCACCTCTTTGGAGAAACACGAAATGAAAAGGTCCTAGAGTTTCCTAGAATGCAAGAAAGTAGCCTTCTCCTCCTAAATTGTGTTGCAAAATGCTCCCCTTCTTGTTCCTTGGTGCAACCCGAGCTTCCCCTAGTGCTTGATGATGGGCCAGCCTCCTTTTGGTTGGGACACACACACAAATGCACACTCAATCTTTCACTTCCTAATATATTACTCTCCTATATAGTTTCTTCCTTTCAATTATTTTTTTCTTAGTGTTGTATACATGAAGGTAGGGGGTATTTATACTAGCTTTAGGATAGATTGGAGGGCTAGGATTTCACTAGATGGTTGTAGGTGAATGACTAGGATAAGATGGGAAGTTGTAGCTACCACCCATAAGCATATAACCACCCATGCACACAAACCCTTTCTCCCACTCTTCTCTTAGCCATACCCGGCCTCATAGGGTGTGCAAAGCACACACACGTGCATGCACGTGCCCCTTCTAGTACCCCCCTATTTAAAGTTTGTACAAATTTAATTAATCAATTGTTCACCAATTGTGTCTACATGACAAGTTGTGACAATTTAAAAGATTAATTAAGTTTGTGGGCCTCAAAATAGTGGGCTTTAGGATTATGGGCTAATTAATAAAAATATTTAATTATTAGAGTGGGCTTAAAATAAAAAAACTAGTTTAGGCTTTATAAAATAGGCTTTTTAGAAAGATAAAGGGAAAGAAAGAAATAATTTTCCATGTTATAAAAGAAAATTTTATAAAAATAAATATGCATATGAAATTTTGCACGTGCACAACACGCGAAAAATCAATATTTCTTATTAAGATGAAAATTTAGGGTATTACAAAGAAACAGGGGATTGGGCAGTATCTCGTCTCCCCCCGACCCCTCGATCCCATATCTCAAAAACAAGTTGAGGAAGGTCGGTAAAATTAAATTTCATTTATCATAACGCCTTGAAAGGCCACAGTACAATAGAGATTGTGACAACGAATTTTTACCCCAACCTAAGTGTTCCTCGTGGGGCTTTTTGGGCTTACACGGGCCATCTCGAGCCCCACCGAGCGGGTCCGCCCTCCAGTGAGCTCGTCCGGCATCACCAGTGCAGACATTCCAGCAACGGAGCTCTGCGCATCCGCCGGCCTCGCCATTTCCAAATATAGGGTAGGGGAGGGACCCACAATCAAGGGGCTGCCTCCCCCAAAAGAGCAGAATCAGGATCCACCTGTACCAAGTATGACCTTCAATCTCTGAATCTCCAGCTCCTTCTCCACCAAGACCTCACGAAGAACGGACTCAGAGGTCGGCTGCCTGGTGGAGGCATCAAACATCGACCAGGCCATCTCGGCACTCCCCCAGTCTCGGTTGGCTTTAGCCTTCTTCAGGCGTGTCGTCTCTATGCTGAGCTCCTTGGACTTGTTCATGAAATAGCTTACGGCGGCTTCCCAATTATGGGCCTGTTTGCGATAGCGATTTAAGACAGTCTCCTTGGACTCTAGCCTGTTCCGAAGGTGCCTGACCTTGGCAGAACTGAGGTCGGCTCCTAGGATCTCGTCTATCTGACATAAAAAGAGGAAAACAAGATTTCACTCCAAGCTTTCCAAAACAAGCCTTTCAAAAACAACAAGTCATACAGTTCGGCCAAAAATATGTGAATATATTGATTTCCCCAATAATCATTACAAAAAGCGGTGGCCAGTCCACGCTCGGCAAATACAAAAATGAAGAAAAGATTAAAACTACATCTTAGGGGGAATCTGCACCTCTTCGTCGACCATTGCTCCCCCTTCCTTTTTCTCGAGGGTCGGGTCTTTCTCCACCTCGTCGCCCTCTCCCCCGGGAGTCAGTGGACGCACGGGTGGCTCCCAGCCGTAGTGGAGGTGATCAATCTTGGCCTGAGGATAAAGAAGCAAGAAGTGCTCATTCGCCCGATCATAGGCCTCATCTTGGGCATTCATCACCTCCTCCCCCGTTGCAGCCTGTAGCTCCTCATACTCCGCAGCTGCTTTCGCTCGAACCTCCACCAAAGCACGAAGATGTTAGTCTTGTTCGGTCACAAGGTCGGCTTGAAGGGCCTGCGCCACCCCCTGAGCTGTCGTCAGCTCGGTCTTTAGATCCTTTGCTTCGCGCAAGAACTTATCGAAGTTCCTTTTCTTGTCCCTCACCATCTTCTCGTAGCTCCGCTTCAGGTGTGCCCCGGCCATGGATGCCTATGATTGAGGAGTATTAGGAAAAAATCAGAAAGCGATGTCACTAAGTATAAAATTAAATAGACAAACGAAAACCTACCACAATGTGGGCTTGAGCCCCCTTCTTGTAACATGTCTCGACTGTCTCGGTCGCCAGGATAGACCGGTCGCACGGTGTGACGAGTTTTTCTACAACCTCGACCAATATCGGGGCCTCTGCCAGTGTGTCGGCCTCCTTCACCGACCAGTCAGGGGCAAACAGTCCGAGCCCCCTCTTACCCACCATCGACTGGGCATCGGGGTGCCAGGAGGGGGTTCCGGCCTTCAGGACCTCAACAACCTTACGACTGCTAGAGCTCAGTTCCAGCTCGGGCGCTGCTCTGACAGAGAGGGCCTACGCCTTCTTATGGGGCCATTCCGAGGGGCCTTCGATGCCCCCCTGAGCGGACCCCGCCGTTGGCACCACCTTCTCGGCCCATCCTCTTCTGGGACAGGTCCTTCAAGGCCTTCCACGCATCAAGCTTCGCCTGGTCCATCGCTGCAGGGGAAAAGAGAGAATGTTAACATGAAGGAAGAAAGTTAAATTAATATGAAACGAAACAATAAGGGTCGGCTGGGCTCAGTCCGGTCAGAGCCAAGTCCAATTCGGTCACATTCAGCTAGCCAATGCTGTGTCCCTCGACGTTCCGATCAACATTAGCCCACTCCACCTCCATCAAGTCTCTTCGCTTTGGGGGTTTGTGGTTCGTCTTGTAAAAATTCCAAATGGTAGGAAATTCCCAAGGCACCTCGCTTCAGATCACGAAGTATTTAGCCTTCCACCCCTTAATGGAGTCCGGATACCTGTGCATCACCTTCTTGTGGGGACAAGGCAATATATAGTATATGCCATCTTGATCTCCAAGCGCTCACCCCAAGGACAGCTAGGAAATACTTTAGTTTCAGGGGCACCTTCTTCTCCTTGCATTTCAAAATAAAGAAAACCAACTACTTCCAAGAGTTGGGACCGTACTGCATCGGACAGAGGTCCCCCCACCTCAGCACCCTCTGGATAAACAGGTGCAACAGCAGCCTTAGCCCCAAAACTAAGGCTTCCTCGGGAAACATGCAGAAACCGGGGGCCAACTTGGAGGTAAGGCGGAGACCAGGACTTAGGATCATCAGCTCATACTCCCGCCTAATGAAATAACTAGCCCTTATCACGGGCAGGTAGTCAGCCTTCAGGACGAACTGAACTTTATCCATTTGTATCTGGATCCGGCCTGGCGAAGATATCTCCACCCTAAATTGTACCAAGTTCTCGACGTTGTCAGGATACATCCTGATAGACCTCGGGTTCTTGATGTACGGAACATCGAGCCCGTGATTGGGCCCGAACTTGTCTGGTGTCCTCAGACTGTCCGGAAGGCGCCACTTCCTCTTCCTCTTTCAGATACGAGGTGCCCTCGGAGGAGACGGTGTCGACAAAGGCGGGAGAGTGGGGAGAACCACTCCTTCCTCACTACCTTCCTCCGCCACTCCTTCCTCACTACCCTCCTCTGCCACTCCTTCCTTGACTCCCTCCACGACTTCCTGATCCACTACTCCCTCCTCGACCTCCTTTCCTAGCACTTCTGCTTCACTAGTGGAACCGCTGGACTCCACCACATAAGGCTTGCGACTGAGGAGTGGCACTACGTCCAAAACTCGATCTTTAAGATCCCAGGACGTGAGGTCCGACTGACGATCCCCTTTTCCTGACCAGAGGCACTCACTTCGGAACTGGACTGAGACCGCGACATAACAAAATCAATACTAACCTGGATTTCGTAAATGGGAGTTCAACAAGAAAAGTTATGGCCGGCGGCCAGAGAGAAACTCCGATTTTTAGAAAAAGAAAGCAAAGCAAAGAAATAGAGAGGGGTGGAGGATTTATAGAAAAACCATCGATGCCTCGAATTCTGCATTAGAATCCTGACAGTTCAAACTTAATCATCAAGATGTAACGACTGATAAGATCTCAACGCCTCAATCCCCCCCAATGGCGTCAGCATCACATGTAGCACCCTAGCTTTTCCAACAAGCAGTATGGGCTCGACGCTTGGCATTGACCTTGAGCCACACCCTAACTTTCACCAAGTAGAGGGCTCGATGCTCGGCATTGACCTCGAGCCACACCCTAACTTTGACCAAGCAGGGGGCTCGAGCTCGGCAATGATCTCGAGCCACGCCCTAGCTTTCTCAAGCTGTACGGGCTCGGTGCTCAGCATTGACCTCTAGCCACGCCCTAGCTTTCAACAAGTAGCAGGGGCCCGACACTCGGTATTGACCTCGAGCCACACCTTAGCTTTCATCAAGCAAGGGACTCGACGCTCGGCATTGACCTTGAGCCACACCCACACCTTTCCAACAAGTTGTATAGGCTCGATGCTCGGCTTTGACCTCAAGCCACACCCTCGCTTTTCCAAGATGTAGGGGGTCGATGCTCCGCATTGACCTCGAGCCATGCACAAGCTTTCTCAAGTTATATGGGCTCGATGCTCGACATTGAACTCAAGCCATGTCCTAGCTTTCTCCAGCTGTATGGGCTCGGCGCTCAGCATTGACCTCGAGTCACACCCTAGATTTCATCAAGCAGGGGGCTCGAAGCTCGGCATTGACCTCAAGCCATGCCCTAGCTTTCTCAAGCTATATGGGCTTGACGCTCGGCATTGATCTCAAGCCACGCCCTAGCTTTCACCAAGCAGGGGGCTCGACGCTCGACAATAATCTCAAGCCATGCCCTAGCTTTCTCAAGCTGTATGGACTCGACGCTCGGCATTGACCTCGAACCACGCCCTAGCTTTCTCACAAGCAAGGAGCTCGACGCTCAGCATTGACCTCAAGCTACACCAACAAGCTGTAGGGGCCTGACACTCGGCATTGACCTCAAGCCATGCACTAACTTTCTCAAGCTGTATGGGCTCGATGCTCGGCATTTACCTCGAGCCACGCCCTAGCTTTTTCACAAGCAGGGGGCTCGATGCTCGACATTGACCTCGAGCCACACCCAAAATTTTCAAACAAGTTGTAGGGGCTCGACGCTCGGTATTGACCTCGAGCCACACCCTAGCTTTTCCAACAAACTGTAAGGGCTCGATGCTCGGCATTGACCTCGAGCCATGCCCTAGATTTCTCAAGCTGTATGCGCTCACGCTCGGCATTGACCTCGAGCCACGCCCTAGCTTTCTCAAGCTGTATGGGCTCGGCACTCGACATTGACCTCGAGCCACGTCCTAGCTTTCATCAAGCAGGGGGCTCAATGCTCGGCATTGACCTCGAGCTATGCCCTAGCTTTCTCAAGCTGTATGGGTTCGACACTCGGCATTGACCTCGAGCCATGCCCTACCTTTCTCAAACTGTAAGGCTCGCTGCTCAGCATTGACCTCAAGCTATGCCTTAGCTTTCTCATAAGTAGGGGGCTCGATGCTCGGCATGAACTCGAGCCACACCTTAGCTTTCTCACAAGCAGGGGGCTCGACGCTCGGCATTGACCTCGAGCCACTCCCTAGCTTTCTCAAATTATAGGGGCTCAATGTACGGCATTGACCTCGAGCCACACCTTAGCTTTCTCACAAGCAAGGGGCTCGACGCTCGGCATTGACCTCGAGCCACGCCTTAGCTTTCTCACAAGCAGGGGGCTCGACGCTGGGCATTGACCTCGAGCCACGTCCTAGCTTTCTCAAGCTGTATGGGCTCGACGCTCAGCATTGACCTCGAGCCACGCCCTAGCTTTCACCAAGCAGGGGCTCGACGCTCGGCATTAACCTCGGGCTATGCCCTAGCTTTCTCAAGCTGTATGGGCTCGATGCTCGGCATTGATCTCGAGCCACGCCCTAGCTTTTACCAAGAAGGGGGCTCGACGCTCGGCAATGACCTCGTGCCACGCCCTAGCTTTCTCAAGCTATATGGGCTCGACACTCGGTAATGACCTCGTGCCAAACCCTAGCTTTCTCAAGCTATATGGCTCGACGCTCGGCATTGACCTCAAGCCATGCCCTAGCTTTCTCACAAGTAGGGGGCTCGACGCTCGGCATTGACCTCGAGCCACGCCCTAGCTTTCTCAAGCTGTATAGGCTTGACGCTCGGCATTGACCTCGTGCCACGCCCTAGCTTTCTCAAACTGTAGGGGCTTGACACTCGGAATTGACCTCGAGCCATGCCCTAGCTTTTTCACAAGCAGGGGGTGCGACGCTCGGCATTGACCTCGAGCCATGCCCTAGCTTTCACCAAGCAGGAGCTTGATGCTCGGAATTGACCTCGGGCCGCACCCTAGCTTTCTCAAGCTGTATGGGCTCGACGCTCGGCATTGACGTCGAGCCACGCCATAGCTTTCACCAAGCAGGGGGGCTCGACGCTCGGCAATGACCTCGTGCCACACCCTAGCTTTCTCAAGCTATATGGGCTTGATGCTCGGCAATGACCTTGTGCCACACCCTAGCTTTCTCAATCTATATGGGCTCGATGCTCGGCATTGACCTTAAGCCACGCCCTAACTTTCAACAAGCAGGGGGCTCGACGGTCGACCATCGATGCTCGGCATGAACTATGAGCTAATTCCTGGCTATGTCACAGGTTAGGGCTCGACGCTCGACGCCCGCCTCCCGACCCTTGGTGCTCGACGCACGGCATTTGTACTCTCCAGGAGATTTCCATCTTCCTACCCCACTTACCTCTCTGAGACTCTACAAGTCATACTCGCCAAATACACCGCTCCACTCTTCCTACAAAGACCAACTACTCCTCCACGGCTGGCTTACACAGCCCTCCAGGAGTGGGGGGCTCCTAATATGGTGTAGATGACATGGCCCCATCAGGGCCATCAGATCCCTTTAGATTTCGCTCCTCCATGATCATCAAGTCAAATAAGTCCAACGGGCTTCTGCCATCTCAGGCCCACCGGCAAGCGAGTCCGACCTGGCCCATTACGGTCCTAGACCCACTTTTCCCTACCTATAAATACCAGACCCCCTCTCCACTTTCAAGGGTAATAAATCATTCCCCACCTGAACCCTAGCTACTGTTGCTTTCTCAGTAACTAACTAGATCGTCGGAGGGCCTGTCGCCTGGACTTCTCCCGATGTTTCTAGGTAGTGTGCAGGTACAAAAGTCCGAGCCGAGCTACGAAGATCCGAGCCGAGCTACGAGATCCGAGCCGAGCATCTGGCCTCGAACATGCATCCACATAATCACCACCACCACCAGTAGTTCAACAATACCTCAAGTCACAAACCCTAGATTAGCTAAGATTCCACCAACATAAGTTCCACCCAACCTCCCAACTCAAAACTATAGCTAGGGGTGGCAATCGGATCGGGCTGGGCCGCAATCCGACCTTGTAATGGGCCAGACCGATTCCAGCTGTCTTTGGGATCAGGCTGATTATGGCAATGGGAAACCCCAGCCCGGACCAGACCCCAAGTTAGGGCATCCCGGTTCCAGGCGGACTCGGGCAAGGCCGAACCGAGCCAATTTTTAATTTTTTTTACTTGTTTATTTTTTTCCATCCATTTCTCTTAACATATAAAATAGATTTAAAAAATATATGATATTGTACAAAATTTTAATGTACAAGATTTTTTATAAAAAATATATATTATTTTTGTAAAGTCTTGAAGTCTTTAACAATTTACAAGGGTAAAAAAAAGAACATTGAACTACCGTCGTCCACTTCAACTTAATCTAAACCTAGGATCTCATCGCCCTAAATTTTCTATAAGTTGTCACTGCAATAATCTTCAATCTTCAGGAGTCAATGAGATTCTGCTACTCCCGAGCCGGTCTTACAGCCGAGGATTGGATCAACGCCAGTACCGCATCTTCCGCTTCACAAATTACAAGAACTCACACATGTTTCCCCCACACCCAAAAACAAGCAGCATCAGTGAGCATTTCGGATATTTGAATTATGATTCAGAGTAGATGCTTAATTTGGTTGAAGGCTCGAATATCGTAGCCAGTTTGGTACGCATTGATTAATCTGAGTTACGGACGATATATCTCTAATCTTTAATATTATAATAGGAGAATCGGGGTTGTCATTTATATACAACCTGTAATTTGTAAACATTCAGCCATGTAATCTCCACCATTCACTTTTAAGTGAAAGTTATATTGACCATTCATTTACTCAACTGTTGTTAGTTACCATAATACCCTCAAAATTAAATTTTATTTACGACATAATTATTTACAAAAGTGTCATTTATATAAAATAAAAGTTTGTGTCACTAGGGATAATTTGTAAAGAGTATGTGATGAGTAAAGAAGGGTCTCAGGTTGGAAACCATATTACGTCTTATTATTTACTATATTTAAAAAATAAATTAATTAGAAAGTGCATTGTACGTGCAAATTACTATGCAAATTACTATGATGAAATGCATTCCTAACCCATAGATTTACTGTATGGGATTCGCCAAAGGATTAATTCACATTTCCATCAAACGTCCTTATCGAATTGGAACAAACATCAAAAGAGTCCTCGAAGCTTTCTGAAATCAAGACTTTCAAACAACAAACACAAGGAAGATATTGCCTTGGCTAATTCGAAATGAAGGCAATTGGACTACGCTAGATACCTTATACTGATACACATCGAATTTGGTAGACGCATCAGTCGACTGGAATATGTATCAGTCGACTGGATGATTAGGAGTTGTCAGTAGACTGGGAAGATGTATCGGTCGACTGGGAAGGTGTATCAACGGCGAAGGATTGTATCTGTGGTATCAGTGTGTGTTGTAATAGATATATGTACAGGGGTTTAGTTGTAAAAGTGTTGTAGAGACTGTTAGATGGAGTGGGTCCCACTTTGTAACCGAATGAAACGGCTTCTATAAATAAAGAGCAGACTCAGTTGAGTCTGTGTGTGAACTGATATGAAATCCTCTCTACCTTCTTGATTCTTGTTCTTGTCTTCTCCAATCTCCATTTCCTTCCTATATTCTCTTACAGATATGGCCAAGAAAGGGCCTAAAGCTCCAACAATGGCTACTACGGTGGAAGATGTCCATCAATTGGTATCAGAGCCTTTTGATCCCTTTGGGAATTCAATCGATGAAGATCAAATCCGTCAAGAACCCGTACCTCCAGATCATAGAGGGGTGTTAGGGGGAGGTCCAGAATTGGATTGGCAGCAACACCATCGATTCTTGGAGTTGAGGTTGAGTGGGGTTGAGAAACAAATGAAGAAGCTATCAAAGGAGATGTCGATGCAATCTTCATTGATGTTCACTCAAATGCAACAAATGACGGAGCAAATGAAATCTTTAGCTGCAACAAACAGAGAAGAGAAGGGAAGACTTGGCTCAGTTGGGCTAAATTTGTCACCAAATTTTTCTCCTCATACATCAGGTAACAATGATCTTGATCACTTTTCTATGGATGTGAATCTTGGTTCAAAACTGGAAGGTAACAGAATGGAGGGAAAAAATTTGGAACAATTCATGATGAAGAAATTTTTTCCGAAACCTCCTAAGCTTGATGTGATCCCATTTTCTGGTACGGGGGATGTACTCAACTGGTTGTTCCAAGTTGAACATTATTTTGAAGTTTATCAGATTGCAGGCGATGAGAAAGTTAGGGTGGCTTATTTTTTCTTGAAAGAAGAAGCAATACAGTGGTGTAGGTGGTTTTTGAAAGTTAATGATGGTCTGGTTACTTGGAAGTAATTTAGGGATGGGATTTGTAATCGATTTAGGTTAGGAATGTATGAAAATGCTGCCCGTACACTCTGTCGATTAGAACAAACTACTTCAGTGCTGGATTATCAAAGGAAGTTTGAAAAAATTAATTGTTTAGTTGAGGGAGTGAGTGAACCCTATTTGGTTCAACAATTCATTAGTGGCCTCAAAATTGACATCCAACATGATGTACTAATGGCAGAACCACAGTCTTTGAGTGAGGTTTTCAAAGTTGCCAGTAAATATGAAAAGAAAAATGAAGCTCTGAAGGGGGTGAATAGGGGTAGTTTTAAACCCTATTTCAAAAATTCTTTTCAACAAGGCCCTAATTCTCCTACAAATGAACAAACTACTTCTAAGAGTCAAGCAGCTGGGGGGCCTATCTTGAAGAAATTAACTCCTAATGAAGTTTGGGAAAGAAGGAAAAAGAACTTGTGTTTTCATTGCGATGAAAAATTTGCACCTGGCCATATTTGTAAAACGAAAGTATATATGTGCATTGAGGGAAGTTGGGATTTATTTAGCATTCAAGAAGAGGATGTTTTGAATCAGCTAGTTGCCATGGATGAACCTTCCCAAGTGGACTGCAGCCAAGATAATTTTGTTGCCTTGAACATAGGCACAAATTCTGAGTGCTTGATTTTTAAAGCTGAGCTCAATGGACAGGTGGTACACATCTTGTTAGATAGCGGAGCTACTCACAACTATATTGATCCATATGTTGTTGAAAATGCAAGATTACAACTGTCCATTGCACAAAAGTTTACTGTGCGTGTGGCTGGTGGCAATGAAGTTGAAGGCAGTGGGCTTTGCACTGGGGTAGAGATTGATTGCCAAGGATATAAGTTTGCTGATGATTTTTTGGTTTTTCCCATTGGAGGTCATGATGTTGTATTAGGTGCAAAATGGATGAAACAAGTGAAGGAGGTGACTGTTGATATGGTAGATAAACAATTAAAGTTTTTTCATAGGGGAAGAGAATGGAAATTGGCAGGTTTAAGACCTAGCTCCAATCAAATCATGAGTGAAAAAGAAGTCAATAAGTTGGCTTTGTTAACTCATAGAGGATTCATTTTGTACTTGATAAACTCAGCTACAGAACAGAAAGTAAAGGCTGATTTACCAAGGGAAATGGTTGAGTTGCTAAATGAGTTCCAAAATGTGTTTGATGAACCTAAGGGGTTACCTCCAAGAAGAACAACTGATCATCAAATCCCATTGGTTCAAGGCTCAAAACCAGTGTGTATCAGGCCATATCGACATTCTTTTGAACAAAAAAATGCCATTGAAGAGCTGATAACCGACATGTTTCAACAAGGAGTAATATGTCCAAGCACAAGTTCATATTCTTCTCCAGTTGTTTTGGTTAAGAAACATGATGGATCGTGGCGGATGTGTGTGGATTATAGAACTTTAAATCAGCAAACAATCAAAGATAAGTACCCTATTCCTATAATTGATGATTTGCTAGATGAGTTACATGGGTCTAAGTTTTTTACAAAGCTTGATCTAAGGTCAGGCTACCACCAAATCCATATGCACAATAATGATATACATAAGACTGCTTTTAGAACACACAGTGGGCATTACGAATTTTTAGTAATGCCATTTGGTTTGAGCAATGCCCCATCCACCTTTCAAAGTCTTATGAATGATATATTTCGCCCACATCTAAGGAAGTTTGTGTTGGTATTCTTTGATGATATATTAGTCTTTAGTGCATCTTGGTCTGATCACTTAAGACATCTAAGGGAAGTGTTACAAATTCTCCAAGACAACACACTTTTTGTTAAAAAATCTAAGTGTGAATTTGGGCAGTTGTAGGTGGAATACTTGGGCCATATAGTATCAGGAGAAGGGATCTCCGTGGATGAAAGTAAAATAACTGCAATAAGAGATTGGCCATTGCCAAATAATGTGAAGTCTTTGAGAGGTTTTTTGGGACTCACTGGTTACTATAGGAAGTTTATACGTAATTATGGTAGTATAGCTTCTCCATTGACTGAGTTAACCAAAAAAGATGGGTTCAAATGGTCTGAGGAAGCATCAATGGCATTTGAGAAACTCAAACAAGCATTAATGTCTGCCCCAGTTCTTCAATTGCCAGATTTTAATGAAACATTTATAGTAGAATGCGATGCTTGTAAAGAAGGAGTGGCTGCAGTTCTTTTGCAGAGGAAACACCCGATTGCATTTATCAGCCAAGCTTTGAAAGGAAGGAGTTTAAACTTTTCTGCTTATGAAAAGGAGATGTTGGCAATTTTGCGTGCGGTGAAGAAATGGAAGCAGTTTTTGTTTGGAAGGGAGTTTGTAATAAGAACAGACCATCAACCTCTCAAATACCTATTGGATCAGAGGCTGTCAACTGACGCTCAACACTCTTGGTTGGTTAAACTATATGGGTTTAACTTTGTAGTTGAATACAAAAAGGGGAAAGATAATATACCAGCTGATAGGTTGTCTAGAAGAGATATGGATTGTTTCCTACAATAACTTTCCATGTTAGTAACTGATTGGTGGAAGGAGGTTATTCACATGACATCTACAGACAACTACTTCAAAGAATTGGCACTCAAACATAGTAACAAGCATGGGAGTAAATTTATCTATGACAAAGGGGTATGGTATAAATCTGGGAAGGTAGTGATCAGTCCCACATCTTCTTTTCGTCAGTTGTTGATCCAAGAACATCATGACTCTCCTATTGGGGGCCATTCTGGCTATGATAGAACATTGCAGAGGTTAAGAAGAGCTTTTTGGTGGAAGGGCATGAAGAAGGATGTTCAAATTTATGTTAAAGAGTGTACAATATGCCAAGCAAATAAGTACATATGTAATGCACCAGCTGGATTACTTCAACCTTTACCTATACCTGAAAATGTATGGGAACATGCGACTATGGATTTCATAGAAGGGTTGCCAATCAGTGCAAGTTACTCAGTGATTTTGGTGGTAGTGGATAGTTTGACAAAATATGCCCATTTCTTTCCTATTCGGCATCCATTTGCTGCGAAAGATGTGTTGCAAATATTAACAGAGGGAGTTTTCAAGCTGTATGGAATGCCTATTTCCATTGTATGTGACAGGGGATCTATTTTTACTAGTAGTTTGATGAAGGAGGCACTTAAGATGCAGGGTACAAAGTTAAAGTTTTCAACCGCTTATCATCCTCAGTCCGATGGCCAAACGGAGGTAGTGAATAGGTGTTTAGAAACTTATCTAAGATGTTTTTGTAACATGAAACCAAAGGAATGGAGTAAGTGGTTACCATGGGCGGAATATTGGTACAATACCAATTGGCATGGTTCAACTAAAACAACACCTTATCAGGCATTGTATGGAAAGAAACCTCCCACTTTGGTTGCTTATATTCCTCATACTGCAAAGAGTCTGCAGGTGGAAGAAGCTTTGTTGTCCAGGGATGTTCAATTGCAGCTACTTAAAGACCATTTGATTATGGCTCAAGAAAGAATGAAGAGGCTAGCAGATAAGAAGAGAGTTGAGCAAGAGTTTGAAATTGGTGATTTAGTTTATCTGAAGCTTCGACCGTATCGTCAATCCAGTGTTGCTACAAGAGCTATTCAGAAGCTATCTCCATTATACTATGGCCCATATGCAGTAATTGCAAGAGTTGGTAAAGTTGCATACAAATTGGACCTGCCCAGTGATGCCAAAATCCACCCAGTTTTTCACATATCTCAACTGAAGAAACATGTCGGTGCAGCAGTTCAAATTCAGAACAGTATACCTGCTATTGTTTCGAAGGCATTATTAGAGCCTGAGGAAATAATAGATAGGAGATCAGTTGTGAAAGGGAAAAAATTAATCTCTGAGGTCCTTATTAAATGGAAGCACCAGCCAATAGAAGAAGCAACTTGGGAGTCGTATTGGGATCTTGTTCGGCGCTTTCCTGCATTCGATCTTGAGGCAAGATCTTAAAGATTGGGGGGAGGAATTGATACACATCGAATTGGGTAGACGCATCAGTCGACTGGAATATGTATCAGTCGACTGGATGATTAGGAGTTGTCAGTAGACTGGGAAGATGTATCGGTCGACTGGGAAGGTGTATCAACGGCGAAGGATTGTATCTGTGGTATCAGTGTGTGTTGTAATAGATATATGTACAAGGGTTTAGTTGTAAAAGTGTTGTAGAGACTGTTAGATGGAGTGGGTCCCACTTTGTAACCGAATGAAACGGCTTGTATAAATAAAGAGCAGACTCAGTTGAGTCTGTGTGTGAACTGATATGAAATCCTCTCTACCTTCTTGATTCTTGTTCTTGTCTTCTCCAATCTCCATTTCCTTCCTATATTCTCTTACAGATATGATCAAGAAAGAGCCTAAAGCTCCAACAATGGCTACTACGGTGGAAGATGTCCATCATATACATACTTGTACATTTGTCCAAGTTAACAGCTCCATATAAATATACTATATCAATCTACTATTATCATGAGTACCGTCCGATGACAAATATTTGTCAAGATAAATTATTTACTTAGAAGAAACTTTGGCAAAGGAGTCAAAGCAGGAAACAGAAATTAGGAATATGCGAAAAGCACTACAGACATTATTAAAGGTTCTTAATTAACACATTAAAAAACAATCTTTGTCTCCTAGCTTGATTGAAATTGAATTAAATACAAAATGAAGTCCGTGGCAATTTTGATACATCTCTACCACTATAATGGGAAAGATCTTAGTGTAATTTGTCTATCTACCAATCCATACAACGGACGTGCATAACTATTGTAAATGAGATTTTAGAGCAAAATCAGATTACGTCTGAATTTTTACTTTTAAAAAAATATATTTATTAAGACGTGCATTACATGTGTAAACCACTAGTATATATATATATCAAAATAACCTCTACATGTACAAAACTCATGCAATTGGATAAAGCGATGGGTATTCACTAGATAAACCATCATCACTACTTAATCGAACAGTACAGTGAATGTCATGCTTGATATATGTATTTGCTCTTTGATATGGGTCGGATGACGTGGCCCCTCCTGGGCCACAGGATCCCCTCAAAAAGCATACATAACCGGATCATCCAGATCTGCCACGTCAGCATCAGAAAATCGCCCGGACCTCTGCCACGTCAGCCTGAAAACCGCCCGGGGCTCTGCCACGTCAGCCCTATACCACTTGGGATTCCACCGCTTCAGGCCCACAGGCAACCGGGTCCAGACCCGGCCCCAAACGGGTCCAAACCCGGTTGACCTCTCCTATAAATACCAGACCCTCTCCCCCTTACTCAGGTAATCAACTTTTCCTACTCAAAACCCTAGTTACTGTTACTCTCTCTCAGTAGCTGACTAGTCGTCGAAGGATCTGCCACCGGGACCAACCCCGGTGTTCCTAGACCGTCTGCAGGTACACAAGACCTCGGATCCGAGCCTCCTGATCCGAGCCAAGCATCCAGCCTCCACCTCACTACCGCCTACTTCCGTACCGTTCGCCCGGTTGAGGGTCGTCCGCACCGGAGCTTCCTCCACCAATACAAATCGAGTAAGAACTCACACCTAGTGCATCCACACGCCTTCCAAAAACAAACCGCATCAGGTTGGCACCGTCTGTGGGAAACTTTCTATTGCAGACACCGGCCCGTGCTCAGCCGTCAATGGTACCCCCATCAACCCGAGCTCACATGGCGCTCAAAGCCACTAGAGCTGTTACCTCTGTACGTCGACAGGACGTGCCTCCACAGGGCATCGCCGCCGACGCTCATGGATCCAACAACCCGGGGGTCAGTCACGCACACCAACCAAGTGCCTCCCGTTCGGTCCAGCCCGACCTATGGGTGGTAATCCTGAACCGATAGGCTAGCCGCAGCAGGGGAGGGGCCGCTTCCAACTCGGCCCCAAACCATCCAAAGCCTTCGTCCCAAGGGCGGGGGCCGGCACTCAGCCGCGTCGGCAGGCGACAGACCGCTCAACCAAATCGAGCCGAACGGGCCCCGGTCACCTACCAAGAATTCCAAGACTTCCGGAATGAGATCATGGAGGCCATCCGGGGGACCCCTGTCGATGAGAACGTCCGCCATTCCCGCACACATTCGGATGCCAAGGCCAGCGTGTCTCGCGCCCCAACTATCCAGCCGGAGTATGACATTGACCTCCTGAAGTGCCTCCAAGAAATGGAAGACCGCCTCAACCACTTCGGCGACGGCGGCCCAAGGACGGCTCAGGGATACAAGCCCGTCCGACCTTCTTTCTCCGCCCTCATCCTGCAAGCGGAGATGCCCCGGAACTTCCGTCCACCTCAATTCGAGACCTATGACGGCGAGGGCGATCCTGCTGATCACATGGAGGGCTTCAAAACCCTCATGATGATTCACAACGCATCGGATCCCCTCCTGTGCCATGCCTTCCCCGCCACCCTCCGGGGCCCGGCTCGGGAATGGTTCTCCAAGCTCACCCCGGCTCCATCTATTCTTTCGACCAATTGGAGGGCAACTTCCTTGCCCACTTTGTGACTAGCCAAAAGGCCGAAAGGACAAGTACATCCCTACTTGGCCTCCGGCAGAAGGAAGGGGATTCGCTCCGGGTATTCGTCCGAAGGTTCAATGCCGAGGCGAGGTCGGTCTCTTCCCTCGACCCTGGCGTTGCCTCGACAGCTTTCCGACACAACGTCTGGCACGGACAGCTAAAGGCCTCTCTGGCGAAGAAGCCCCCGGTAGACTTTCCCGACCTCCTCAATCGGGTCGAGAAGTACATCCGGGCCGAAGAGGCCCTAAATCCAGATGAATCAAGAGAAGTTCCTGTGAAGGGAAAGCGCAAGGCTGACGAGGTCGAGCCCGCAAAGAAAGCTCCGAGAGACGGAGGCGCCACGAAAAAGGTCCCGCCGGTCCCTCGCTTCGAGAGATACACTCCTCTGACACAGAATGTGTCCACCATTCTCTTAGCAATCGAAGACAGTAATCTCGTGCAGTCCCCCCCTCCCGACCGTCCAACAACACTAGCAAGAAGAGGGATCAGCGGTTCTACTGCCGCTTTCACCGTGACAACGGGCACGACACAGATCATTGTCGTGCCCTGAAGGACGAAATTGAGGCCCTCATCCAACGAGGGTACCTCCGGGAGTTCAAACGGGAAAATGCCTGGGACCAGAGGGATACAAGGAACCGGAGGGTTTCCCCTCCTCCTCGAGCATCCAGACAGCGTCCCGAGGGGGACCAGGAGCCTGAATAGCCCGAGGGTCAGGCCATCTTACATTGCGTCCACAGAGGGCCATTGGAAGGGGAGTCCAACACTTCCCGCAAGGCATTCATCCGGGATGTCAACGCCGTCCAGGGCCCCCCCTCCCCCCAGGTCTAGCAGCTCCCTATCTCCTTCTCGGGAGAAGACCTGGAAGGAGTTCGGCTCCCGCACTGTGACGCACTCGTTGTCAGCCTTGGCATGGGGAACTTCGAGGTTCGACGCATCCTCGTTGACAACGGAAGCTCAGTAAACATCCTCTTCCTCGAGGCCTTTGAGAACGTGAAGCTCTCTCGAGATAAGCTAAAACCAGCCGGATACACACTACATGGATTCTCCGGGGTCTCGGTGGTAATAGAGGGTATCGTCACTTTAGATGTCACCGCGGGCACGACTCCGCACCGAAGGACTGAGTCAATGGATTTCATGGTTGTCAACGTCAAGGCAGCCTACAATGCCATACTCGGCCGTCCCGGTCTCTGCTCCCTCCAGGCGGTTCCCTCGGCCTACCACCAGAAGATGAAGTTCCCAACCAACATTGGTGTCAGAGTTGTCCGAGGAAACCAAGAAGCAGCCCGATCGTGCTACATGACGGCAATCGGGGGCGGGGTATTTCCCCTCGATGCTGTCGAGCTACAGCCCAAGAGAACCCAGCTGGAACCAGAACTGGCAGATGAGCTAGAAGATGTCTTGTTCAAGATAGAGGATGCGTCAAAATGCTTCCGAGTAAGCTGCTCCCTCGCTTCTAACCTCAAGTCCGCCCTGATCGGCTGTATTCGCCGCAATGTCGACCTCTTCGCATGGAAGCCTTTTGACATGCCCGGTATCTCTGAGGATCTCATCATGCACAAACTCAGTGTGATCCCCGGGTCGAAGCTGGTTGTCCAAAAGCGACGCAAGTTCGCTCCGGAGCGACAGTAGGTGGTGAATGCGGAAGTAGACAAGCTCATGTCTACGCGCTTCATACAAGAGGTCAGATACCCTGAGTGACTGGCGAACATCGTCATGGTCAAGAAGGTGAGCGGGAACTGGAGGATCTGCATAGATTTCACCGACCTCAATAAGGCGTGCCCCAAGGATCTGTTCCCTCTCCCCAGTATTGATGCTCTTATCGACACCACATCGGGTCATGAGCTCCTATCCTTCATGGATGCCTTCTCAGACTATAACCAGATCCGGATGTTTCCTTCCGACATCGTAAAAACGTCATTCGTCACGGACCAAGGACTCTACTGCTACCGGGTTATGCCCTTCGGGCTGAAGAACACCGGTGCTACTTACCAGAGGCTCATTAACCGAGTCTTCAAAGATCAAATCGAGCGTAACATGGAGGTGTACGTTGACGACATGCTCGTCAAAAGCCAACAGGGACAGAATCATGTTGCCGACCAGGAAGAGGCCTTTGGGGTCCTTCGAACCCACAACATAAGGCTCAATCCGGCGAAGTGTGCATTCGGCGTCTCCCCGAGAAAGTTTTTAGGGTGCATCGTTAGCCAACGCGGCATCGAGGCGAACCCCGAAAAAATCTAGGCCATAATAGACATGGCCCCTCGCAGGAACACAAAAGAAGTCCAGAGGCTAATGGGGAGACTGGCGACCATCGGTCGTTTCCTTTCCAAGTCTGAAGAGAAGTCCCTTCTGTTCTTTAAGGCATTGCGCAGAACTGGAAGGTTCAAATGGGGTACTCAGCAACAAGAGGCCTTCACCCAATTAAAAGAGTACCTCGCCAACCCTCCTCTCCTCAGCAAGCCCGAACCAGGTGAGCCGCTCTGGCTCTACCTTTTGGCTTCGGAGAATGTGCTTAGCGTCGGCCTCGTTTGAGAAGAGGAAGGAGTCCAAAAGCCTCTGTACTATGTGAGCAAGGTCCTGCTAGATGCCGAGACCAGATATTCCAGGATGGAGAAGATAGCATACGCCTTGGTCATGGCCGCATGAAAGCTCCGCCCCTATTTTCAGGCACACTCAGTCTAGGTACTCACGGATCAACCCCTGAAGGTCGTGCTCTATAAGCCTGAGAGCTCGGGATGACTAGTCAAGTGGTCGATCGAGCTCAGTCAGTACGACATCGGCTATCACCCAAGGATGGCCATCAAAGGCAGGCCCTCGCCGAGTTCATCACGGAATGCACCATCTCCGAGCAGCCGACAAGTAAGGAAGCCGACCAGATGTGGAAAGTTTACATCGACGGTTCCTCTTGCGAAGCGGGGAGTGGTGCGGGCATCATTCTGCGGGGTCCAGATGGTTTTCTCCTTCAATACTGCCTCTGCCTCAACTTTCCGACCTCTAACAACGAGGCCGAGTACGAGGCCATGATCACCGGGCTCACCCTGGCTCATCAGGCCGGTGCCAGACAGATCAGGGCCTTTAGCGACTCTCAGCTTGTGGTCAACCAGATCACTGGGGAGTACAAAGCCCGTGATGATTGAATGATCAGATACCTGGCCGTAGTCCACCGGCTATTAACGTCCTTCGACGAGTCGGCCGTCTTAAGAATCCCCAGGGAGCAGAACGCTCAGGCCGATGCCTTGTCAAAGTTAGCTTCCTCATCCTTTGAAGGCCTCGACCGAACCGTCCTGATTGAAATCCTGCTGAAGCCAAGCACCGACTTCCCTGAGGCTATATGCGTTGAAGCCAGTGCTCCTCTCGACGACTGGACCACTCTTATCAAGAAATTTCTAATCAAGGGAAAGCTCCCCGAAGACCGGGCCGAAGCAAGGCGGGTCAGGGTCCGTTCAGAAAGGTTCGCCATAATCGATGCAACCCTCTTCAAAAGGTCCTACACAACAACGGATGGCCGGCCCTACCTCCGCTGCCTGACCCCTGATGAAGCAAAGTATGCCCTCAAGGAGCTACATGAGGGGATCAGCGGATGCCATATGGGAAGCCGCTCACTAGCACGAAAGGCTTTGAATCATGGGTACTACTGGCCCACTATGCTGCAAGACGCTCTCGCCCTAGTGAGGAAGTGCGGTCCCTGCCAACGGTTCTCTCCCGTGAAGAGGGCTCCGCAAGCAAATCTCCGTTCCATGGCCAATCCGACCCCCTTTGCAATGTGGGGGATGGATCTGGTAGGCCCATTTCCGAAGGCAACGGGCCAAAGAAAGTTTCACATTGTGGCGATCGACTACTTCACGAAGTGGATTGAGGCAGAGCTGCTAGCAACGATCACCGAGCAACAGACCCGACAGTTTTTCTGGAAACACATCGTCTGTCAGTTTGGGATCCCACAGGTACTCATCACGGACAATGGTACTCAGTTTGCGGGTAAGCATTTTCTAAAGTTCTACGAAGATCTCAAGATCCAGCAGTGCTTCTTTTCGGTATGCCACCCCCAGTCCAACGGTCAAGCCGAGAATGCGAACCGCCAAATCTTCGACGGTCTCAAGAAGCGACTCGATAACTCTTCTAAGGGGTTTTGGGTCGATGAGCTATCAAGCGTTCTCTGGGCCCACCGGACGACAAAGAGAATCCCCATGGGAGAGTCGCCATTCAATCTGACATACGGTGTGGAGACCGTCATCCCACTGGAAATCAGGATCCCCTCACCCCGGATAATGGCCTTCGATGAGGCAAGTAACTCTGCACAGCTTTGAGCCAACCTGGACCTCATAGACGAGGTTAGGGAGAAGTCCGCCATCCAAAGGAGTATCTACCAACAAAGGATCGAAAAGTTCTACAACAAGAAGGTGCGTCCCACCGACATCAAACTCGGAGATCTCGTCCTCCGAAAGTTGCCTATATCTAGTTCCGGCCAGAAAAGAAAATTAGCCCCAAACTGGGAGGGCCCTTACAAAGTATCTGAGGTTGTGCGTCCAGGAACGTACCACCTAACCAACTCAGAAGGCAAGGCTGTCAAGAGGCCCTGGAATGCGGAGCACCTCATCAAGTTCCTAGGGGGAGAGGACTAGCCTCCATCTCATGTAAATTATGAAGAATGTAATCGGCACGTCATGCCTCGTTTTGTGTAAAGTTCAAATTTGTTGTAAATATGCCATCTTTCTTAAAACAAGTTTGTGGCTTCGTATTGATTCCCGTTAAAAAACATGTTTCGGGCTCGGCGCTCGGATAGCATCGCGAGCCAGAAAAGCTTCCCTTACAAGTTTATGGGCTCGGTGCTCGGATAGCATCGCGAGCCAGAAAAGCTTCCCTTACAAGCTTACGGGCTCGGTGCTCAGATAGCATCGCGAGCCAGAAAAGCTTCCCTTACAAGCTTACGGGTTCGGTGCTCGGATAGCATCGCGAGCCAGAAAAGCTTCCCTTACAAGCTGACGAGCTCAGTGCTCGGATAGCATCGCGAGACAGAAAAGCTTCCCTTACAAGATTATGGGCTCGGCACTCAGACAGCATCGCGAGCCATAAAGGCTTCCCTTACAAGCTTACGGCTCGGCGCTCGGACAGCATCGCGTGCCAGAAAAGCTTCCCATACAAGCTTACTGCTCTACGTTCGGATACGTCCGTACCGTCTTCCTGAAAACAAGTGTGGGCACTCGACGTCGACCCCGAGCACGGCCGAGGCTTTCTTCAAAGCACCTCGACCATCACACTCGGTGCCGACCTTCAGCCATGCCCATTACTGGCTTTCTTCCCGGTGTGGGGGCTCGGCATCTGCCCCTGGCATAGGTTAGGGCTTCTTCAAGCCGATCAACCCATGCACACGGTGGCAACCGCCAGCCATGCCCGTACCGTCTTCCTGAGAACAAGTGTGGGGGCTCAACGTCGACCCCGAGCACGGCCAAGGCTTTCTTCAAAGCACCTCGACCATCATGCTCGGTGCCGACCTTCAGCCACGCCCATTACCGGCTTTCTCCCTGGTGAGGGGGCTCGGCATCTGCCCCTGGCATAGGTTGGGGCTTCTTCAAGCCGATCAACCCATGCGCACGGCGACAACTGCCAGCCACGCCCGTACCGTCTTCCTTGAGAACAAGTGTGGGGGCTCGACGTCGACCCCGAGCACGGCCGAGGCTTTCTTCAAAGCACCTCGACCATCACGCTCACCGCCAACCTTCAGCCACGCCCATTACCGGCATTCTCCCCGGTGTGGGGGCTCGACATCTGCCCCTGGCATAGGTTGGGGCTTCTTCAAGCCGATCAACCCATGCGCACGGCGGCAACCGCCAGCCACGCCCGTACCGTCTTCCTGAGAACAAGTGTAGGGGCTCAACGTCGACCCCGAGCACGGCTGAGGCTTTCTTCAAAGCACCTTGACCATCACGCTCAGTGCTGACCTTCAGCCACACCTATTACCGGCTTTCTCCCCGGTGTGGGGCTCGGCATCTGCCCCTGGCATAGGTTGGGGCTTCTTCAAGCCGATCAACCCCTGCGCACGGCGGCAACCGCCAGCCACACCCGTACCGTCGTCCTGAGAACAAGTGTGGGGGCTCGACGTCGACCCCGAGCACGGCCGAGGCTTTCTTCAAAGCACCTCAACCATCACGCACGCCGACCTTCAGCCACGCCCATTACCGGCTTTCTCCCCGGTGTGGGGGCTCGGCATCTGCCCCTGGCATAGGTTGGGGCTTCTTCAAGCCGATCAACCCCTGTGCACGGCGGCAACCGCCAGCCACGCCCGTACTGTCTTCCTGAAAACAAGTGTGGGGGCTCGACGTCGACCCCGAGCACGGCCGAGGCTTTCTTCAAAGTGCCTCGACCATCACGCTCGGCACCAACCTTCAGCCACACCCATTACCGGCTTTCTCCCCGGTGAGGGGGCTCGGCATCTGCCCCTGGCATAGGTTAGGGCTTTTTCAAGCCGATCAACCCATGCGCACGGCGGCAACCACCAGCCACGCCCGTACTGTCTTCCCTGAGAACAAGTGTGGGGGCTCGACGTCGACCCCGAGCACGGCCGAGACTTTCTTCAAAGCACCTCGACCATCATGCTCGGTGCCGACCTTCAGCCACGCCCATTACCGGCATTCTCCCCGGTGTGGGGGCTCGGCATCTGCCCCTGGCATAGGTTGGGGCTTCTTTAAGCCAATCAACCCATGCGCACGACGGTAACCACCAGCCATGCCCGTACCGTCTTTTTGAGAACAAGTGTGGGGGCTCGTCGTTGACCCTGAGCAAGGCCGAGGCTTTCTTCAAAGCACCTTGACCAATATGCTCGGCGACGACCTTCAGCCACGACTACTTCAGCAAAATTTTCATTAAGATTTAGAGCGTCTGCCTTCGGCAGACGCCCCGAGCCTCAGGTCGGTTGGTTGACCCTCCTCTCGACAGCGAACAACTCGGGGTTTGCAGTTTTTGTGAGCCAAAACCCCGAACTGTTCGAGGACGGCAGGGGAGCCACCGACCCTCGGCTTTCTCCTACCCTCCAAACCAATCGAATGGCCCACCACTCACCAACGAACAACCCGGGGTCTTACAGCCCCCAAGGCCAAAATCCCGAATTGTTCGAGGGTGATTGGTGAACCTCCAATCCGGAGCCCTCAAAGAAATTTTAATTTTGGGGTGCCCACCTTCGGCAGGCACCCTTATTAAGCGAGATCATACACTCACTTCCTAACAACCAGCAAGGGGGAGTGGGGGTTATATAGCCCCCTGAGACGCACAGTTATTGCGTCTGGGAATACCAAACGGCAGAAGGCAAAACGTCGCCATAAATACTCATGGGGAGGCAAAACGTTTCCATTAATGACTTATCGAAAGACGAAACGCCGCTGCGTATGCGCCCATTGCAGCAAGTCACCTCGGCAGCGACCTCCTGCGTGCCGAGCTCGGTAATCATTCTCACCCAATAAGACTCAAGGTTCAGGAAATCGAATGCTTTTATTATTTTTCATTGCTTACAACTCAATGAACGTCCGTACAAAGACAATGCACAGCTTACAACTCACTCACATCCGGCTTAAAATTTGAATTCGGTGCTCTCTTCGGGGCTCCTCTCACGCTCGGCCGGACCAACCAGGGAAGAGACCTCTGCCACCGAGCTTCCCGCATCTTCTGGCTGGGCACCCTCCAATAAAAATGTCGGAGACTGCCCCGGGGTCGAGTTGCTCGCCTCCTCGATCAAACCCGCGCCCAACACCAACTTCAGCCTGCGGATCTCCAACTCCTTCTCAACAACGGCCCCGCAAAGGAAAGACTCCGAAGCCGACCACCCACTCGAGGCATCCGAGATGGACCAATCCGTCTCGATCACCCACCAGTCCCGGTCGGCTATGGCTTTCTTCAGACGAGCCACCTCCAGACCGAGCTCCCTAGACTTGTTCATGAAATAGTTCATTGCAGCAGCTCGGTCCCGAGCCTATTTTCGCTGGCGAGCCAGAGCTGCCTCCATTGCCTCCTTCCCTGCTCGGACTAGGGATCCCTCGGCAGAAACAGGGTCGGCACCCGAGACCTCGTGCGTCTACCAAAAGATGAGAACAAACATCACAAAGGAGAGCTAGAAAATGTGCAAGTTACGAAGCCTCGGCCAAAAAAGTATATTTCATTACTTTCAAAAATAGGGATACAAAACTGCGGTGGCCAGTTCGCACGAGGCATGTACATTCAAAAAAAAAGAAAGCCTAGTCTATGCTTGAGGGGGGGGGGGGGGGGGGGGGTGGCACCTCATCGTCAGCATGGCCGTCCCCCATCTCCTCGCCACCGGGAGTCAGCGGAAGGTCCGGCTGCCAACCGTAGTGGAGGTGATCCACGTTCTGCTCTGGGTAGATCCTCCGGAAGTGCTCCATGGCCTGCTCGTATGCCTCGTCCTGCGCCATGATCAGGGCCTCCGCCGACGCAGCCTCCATCCTCGCTAAGGCCTTCCGCCCCTTCTCTGCCTCCTTTTCGATCCTTTCCTTAAGGCGATCAACGTCCTTCTTGTGATGCTCAAAGATTGGGGTCATCTGGGCCTCGTGGACGACTGCCATGCTCTGAGCCTCCTTCGGGTCGTCATTCACCTTGTTCAACTCGCGGAGATACTTCTCCGCATTCCTCCTCTCCACAATGATCTCCCTCTCCAAGCACTTTTGGAAGTGCTGCCCGTGGAACATCGCCTGCCCGAAGGAGAAAAGGTCAGAAAAAATTCCACCAAGATCAAACCATATACAAATACAAAGTCTCAAGCACTTACCGAGACCAACGCCTGAGACCAGCGCATGAAGGCCTGGTCAGCCGTCTGCGATGCCAGCGCCATCCGATCCCTCTCGGTGGCGGCTTTCGTGACTAACTCAACGGCCACGAGGCCCTTGAGCAGAGTGTCCCCCTGTACGATCGACCAGTCGGGAGCAAAGGGCCGCAGCCCTTGTTGCCCTACCATCTGCTCGGCAGTGGGACGAGGTGGGGAAGCCTCTTCCCTGGGGCTTCAACAGTTTTGCCCGAACTGCCCCCCGCATCTCGAGGCGCCCTCAACGTATGGGAGTGATCCTTCTTGGCCATCTTCGCGGGAGAGGCTCCTCGGCTACCGGGGCTGGTCCCTTGTCAGACCCCCCAGCTTGGGCGGTCAGCTTCTCCTGCTCCGCCTTCTTCCTTTTCTCCGCTCTCGCCTTCTCGGCGATGGCTAGCAAGGCACGCCTGTCATCCACCTGCTTGGAAATCATCTCTGCAAAAATAAAAGAAGAAGGGCTAACGTTAACGCGAAGGCAGAAAGATGCAAAAATTCAGAACGAAAACATACTAGGGTCGGCTGGGCTCAGTCCGGCCCGGGCCAGGTGTAGCTCCGTCACTCAAGGCCACACTATGCTGTGCCCCCCAACAATTTTCTCAACCATCTTCCACTCCTTGACCGTCAAGTCGCTGCGCTTCGGAGGTTTGTGGTTCGGCTTGAAGAAATTCCACGAGGTCGGAATCCCCCAAGGCCCCTCATTCCAGACCACGAAGTATTTCTCCTTCCGCCCTTTGATAGAATCCAGATGGCCGTGCATCACCTTTTTATGCGGCCTGGGCAAGAAGTAAAATATCCCCTCCACATCGCTAAGCGAGCTGATCCCCAAGAGGGCTCGGAAGTAGGTCAACCTCGGTGTCACACCCTTCTCTTGGCACTTCAGAATGAAACAAATCAGGTGCTTCCAAGAGTTTGGGCCACACTGCATCGGGCATAGCTTCGCCCAATTTAAAACCCTCTTGACGAAGGGATGCAACGGCAGCCTCAGTCCCGAGACAAAGGCATCCTCACTAAAGATACAATATCCCGGCGCAAGAGTTGTGGTGGGTCGAATACCGGGGCTCGGAATGAAGACTTCAAACTCCCGAGGAATGAAGTAGGCAGCCCTCAGGATATGAAGATAGTCCATCCTCAAGATACACGGAATGTTGTCCATCCGAATCTTTACGCGGCTCTCCTCGCCCGGTACGGGAGGAACAGGGCCGATGTTCTTGATATCGTCGGGGTACATCCTGATGACCCCAGATTTTTAAAGGAGACCGGGGGAAACTCCAACCCCGGTCTAGGGGCATATTTATCCGGAGGAGGGGGACTGTCCGGAAGGCTCAACTTCCTCTTCTTCCAACGAGGGCGAGCCTTCCTCTCAGGAGACGGCATCGATAAAGGTGGCAGAGGCGGAAGGTCATCTCTGACCTCGACTACCCCCCCTGCTGAGCCTTTGCCAGCACCTTCTTGAGCGCCCTCCCCTTCTCCCTCATCCTCCTCATCACCCTCGACATCCTCGGCATCCTGATCCTCCTCATCACCCTCGGCATCCTGCTCATCCTCATCCTCCTCGTCCTCGTCATCCTCGACATCCACCTCTCTCACTTCCACCTCCTCGCCCTCGTCCATGGGCTCCTTCCCCGGTCTTCGGAATTTCAGCGGCGACGCTACGAAGACTACATCGTCACCACCGTCCAACCCTGGGTTTGTCAGGACTTCCTTCTTAACCTTATATTTACTAAGGGACGAAGACGTCTCTGACTCGGTTTTCTTCGCGGAGCGGCCCGACGAGCTAGTCTCGGATCCGGACTGAGAGCGCGACATTACTAAACAGAAATACTAACCTGAAGAGTATACCGTGTGATTACCGGAAAGGTTGCTGACGGCAAGTAAGATCCTGCTCTTGTAAAATTGGAAAAAGAGTAAAGAAATGAAGGAATAGAAAAGTAGGGGAGGGGGAGGATTTATAAGGAGAAAGTGACTCCTCGATTTCTGCAATTTGATCTGGCTGTTGGATCTTAATCATCAAGATCTAACGGCCGCTAGGATCTGAAGTCGCTTCGATTCTTGTGCTCATGACGTCAGCAATGGGCGCGAAATTACCCAACTACCCCCAGGCATTTTTCCAACAAACGGACTTTTTGGCAAGTCAAGAAAGCTCGACGCTCGAACGGCACCGCGAGCCACAACTTCCTCTTCTATTGAACAGAAGGGTCGGAGCTCGAATGGCACCGCGAGCCACAACTTCCTCTTCTATTCAACAGAATGGTCGACGCTCGGATGGCATCGGGAGCCACAACTTCCTCTTTTATTCAACAGAAGGGTCGATGCTCGGATGGCACCTCGAGCCACAACTTCCTCTTCTATTCAACAGAAGGGTCGGAGCTCGGATGACATCGCGAGCCACAACTTCCTCTTCTATTCAACAGAATGGTCGGAGCTCAGATGACATCGCGAGCCACAACTCCCTCTTCTATTCAGCAGAAGGGTCGACGCTCAGATGGCATCGCGAGCCACAACTTTCTCTTCTATTCAACGGAAGGGTCGACGCTCGGATGGCACCTTGAGCCACAACTTCCTCTTCTATTCAACAGAAGAGTCGACGCTCAGATGGCATCGCGAGCCACAACTTCCTCTTCTATTCAACAGAAGGGTCGATGCTCGGATGGCACCTCGAGCCACCACTTCCTCTTCTATTCAACAGAAGGGTCGGAGCTCGGATGGCATCCCGAGCCACAACTTCCTCTTCTATTCAAACAGAAGGGTCGGAGCTCGGATGACATCGCGAGCCACAACTTCCTCTTCTATTCAACAGAAGGGTCGACACTCGGATGGCATCACGAGCCGCAACTTCCCTGTCTATTCAAACAGAAGGGTCGACACTCGGATGGCACCGTGAGCCGCAACTGTAACGCCCCGAATCCCAAATACACTGAATTCGAGATGTTCTACAGGATCTTTTCACTTTCTTTAGTACAATTTTACAGGGAAATTAAAACTTTTCATCATACATCAGAGATTACATCAATGTTACACTTTTCTTTTGCACAGCGGAAGTAAAATACAACAATTGAATAAAAGTACAACAGCATGTTATAATCTTTAAGCATCCATTCCTCTTTAATCATGACATTTACCTGCATATAAGACTGTGGGTACGTCAGTTTATTCAACCGACGAACGTTATACACGACCATCCTCTCTATGCCGGAAATAGTATAACTTAACTTTCCATATTTAACAAACACAAACTTGTCACATTCAAACTAAAGGGACTATCCTATTGATGTCGTGTTCTGATTGTGCACTTAATCCTTAATGCATTTATTTATGTTACATGACACTAATGCGCACTTGTTCGGATTCTATGCATCCCATACTACATAGGTCCGAGGGCAAGCCCTTATTCGTTCTTCAACTTTATAGGGTTCAATCCCCCGTTATGATTTAATCTACTACTGTAATTACGGTAAGTATCCTAGATGTTTTCTGACCTACGAACTCATGTTTAGGCACTCTGGAGTAGTATCCTCACCCAGACGCATCATGGGAATTCCTGGGATACGCTCTCACCATAAACATGACACCACCCGTAGTCTTCAAACATCCCACGAGCGTCGCCACTGGGACGGTACTCTGGAGCAGTATCCTCACCCAGACTCGTCATGGGAATTCCTGGGACACGCTCTCGCCGCTACCCAGGGCCCTCATACTCAATGTTTTTCTCTTACTTTCATCACATCTTCACTATGCACTAGTCCTTAGTTTTATTTAAAAATCATGAACAAAATTAATCTCTAGAGTTAGCCTCTCCATCAACCGGACTTATTCATTCATTTCATCTTGACCAACCTTGGTCTAATTTCATTTCATTTCATTTCTCAATGCCGGGGAGACTTAGCTACTCTATTTCAATTTCATTTCACAATCTTCAACTCATACAAATTTCCATGTTGAGTTCTCAAACTCACATGTACATTCTCTTTTCAATTCATGATTTTTATTGGTTCACAAGTTCATCATCGTACAAGAATTTGCATGCACTTAATTAATTTCACATTTGAAATTTCACATCACTATTGAACATTCATACTTCATAATTGCACAATATTCTCAAGTGAGAATCAATAGTATTATATCACACAACAAAGTTCTTTTTGCCAATTACTTTCTAATAGTCCATTTCACTTTATCTTTGTAACTATAATTTTCACAAGTGTGTATCTTAGAACCATAGTTCTAATTGTGCCTTTTGTTCACAAACCATAGTGTATTTCATTCAAATAATACCCAAATCACTCTTATAAAATTCCTTACATTTTTATGAGAATAACCATATTTTTTTCATAATTTTTGGACATCTAAAGCTCCCAAAAAATATTTTTTTTTTTCAAAGTGCCGAAGGTGAGAATCGAACCCAGGCACAACGGGAACAAGGCCAAGAGCACGCGCCATCCGGCCGAACTGTGCTAGCGATATAAGGGGGGTTAAAATGGTACATATTCTTTTCAGGCCGAGAGCTATAGGCTCTCACATTTTTATAAAAAAATGTTGTAGACACTGGGGTTCGAACCGTTCGACCCAGAGAAGCCAATCGCCAATGCTGACCGCCTGAGCTACTAGCTCAGGTTGTCCAAGTGTTAGTTTAAAGCCCAAATAAGTTATTTTGATACTGTGGTTAAAACAACTCGATGTTCAAATAAACTTAGTCTCATATTGCTTTTATGAAAGGTACTGAAAAAATTCCAGATTATCTTTCTCTTACATGATCTTCATGTCAGTAAGATTAAAATAATTTTTGCACTAATAAAAATATTTTTTTTTTCACACAAATCCATGAATTGTTCATCAAAACCATTATATTCTTTATTTTCGACGTTGGTTACAATTAGTCTCCAAGTCTCTTCCATCCAAAATTCTTATACAAATTTGCTGATATTAACCTTTCCTCTAACATACACAAATCTACTTCTTTTTAATTTATCCATCCTCACAATAATTAAGGAGGTCTCTTCACAAATTAGCACTAACAAGATATGGATTTTCTTTTTCATACAATTAGTGATGGCAAAAATGTGTTTTCTTTAAATCAACATATACTCCTAGTTAATCATGTGCATCACAAAAATATATAGTCACTTATCAATTATTAGGTTCACACATCAAACATACAAGAAAGTTGCTCCTTTAAAAAGCGTGCTCTTTCTTAATCACATTGCATGCTTCAAATTTTTCAATTAAACTATCATTTAGCATTCTCAAACATCAATACTAACATCATCCGTTTATTCTAATGAGCATGGAGAAATTTTATCTACAACTCAATTAACAATAATGAGCACATGCAATTTGTTCATTAACATGCTAATCAAGTTGTAAACTAACTTTCCATAAAAATGTATTTTACTAACATTTTCCATGAATTATTTTTAATTAGGAACAAAGATAATCAACTCACTTTGTAATCACATTCTTATGGCATACAATCACATATAATTCACATATCATTAATTCAATCAACTAGAGATTATATATTCAATTAAAGGCGCATTCTTATTAATCATTTTTCATGCAATTTGCTAATGAGATCTAGCATATACTCCTATATTAGAAATATGGATTGTTTACCCACCTTGTATGGAGAGAACTAAACAAATTTAGCAACACAAGCCTTGCGAATGAAAGCACCACCCCCTAGCCAAAAGCGCGCACAAGCTCCAAGCCACCAAGCAAAAACCGAATGCTTCTTCTCCTTCAATGATGCCGGCCTCTCCAAGCAAAATGCACACAACTCTCAATCTTTTATAACTCACACTAATATTAAAATAAGACTATAGTTTGGAAATATGAAATTGCATATGAAAATAGCCATGAGAGGGGGGGTATTTATACTAGAGAATAGGTGAAATGGAGGGCCAAGATTGAGTGGTTGGTTGTAGAATGGAGGGCCAAGATTAGAGTAGGAGTTATAAAAACTACCCACATCCACAAAAACTACCTCCATGATCACCATGACAAAAATCAAATCTCCCTCCAAAAAAAGAAGCAAACCGGCCAAGAAAGAAAGTGTGCAATGCACGTGTACGTGTAGTGCACGTGCATGCAACTAGGCCAAATTTGTACATTTTAATTTTGTATAAAAATAAATTAGTTATAAAATAGTCTTCTACATGACAAGTTTAAATAAAAGGGATTAATTCATGGGCTTTCTTTTTGGGCCAAATTAGTTATTAAAAATAACTAAAATAAAATACATTTTTGGGCTTTTAAGAGAAGGCTTTTTCATTAAATTAAAATAAGGCTTTAAAGAAAGGCTTTTTGTACAAAATAATTTGAGAACACATAATTAAATAATTATACACATCATAATAAAAATAATTCAACCCAAAATATTGCACGTGCACACTACGTGCAAAATAATAATTTTTCATTAATCGAAAAATCAGGGTATTACAGCAACTTCCTCTTCTATTCAACAGAAGGGTCGACGCTCGGATGGTACCGTAGGCCGCAACTTCCTCTTCTATTCAACAGAAGGGTCGATGCTCGGATGGCACCGCGGGCCGCAACTTCCTCTTCTATTCAACAGAAGGGTCGACGCTCGGATGGCATCGCGAGCCGCAAACAAGATATCATTTTTCACAGAAGGCTCGTAGACCAGGTCTCAACGCCAGCCGTCCAAACTTCCACCAAGTATAGGGGCTCGGACCTCAGACGAAAACGCGAGCACCAGAGCCATCCACCATTCGAAGGGGCTCGAAGCTCGGGCGGCACCGCGAGTCCACAGAGCCCTCCTCTATTCGCGGGGGCTCGGAGCTCGGATGACACCACGAGCCCCAAGCGCCCTCTTCTATTCAAAGGGGCTCGGAGCTCGGATAACACCGCGAGCCCCAGAAGCTCTCCCCTATTCACAGGGGGCTCGGAGCTCGGATAACACTGTGAGCCCCAAGAGCCCTCCTCTATTCACAGGAGACTCGGAGCTCGGATGAAATCGCGAGCCCCAAAACCCTCCTCGAGCGCGGGGCTCGTCTACCAACCCCCAACGCTCGACAAACCGAGCTCCAAACCGACAGACCTCGACGTTCCCTCGTTCCTCCAACTAGCGAGAGGGTCGTCTGCCGACCCTCGGAACTCGTCTGCTGACCATAGGAGCTCGTCTGCCGACCCCAACACTCGACAAACCAAGCTCCAAACCCACCAACCTCGACGTCCCCTCGCTCTTCCAACTAGTGAGAGGATCGTCTACCGACCCCCAACGCTCGACAAACCGAGCTCCAACCCGACAGACCTCGACGTTCCCTCGCTCCTCCAACTAGCGAGAGGGTCGTCTGCCGACCCTCGGAACTCGTCTACCGACCATAGGAGCTCGTCTGCCGACCCCAACACTCGGCAAACCAAGCTCCAAACCCACCAACCTCGGCGTCCCCTCGCTCTTCCAACTAGCGAGAGGATCGTCTACCGACCCCCAACGCTCGACAAACCGAGCTCCAACCCGACAGACCTCGACGTCCCCTCGCTCTTCTAACTAGCGAAAGGATCGTCTGCCGACCCTTGGATCTCGTCTACCGACCCAAGACACCCGGCAAGCCGAGCCCCATCCCGACGTACCTCGTCATCCCCTCGCTCTTCCAACTAGCGAGGGGGACCGTCGTACTGGGGGTCGGTAAGCAAGCGTCGAGGGTCGTTGGATGAGCGTTGAGGCTCGCCGACCGACCCTAAAAACTCTGCAAACGTTACACCGATTCTTCTACGCTTGGCACTCTGCGTGACTCCGATAGGGGATCCCTTCCTCTACCCCCTTGGCCTCTTCTGGAAGTAACAGATCCTATTTTTTCACCACACGCACCACCCTGCTCTTCCCGCAGAGGCAAAAAATCACTCCTACACGGCTGGACCACCCAGCCCTCCAGGAGTGGGGGCTTGTGATATGGGTCGGATGATGTGGCCCCTTCTGGGCCACAGGATCCCCTCAGGAAGCATACATCACCGAATCATCCAGATCCGCCATGTCAGTATCAGAAAACCGCCCGGGCCTCTGCCACGTCAACCCTATACCGCTCGGGTTTTCACCGCTTCAGGCCCACGAGCAACCGGGTCCAGACCCGGCCCCAAACGGGTCCAGACCCGGTTGACTTCTCCTATAAATACCAGACCCTCTCCCCTTTACTCAGGTAATCAACTTTTCCCACTCAAAACCCTAGTTACTGTTACCCTCTCTCAGTAGCTGACTAGATCGTTGGAGGGTCTGCCACTGGGACCAACCCCGGTGTTCCTAGACCGTCTGCAGGTACACAAGACATCGGATCCGAGCCGAGCATCTAGCCTCCACCTCACTACCGCCTACTTCCGTACCGTTCGTCCGGCTGAGGGTCGTCCGCACCGGAGCTTCGTTCACCAATACAAATTAAGTAAGAACTCACACCTGGTGATCTACACGCCTCCCAAAAACAAATCGTATCATTCTTGTTGATAATCTCTCTGTTTGACTCTATATATAGTGACAATGCATGCAAATTTAATTATAGGTCCCCTCCTATTACCCTGCGTACCTTAATATGCATACCTCCAATATTACTACTAAAACCAAGGAGAATAAAAAATGAAGATTAATAATTGTGTATATAAGGCCAAGAGGTTAAGACTTAAAAAAGAGTACTGCTCAGTAATTATATACGTACACAAGGAGGGCCGGACACAATTGTGACTAGCTAGCTAGCACGATAAACGTGAAGTTGTCTTCGATGAGAGCTGGTAGCTGGCAGACTAAACTTTTTTGGGAGAGTTCGAGCTGGCCAATTTTGGCACTTAACGTCCTCTTGTTCGGTTTTTTTTTTTTTTATTAAATAATATATATAATAAAACACAAAAAAAATTATCAAGTGGCTTTCATTCATTTGGAAGAAAATTAACAGTTAATAATTTTGTTCTCAAAAGATATTTTTCATCCCAAATGTTTCCCCCCTCCCAAAATTCAAATCCCCTCCCCCCCAAAAAACAAAATAACTCCTTCATTTATTACTCTCTCTCTCTCTTTTTCTTCTCCCTTTTTACTCCTTTCTCATAATTCTTTTTTTTTATCCAGGTACGTCCCAAAAAAAAAAACAACATTGAATGTTTTTTTTTTGTTTATGCAATTTCGGATTATACTTCTTTTTATTATTTCAAATTTTTAATTATGTTTTTTTTTTCGAATTATGCTTTCAAAACTCAATAACATTCAAATCCATTTAATTGCTTTTGAATTACCATATTTGATCTGATTGTATTATACTTCACTGAGTAATTGTTTTAGATTAGAATTATTCACTGAGTTAATTTTGATTAGAATGCTTTTTTTATTATGCAATTTTGGATTATGCTTCTTTGAGTATTTGGGCATTTGCTGCTTTGAAAGATCGTTGCAAATTCTTTAATTGACTCGTTTGATCGTGCTTTTATGGACAAATCCATGCTTAATCCCTGTATTTCGGGTTTTGTAGCTGCAAAATTGTATCTTGATCTGCTTTGCTGCAATTTCACTTCATGTAAATATCACAACAAATTTTCTCTTTTAAATTCATACATGGTTAAATACAAAAAAAAAACAAATAAGGGAAACTAACTCATGCAGTTTGAGACGTTAACTGTAACTCATACAGTTAAAAAATGAATTGCTACTTATATTAGACTCAAAATCAAAAAAGAAATCTCTTATGCTCAAGTCACACATAGCAAGAAATTTCCGATTCACTACTGTTGTAGATTCACAATACTATTTTTGAATCCCGAGCTGCTGACAAATAATCCTACAATATACAAACCAATAAACATCAAGGTCTTTATAATCCTACTTCATAGTACATCAATACATCAACGTCTACTAGCAAATAAATATCTATATAAATCATCCCTTATTGTTTACATAATTTTTTATATGTTGTATTGTTTCGAATACGTACCATAGGCAGATGTTACTGTAATTAACTTTATATTATACATTGTGTATCTCAAACTTTGTTCTGAAAGTTCAAGTTCCTTTTGATGTAGTAGTTGTAGTAGTAGTACTTGCTAAGAAGAAGGAACTTTCAGATAATACGGTTTGAGATTCATGATGTGTAGTTAAGTTAATATTTGATTTTTTTTTTATTTTTTTTTTTGAAGGAAAAGGTGGAGTATGGCCACCCGGTTTCATTAATAAGAAATTAATGATACAAACCCAGAGAACTAGGCCAGCTAACAACCTACAGACAGGAAATAAAACATGCTTGAAGCAACATGACCCGTACAAACAACAAATCTCTCCAACAACCGTGGAGGGTGGGCCGACAAACAAGCTCGGTCCAGCAAAATTGTATGTACGTCAGTTTAGCTTCGTACACTGTCTCCACGGTATATGCACACCCACCTGAAACTAGTCTGGCAGGATTTTAACACCCGCTGCTCCTTGCCTTCTCCTCGCTAGGAGAACCCCATCTTTGGGCCCAAGCCCCGCAGACCGACTTATGACACCACGGCACATGCACAGCAACCACACCCTCCCACCATCTCCACCATTCATCCTACAAACGCGCCAACAGCTCCCACAGCCACTACCAAAGAGATAGCCGTGAAGAGGATACTTTCACCTCTCTCACGATTGTGCTATCTCTGCCGATTTCTCACCAAACAACTATCTCGCTCACCCCACCAAAAAGACCACGCTCCAGGAGAGAGCCGTGGAGAGGATACCTTCACCTCTCTCATGCTCTTGCTCTCTTAGGCGATTTCTCACCACACAGACTTATCTCGAATCTTACTCCCAATGAGGAAAGAGGCGACGCTGTTACGAGATAGTGGCCTAAGTTGGAGGAAGGTCAATAGCCTGATAGTAGGCGCTGTCAAGACTGCCTCGGCGGCATCGTTGGACACCCAAACAAGTGAGCGCACATCATGGAGGGACCCCATCTTCGGGCCCAAGCTCCACAGTCGTGCAAAACACCGTGCTACACGGTACCCACCTCCCACACCAAACAACCACCGGCTTGGCCCCACGGGCCCCGTACTGAACCACCGATCTCACACACTTGAGCCCCGGATCCAAGGCGTTCGCGACAACAGGCGCGGGAGGATGCTCTGGCACGGCGTAGTCGCTCGCGACAGTTGAGACAAGCACCCCGAAAGTTGAGACAAGTTAGCGCACATCCTGGAGGGACCCCATCTTCGGGCCCAAGCTCCATAATAATGCAAAACAACATACGACTCCCTCCACACCACCCCAACTCAGACAGATCCTTCGACCCCCCTCACTAATATTACCTCACCAATAAAACCGCTGCCGACTCGCACCTCGGCACTGCCAACATCACAAACTCTCTCTTCATTGCATATCGCATGGAGAGAGGCAAACCCCGGATTCTTCGCACGCACTACCTACCAACCCTCGAAAACCAAATCATAGCCGCAGATCGCCGTGATTGGCTCCAAGAGTGTGGACATGGTGGGGGCTGCAAAGAACAACCGGGTCCCAAGAGTGGAAACTTCCAGCAGAGACAGCCAAGCCCCAACCTAGTCCAAATCCTGACCAACTGACCCCCATCTCCAATCTACCCACAAACCGAACTAGATCTGAAGCTCGCTAGACTCGACAACGTGGCTCGACGACAAGGAAGACGGGGCGAACTCGTCGGTCGACGGGGAAAGACATCAGCGGCTATGGGAAACTCGCTGAAGGGGGGACCGATGGCGACGGTGGCTCACAGTAGCGGGTGAGGGCGGAGGGCGGAGCGCGAAGAACACAATGGGTGTGGCGGAGCGCAAACACCCTTGGGGGGGATCTAGGGGAGGGAGCGACGGTGGCTCGCAGTGGCGGGTTAAGGCGGAGCGCGAAGAACACGATGGGTGTGGCAGAGCCGATCACACTGGGGAGAGATGAAGGGGAGGGAGGGACGACGGAGGGACAAGGGGGCTGGGGCGGGGCGGGACGGCGGCAGCGTCGGCGAGCCCTAGCCTCCGCCCCCATGCTTTTCTCTCAGATCTAGGGTTTATTTTTGGGGATTTGGAGGTAAGTTTCTCTCTCTAGAATTTTTTATAGAGAGAGAAACTCTGAATGAATGTTTTCAGTTTACTATTTGATTCTTTAGAGCACACCTTGCACAATATTGTTTAAATAATTGACGGAGTCAAGATTGATAATAAAAAAATATTAAGGATGATATGGTTCAAACTCCCAACCTTACTCACTTTGCAAATGAGCCAATTGCTAGATTTTAGTATTAATTTCACAATGCCTTGAGGAAAGAGTAGTCTTTAAAATTCGAAGAAGTTATAAAAAAAATTTATCCTTAATACAATGTTTTTGAAAACTTTGTAGGGACCAAGCCCTCGGTTCAAATTGCGCTGTATGCCCTAGTGCACACTCCATCATGTCTGTTGGTTGTACCTGCTACCTCAAAAGATTACCCAAGTATACATGTAACCATCCTCCAATTGAGCCTAACTCAGTCCTAACACAAACCCTAGCTCCATTTAGGGATGTACATGGGTGTGAGTCGGCCCGAAAGCACGTGGGCCGGCACGATTTTTTTGGTACATGAGCTAGTACAATTTGAAAATGGGTAGCGCTTGGACCTCTAAATTGAGGCCGAAGTTGAAATGAGATGGACCTGAGTACGCATATTTGAACAACTTTGATGTTGAAATATAGATAATTTTTTTTTGATGAATCGGATAGAGCCAAAAGGCTCCAGCCATCAAAATATATTAATCAATAAAACAGTAATAATACAAACAAGCATCAAGGATTTTACAAGAGGTAAAACAGAAATAAACGAAAAAAAGAAATACAGATAATTAATCTTTTCTTTTTTCTCATTCGCGTATGTTTTATACTTGAATTTGAAAGTTGATTTTAGCTACTACATACTTAAAATAGATTTTAAAGTGGTATTACATTATTACAATATAGAACATTAAAATAAATACAAATGAATATTGTGCTTTCCCATTAGGCACGTTGGCCGATCCAAGGCCAATTGGAATAGTGTATGTGCTTATCCATCTAGGCACAGACACAACCCACGTTTCCTCTCGTGTGCTGAGTCTGGACTAAGCTAGACATGATGACCACATATTGACACCCAGGTTTCCTCAACATGCCCAAGACCCACATCATCATGTTGACCACATATTGACACCCACGTTTACCTATTGTGATTGTATTTACTCTACTATTGCATAAAATAATTTGTTAATGTATTTTTATGAAATATATGGGGGACCGTAGGGACCGTATGCTAATGGGATGCTTCTCTTTGAAGTTACAAAAACTTAAACAAAGCCAAATATAAAGTTGATACGTACGATTTTTTAATCGAGGAATGAGATTCTTCGTACTTACCTCTGTCTGGTTCGGGTCTGCCCTTTTCTGACACCAAACCCGCTAACTTGCATGTCAGTCACGTGCAAGTGCAATTTAACGCGGCATTTGCTGGTGGACCATGCACCCCGCTAAAAGAAAGAAAATACAGGTGGACGGTCAATGTGGAGCGCCACGTGGCAGATGGACCGAAAACAGAAATTTAAAGTTTTGTTCAATGGCTTTTTTGTCCTTAGCCAGTCCGAATCCGGGCCAGCCCCCATATGGGTTGGTCCGGGTTACCATAAAAAAATTCAGAAGTGGCTCAGTTTTGAACTTATATATTTAGGTAGCGTTTGGCCCAGCTTAAAACTAGCTTATCTTCTTCTTTAGAAGGAGAAGCTAGGCCAAACACATATTTTGAAAAGCCAAAAAAAAGTAGAAGTAGCTTATTTTTTATAAAGAAAAGGAGCTCCAAAAGAAGCCCTACAGATCTACTTCTGGCTTCTCCTTTTCTCTTTTTTTCTATTGTTCTCTTCTTTTTAACCCTTCACGTATCCAAACCCAAATCCTAAATCAAAAAAATTTCCCCTGCCCCTTCCCCTTCCCCTTCCCCTTCCTCCCTTTCCTCGCCGAACATACCTCGACCGGGGGTCGCGCTTCCTCGCCGTCGTCGACCGGGGATTGTACGCCGCCACGCCGTCGAACCACGCCGCCACGCCACTGACTATTTGCTGAGAGATCCATTGTCTGTAACTTTGATAAATTCGACATGGAGTTTGGGATGTCGCCAGAGAGACGGTTGTGGTCTAATCGGAGAGTGACCAGCGAAGAGCATCGTGAGATTTCTGATGGGATTTCACCTATGAGAAGGTTATAGCCAAGATCAAGCTATACCAAATTGGAAAGCCTGGAGAGCTCAACGGGAATGGCACCCGATAGTTGGTTTGATCTGAACTGAATGATGGTAAGATTAGAGCAGTTTCCGAGCTCCACAGGGATCGAACCGGAGAGATTGTTGTTTGAGAGGGAGAACACTTGGAGAAATTGAAGATAGCCATAAGTTGCAGGTATTGAACCAGTGAATGAATTGCTCGAAAGGTTAAGAAATTGCAAGCTCCATAAGCTAGTGAACCCTTCAAGAACATCACCTGATACGGAATTACTCGCAAGCGAAACCACTTGAAGACTAGGCAAGCTGAAGAGCTCAGCAGGTATATCACCGGAGAGATTTCACTGACTACTGAGATCCAACGACTTCAAATTCCATAACTTGCCAATGCTCGCCGGAATACTACCAGAAAAGCCGTTAATATCCCATTTTATAATATTGTAAACACTTTGTTATATTCATTGTCATTGAATAACCCATTTGAATGGAATGACGCATTTCATAAAGTATCGTAGCCCTTTAATTTTTTTATTTACGTACATTTCAAATATATATATATATATATATATATATATATATATATATATATATATATATATATATATATATATATTTCTTTTTACGAGTTTTCTAGGTTATTCTAAATATTTCATTTATTAGTAATATAAAAAAAATTGTAATTTGATAACTTATATTTTATTCTTAAATAAAATCAAAAACTTAAATTATGTATAAAAGTAGCTTACAATTGATATCGTATGCCAAACAATTTCTAGCTTAAAAGTAGCTTTAAAGTTTAAAGAAAAGCTGACTATCCAAACAGCTTTAGCTTTTAATTTCAAAGCTCTACTTTCTGGCTTCTCCTTCTGAAGTAGCTTTAAAGCCCAAAAAAAGCTGGGCCAAACGCACCCTTAGTATTATCCCTTTAAATCTATATTTATATTTAGCTAGTAACTTTTTTCAATATATTATTTTTTATTACTTTATCAGCTGTGTCGAAATTGATGAAAACAAATAAACTATTACTAGTGAACAATAATACAATATCGAAAATCTTATATCTATATAATAAAACACAAAGAAAGCTATCAAGTGGCTCTCCTTCAATCACCCCAAAATTAAAGGCCCAAATCAAACTTTACAAAACATATTTTCCCCTCAAAAGTTCTCCTCAAAGCTCAAATTCATATCTTCCATCCAAAACAACTCCGATATTTATTTAATTTTTTTTTCTCGCTCTCCCTCCCTCTTCTATTAAAACAATTAAGAAAATAAATTTTTTTAAAATTTTAAAATATTAAAAAATTAAAAATTTTAACAATTTAAAATTTTAAAAACTTTAAAGATAATTCAAAAAAATCAAAAAAAAAAACATATAATATGTTTTTTGCTCTATGTTTGCTACTTCAATTAATTTGCTGGACCTCCAAAACTATTTTTTATGATTAAACAAGGTGCATCGTTCCGAAGACGTGTCGTAAGCACGTGTCAACGGACAAACCTAGTTTGCTCATAAATTACATTTTCATTTTTATAATATCATTGCTGTATTTTTTATCTTTGTTTATCACTTTATACTCAGCTGTAATATGAACTGGTAAGTACGTTGGTTAGCCCTCCGAAGAAAAATTTGTTGGCTTCTTCTCTCTAAGGACTCAAGAAATATAGGACGACTCAAGTGGTAGCAACACTTCAGAAGACGAAGAATAAAAATGAACTCTCGAATAATGATGACCTTGATTAGTTTTATAAACTCCAGTATGTTAGACAAGTTGTATTTGAATTTCTCAGGAATTTTGTTTCACAAATTTATGTTTTTACAAAGATTAAACGATGTATCAGTAGAAAAGTGCATGAAATTCAAAGTTGTGAATTTTCGAATATGACAGTCGACCGCACGAAATAACACATGAAATGTCAATCGACTGGTAGTTCTTGGATTTTGGATTTTTGGCTTGACAGTCGACCGTTGCTTTTTGAACTGGTTTTCACAGTCGACCGTCAGCCCTTATGCTGATTGTTTTGTTGAGTTTTTGTCATTTACTTGAACGATTATTTCTTCGAACTTACGGATTATGGATCTACTATTTTAGATAAAGTTTTTTCTACAGATTACTGTATTTTACAGACAGTTATATTTTCATTATAATAGAATTTAAATTGTATTTCTATGACTTTATAAAGTGATATATATACGGTTTTCGAAGGAATTGATGTTATGTGATTTTCTATGACTTCAAAATATGATTCTCAGTTATTTAATGGATTTAATATCTTATTTCATTTTTGGAAATTTGTGAGTATATTGAATGAATTTGGATTTTGTTGATTAAAGAAGTTTTTTTAATATAAACGATTTGGTGATGGAATTGAGAGTTTTAAATGAAAGTTTTTGTGTTGAGATTCGAATTGTGATTCTCTAAGAGTTGAGAGGGATTCCTGTGAACTGGCTGATGAGATTTGGTAGATTTTGACTAGTTGGGTCTTGGGGTTGTTTTTGTGGAATTAAGTCCGACAGGATACACTAACTCTAGAGGGGAGAAATTATGTTTTAATTAATAATAATCTATCTAAGGACAGACACTAGTGGAGATGTGATGGAACTTGGGAGACGTAAGTATATGCTCTAGGGGTCTAGTCCAACAGATGCGTTCCAGGACAGTGTGGTGTTCTGTCTCGAGAGGACATTTGGTTTGTTCGCGTGTCGATGATATGTAGGCCTATTCACGAAACATACAGGTGCATTCGCATGTCGATGGTCAACAGTCCTATTCACGGGATGTACTTGTGTACCTGCACGTCGAGGGTCGGCGGGCCTATTCGTGGGGTACACGGCAGGGAGGTGATTCTCCGATTTTTTAGCTATGCTTACATGATGCTTGCGCGTCGAGGATTGTCAGGCCTATTTGCGGAGTAATCTGGATCTTTTTTATATCACCGTAGTAAGATTAGTTGCATAACGAGGTATCTAACTCTGCAAAGTAGAGAACAATAAGGGCTTGCACCGGACCTATGTAATATGGAATGTGAATCCGATAAGTATGCATTAGAGAGTCATCATATTGCATTTGTATTTTCTCGACTTAGTTTTATGCATGTTGTTTTCTGTTTCCCTACACTTGACACTTAGTCTAGTTTCACTTAATATTTTCATACTTTATTAATTGTTATTTCGTATTCCACTCGTTACTACTGTTAGTATGTGTTGATCATGACTTTATTCTTTATGTTTTATTTATGTTGCATTTTTTTTTATGTCACACACACCGTTATGGCTGGCCCATGTAGTTTTGGGGGTTAGGATTATCTCTAGCCTCATATTTTACAGGTAGATACCTATAGCTTGGGATTTGGATGCATGTGATAGAATGATAATGCGACTTATGCAAATTGTAAAAGAATGTGTTATAAAAGGAAAGAATTGTAATTCAAGGTGTTAATTTTCTGTCGTGCTTTGTAAAGAATTGATGTAATAAAAGTTGAAAATTTTATCTGTGTTTGGCTATGTTTACTATTACATTGAGGTAGATGCTGGGAATTGTGCCACGTATTTCTAAGATATTATATTAGAAATTCGGGGCGCTGGAGAGATCGGTATCAGAGCATGCTTCAATAGTAATATTAAACATGGTATAAGAATAAACCTAGGTGTGGGCATTAGAGCGTGAGTACCTAGGTGTGGACATTAGAGTGTGAGTATCACATAGAATTAAAACAAGATGTTATGGGTTAGGGTATAATTGAGGTTTTGCCAAGGGGTATTGATGTGAATGTGAATTGTGTTGTGATGCTTTAACTTTTCCCTCATTTTGCAATATTAAGTATAATGGCAGGACCCAGGACCAGGAATTGTGGAAATCGTGATGGGGCTGAGGGTTCCCATGGGCTGGACTTGATCTTGAGACTGAAATTGTCAGGGTATATCAGACCTTAAACACATTCATGACAGCCAACATGGCACAGAATCAGAATCAGAATTAGAATCAAGGGACTGGACCAGTGCTTGTTAATGCTGATCCAATTAAGCAGGTTGAGTCCTTCAAGCGAATGAAGTCGCCTGTTTTTGAGGAGCAGTCTGATCTAAATGAGGCTGATGATTGGATTAGACAGATGGAGATAGTCTTCGAAGTTTTGGAAACCCCAGCAGCCAATAAGGTAAAATTGGCTACAATGCAGTTAGAGAAGGATGCTGGCGTCTGGTGGCAGTCAGTGAAGAGGAGTTTTGGGGATCAACAGGTGACTTGGGAGGCTTTTCTGGAAGAGTTCGGGGATCATTTCTTTCCTCTGGATATTCAGGAGAAAAAGGCAACGAAATTCTTGAATCTGCAGTAAGGCAACATGTCAGTGCGCGAATATGAGACTAGGTTTACCCAGCTGTCAAGGTATGCACCAGAACTGATTGTTGATAAGGCGAAGAAGGCCAAAAAATTCAAGCAGGGCTTAAGGCCGAATTTGAGGTTGCGGATGATACTGTTGGGTATCAGAAGGTTTGATAAGCTGGTCAGGAGAGCAGCTATGACAGAAGAAGATATGGATCAGTTCCAGAAGAAGCAGGCAACCTGGAACAGGAACACGAGGCCAGCAACTAGTCAGAGTGGGAAGAAGTTTCCAGTGAAGCAGGACAGGTTCAGTAGGCCAGAGCAGAAGGCACCCGCAATTCAAGGCGTGACTTGTTTCAACAGTGGAGAGGCAGGCCACTATCAGTCAGCATGCACCAAGCCACTTAAGGCGTGGACATGTTATCAGTGTGGTCGTGAAGCACATGTCAGACCAAATTGTCTGCAGTTGAAGAAGGAAGGTCCAGGCGGAGGCAAATTTCAGAGGCAGGGGTAAGTATTCGCATTAACTGAGGAGGATGCAAGTAACTCAGACGATGTGATCCAGGGTATGCAAGAATTTTGAATTCATTTATTGTATTGAGTAAAACTTGCTTTAAGAATAAACTGGAGATTTGAGTATCATTCTTCATATAACAGGATTTGTCTTGATTAATGGAATAACAGCAAAAGTTTTATTTAATACTGGTTCTTTGCATACATTTGTGTCGCCCAATTTTACTAAAGTTTTAGGTGCGGAACCTAACGTATTTTCAGGTAGAGTCTCGTCGGTGGCAACACCATCAGGAGAGGAATTGATTGCTGATCCATATTGCGAGGGCTGTAATATCGAGATTGGTAGGAGATTATTTGGCATTGATCTCATCGAGCTGCAAGTCATGGGTGTGGATGTGATCGTGGGCATTGATTGGATGGCAATATATAGTGCCACAATTGAATGCAAGAAGAAAGAGGTGTTAGTGAAGGCACCAGAAGGTCCTGTAGTGACTTTTGAGGGAAAGAAGGACCCGAAAGTGACTGCAATGGTATCTAAGTTGATGATTCCAAATGAAGTCAGAAGTATTCTAGTTGTCAGGGATTTTCATACTGGATTCTTGGAAGATTTGCCGGGATTGCCGCCGCAGCGAGATGTTGAGTTCTGTACTAATGTTCAGCCGGGAAGTGCTCCGATTTCTAAAGCTCCGTATAGGATGGCACCTATAGAGCAGGATGAAGTTAAGAAGCAGATTGAGGAATTGCTAAGTAAGGGATTCATCAGGCCGAGTACTTCGCCATGGGGAGCACCAGTGTTGTTAATGAAGAAGAATGATGGGTCAATGAGGATGTGCATTGACTACCGGGAGTTGAACAGGGTGACAATTCAGAAAAAGTATCCACTTCCATGGATTGATGATCTATTTAATAGGCTTCGGGGAGCAGCTGTATTTTCGAAGATTGATCTATGGTCAGGGTATCATCAGGTTCGAGTTAAGGAGGAAGATGTGAGTAAAACAGTTTTCAGAACTCATCATGAACTCTATGAGTTTTTGGTAATGTCATTCGGAGTGACGAATGCGCCGGTAGTTTTCATGGATATGATGAATCAGAATTTGCGGCCGTTTATTGATTCCTTCATGGTGGTGTTCATTAATGATATTCTGGTATATTCAAAGTCGGAGGAATAGCACTCTAAGCACTTGGTAGAGCTATTGAAGAAGTTACAGGAGCATAACTTGTATGTCAAGCTGTCGAAGTGTGAGTTTTGGAAGTTTGAGATAGCTTTCTTGGAAGTTTGAGATAGCTTTCCTTGGTCATATCCTTTCTAAGGAGGGAGTGACCACCAATCATCAGAAGGTTGAAGCAGTGAAGTATTGGCCGAAGCCAACGACAGTGAATGAAGTCAGGAATTTCTTGGGTTTGGCTGGGTACTACAGAAGATTCATTCAGGGCTATGCACAGATCGCAGTTCCTTTGATAGGGTTAACTCAGAAGAATGCAGCATTCACTTGGACTGATAAGTGTGAGGCGAGTTTCCTTGAGCTAAAGGAGATGTTGACGACTGCGCCTATCTTAGCTTTGCCACAAGATGGGAAGGATTATGATATCTTCAGCGATGCGTCACTCAGAGATTTGGAATGTGTCTTGATGCAAGAAGGAAAGATTATTGCATATGATTCAAGGCAGTTGTGTCCGCATGAGAAGAACTATCTGACGCACGATCTAGAATTGGCAGCTATTATCTTTGCCTTGAAGCAGTGGAGCCATTATGTATATGGAGAGAAGGTCAACATGTTTAACGACCATATGAGCCTGAAGTATATCTACCAGCAGAGGGATCTAAATCTTCGACAGAGAAGGTGGTTGGAAGTGTTGGAAGACATTCGTTCTGAGATCAAGTATCATCCAGGCAAGGCGAATGTGGTGGTCGATGGGCTTAGTCAGAAGAGCAGTTTGTCGAGTTTGATCACTACTCAAAAAGAGTTGGCAGCAGAGTTTGATCAGGCAGGTATCGAGGTGGTACTGTAGGGTTTGGGAGCGTCTTTGGCTCAGTTGAGGTTGCAGCCTTCTTTGAGAGAGCAGGTTATGGAGGGTCAGAAATCAGATGCAGAGATTCAGAAGATGTTGCAGCAGGTTTCCGAAGGCAAGTTATTAGAGTTCCATGTCCAAGATGGAGTTCTATGGATGGGTAAGAAGTTGTGTGTTCCGGAGAATGCAGATTTGAGAGAAAGTATCTTACAAGAGGCACACAGTACCTTTTTGTTAGTATATCCTAGAGGCACAAAGATGTACAAGGGCATCAAATAGAACTTTTGATGGTCAGGTATGAAGAGAGATATAGCAGACTTTGTGGCAAGGTGTCTGACTTTCCAGCAGATCAAAACAGAGAATCAGAGGCCGGAAGGTTAGTTACAGCCATTTCCTATTCCAGAATGGAAGTGGGAGATTATCAGCATGGATTTCATCACAGGGTTGCCGAAGAGTCCGAAGGGCAATGACTCAATTTGGGTTATTGTGGACCGTTTGACTAAGTCAGCTCACTTTTTGTCTATAAAGATTACCTGTTTATTGGAGAAACTGACAAAGCTGTACATTGATGAGAATGTGAGACTTCATGGAGTTCCTGTGTGGATTGTTTCCGACAGGGATGCGAGGTTCACATCAAGGTTTTGGAAGGGTTTGCAAGCAGCTTTGGGTACCAGAACCGATTTCAGTACTGCTTTCCATCCACAGACAGATAGTCAGACTGAAAGGATGAATCGGGTATTCGAGGATATGCTGAGGGCTTGTGTTATGGATTTTGGGGGCAGTTGGGAGAGGTACTTGTCATTTATTGAGTTTCTTATAACAACAGTTACCATGCGAGTATCAGTATGGCACCATATGAAGCTTTGTACGGGAGGAAGTGCAGGACACCTATTTGTTGGTATGAAGTTGATGAGAGGCAGATGTTTGGGCTTGAGATTGTGCAACAGACATCGGAGAAGATTGATCTGATTCGTAAGAGGTTGGTCGAGGCTCAGAGTCGGCAGAAGAGTTATGCAGACACTCGACGAAATGACTTGGAGTTTGAGGTTGGAGATGCAGTTTTTTTCAAGGTGTCTCCGACTAAAGGAGTGATCAGATTTGGAAAGGGAGAAAAGTTGGCACCAAGGTACATTGGGATATACAGGAATTTGGGGCGGATTGGTAAAACATCATATAAGTTGGAGCTACCGGAGGAATTGGCACAAGTGCATGATGTGTTTCATGTGTCGATGTTGAGGAAGTATGTGCCGGATCAGATTCATCAGTTGGTGGAAGTGCCTGAAGGTGTACAATTGAACTTGAGTTACAAGGAGCGGCCTGTAGAGATCGTTGATCGTCGGGAGGTGTTGAGGAATAAGGTGATACCTATGGTCAAGGTATTGTGGAGGAACCAGCAGAATGAGGAAGCTACTTGGGAGCCAGAGGATCGCATGCAGAAGGATTTTCCTGAGCTTTTTGTATGATTGTATTCTTTTGGTTAAATTGTATTCTCTTGTGTAATTAAATTCCTTAAACTATATTTCCATTTATGTGATTGCATTTTTTTTTTTGCTTATATCGTTTGATCCATATTAGTAGTAGTTCTGAGGACAGAACTATTCTAAGGAGAGAGTTATGTAACACCCTATATTTTTTAAATAATGGTTTTGAGATTAATAAATGAATTAAAGTGATTTTTGGTGATTTAATAAACATTTTTCTAAAATTTATCTTTTACACGTGCAAAACACATGCAAATATTTTCTTGGGAGTTTCAAAGTCAGAAATTATTTTGGGAAAACCTAATATTTATTAGTATGTATTATTTATTTTTGGTTTTTTCTGATATTTTTTTGGCATATTTGCAAATATTACAAAAAGATGGGCTTTTGTGCAAAATTACCACTTGGAGTGAAAACTCCAGAATTTTGGTTTTCTTGGCTGAGCAGGATGACTAGCCAACTCAGAGGTAAAGAGTTTACTTTCTATTCTAATAGATTTGGTTTATTTCGCAAATTTGTTAAAGAATGGTCTTTTTGTAAAATTGCCACTTAAAGGCAAAATTTAAAATTTTATTTTCTGGGTTTGAAAACAGTGCCGGCCAAATCAGGGTAGTTATTTTTTATTTTAAATCTCAATTGAATTGGTTAATCTAATTTCCAAGTATAAGGATTTATATATGTGCGCCTATTTGGATATCGCGACCCCATCTGCCTATTGTCTTCTTCTTTGAGTTTTGCCTGTTTTCTATCGTCTCTACTTTCGGAATTGGCCTGACCAGGTCCTACGAAGCTTGTCTCACGCCCCAACGTAGCTATGGTTTGTGTAGAAATAGGTCTTCTCAAAACCTCCCAAATCGTGTTTTGATTGGATCTACTGTGTATGGATCACTAGCAAGAAATCGTTTCTTTTTTAATACCTAAGTTAAGGATCACTTCCTTGAGGCTGGCTCAGCTAACCGATATGATGCCGAATTCCCTACTCGCTTTTCTTTTGCGCCTATATATAGCCTTGATAGCTGCTATTAGGTGGGCTGTATTTGGCCCGCGCTACCTCCTTGCATGCTTTCGCGCTAGAAGCAGGAACCGCCTTCAATGGCAAGCGCAGCATCCTTTCTTTCATATGCGAGTTATCTCTGTGAGAAGCTTCTCGCTGTCCCTGTTGTCCCTAAAGATCGAACCATACCACTAGGGAGCAAAACCTCGATACCTTGAAGATACCTTGAGATGATAGAATAGCAGAGCAGGGGAGACAAGATGAAGGGGATAGGGAAGGAAGTGCAAAGAGAGGTAATCGGAAGGAGAGCTATCGATCTTAAGAGATCAGGGGAGTGTATCGCGGACCCTTAGTTTAGTAACCACCGCCAAACAATCTATCATCCAGCGGTGAACAACCAATTCCAATTGCGTTGATTATTCAATGAGTTGATCGTGGCACGAAAATACCTAAGGATTGGGGTGACCAGGCCGGGCGGCAGACACTTCAATGAAAGAGCTCCTTTTAAGTCTTCCTTGATCTAAGAGAATCAAATCTCATCCTTCCCTGCCCTCAGTTTGCGCCAGGAGCTCGGGCCTCAACGCATCCTTTATGAGTTTACTAAGTCTCTCTAAGTAAAACAAGCATTTTAGAGGCAATTTCCATCTAACTTGGTCTACTATCGATGATTTAACTGCGGCAAGTTTGAAAGCATGATTTGTGAAGCTTGAACAGGCGCCTCTCTAGGGTATCTATAGAAAGCAGATTCTCCTCGCAAGGTGGTAAAAATGGCATGATGAGAACAAATGGTAGGAATGACCAGGAATTCGTCCTAAAGTATGTGCCATAAGCTGACCTCACGAGTAGATCTGGCAGGGTATGGTCCCTTGCCTCTATGCCCGTTTCCGTCATGGGATCGCCCGATTTCTTGTGTTCCCCACCCAAAAGCCTAAAGTCCCGATTTCTATATAGAGATATGCCCATAAGATGAGGTCCAACGGGTGGGGGTCGGTGATCAATGAATTTCGCAGGCTTAGTTTCAACAAAATAAGATTTATTAGTGAGACGAGATCCTTATCTGGATAGGCTTTCCCTCCTTTCCAAGCTAGAGCGATACTGGAAGATACGTTTCCTGGGAAGAATCAACAGCGCCTTAACGCTGCCTTCTCTGCCCTCGATATGTAAGCTATAAATCGATAAAAGACATCTCTGAGGGGAGTAACGCTTTCTAAAGTTTCTACCTATACAAAGGGGTATGCTGCTAAGAAAGATGTCCACCGAAGCTCGGGAATAAGCACTCTACCCGAGAAGTAAACTAATTCCTTTTCTAGCCAGGAAAAATCCTACATATTATTGCCTCGAAATGCCCGGTAAAGGCACAACAGACTCCCTTTGCGCCCCGCCCCTTAGTCATCTGATTAACAACCTGTTTTTACCTGCTAAGATCCCTACTATCTTTTATTGCCTGTGATACTCCTTTCCCGGATCCGAAACTGGGAAAAGGGACCTTTAACGCTCAATAGCATTCTCTCCTTAAAATACCCTCCCTTTGTCTAGCACCCTTTAGGGGAAAAAAAGGTTAGAATTGTTCTTGCTTTTTGACCTATCTGCTTCGAAGTCCGCTTTCCAGCCTTTCAATACGCGCGCTTTGATTATGAGGCATTAGTTCCTATATTAAGTGGCCAATCCAAGGAGTTTAATGTTCCCAACCTTCTCGATCTCTTGAATGAGTTTGATCTGGTTGGGCGGGTTATGGGCATAGTTCCAGGGGGCTGCCCCATTTCTTTCTTTGGTGGGTTGGTTTTCGTCAATAAGGAAGGCCTTATCCAAATAATAGAAAACGCAAACCGCCTTTGTCTACTATTTGATCGGTACCTCGTAAGCTCACTGCTTTTGGCTTTCTATCCGAAGTGTCATAGGGATGGTCTAAGGTCTCAGCCCTTCTCGAACAAAATGATAGTCCAGCTCAACAACTTGATAGGATTTGTATTGACGGATCATAATAAGATAACATAGTCAAGGTGGATTTCGCTAGTCGCGTGAAAGCGTACTTTGCGTATGTCTCGAATTTTGCCGATTGAAGAGAAGGCTAGGCAGCTAAAGCCGATACCGAGTCTTTTGAAACGAACGAAGCAGATGACGAAGCTGTCACTGAAGCATAAGCCAAGAAGCAGAAAAGGAATTCCTTTTCAAGGGTGACAGAATGGTTTGCATTTGAACCAGGGCTAGGGTGGGAAGAGTTTTCAAGCAAGAAGAAAAGATAATTTAAAAATACTTTTAAAAGATATTAAAAAAAATTATGACTTGATTGGACGTCGAGAAAAGATCTTTATCTGGTAAATAAGAAAAGGGGTAGATGAATAATGAATGATTTGACTCTTTCTCAGTCAGAAGTTGGAGTTTCCTTTCTTAGCCCAGCTCTAATCGATTGAAACCCTTAGCTATTTAGTCAGCTCTTTGCCCAGCTGAATAAGTATAAAAGACTCACTCGCTCACATCGTTGGAACTAATATATCTGCACTGACCCCTATCCTATTTATTCCCGTCTGCCCGGTCTTCCCGCTGAATCAGTACAAGTTCTTCCTTTCATGAAAGGTCTTCGTGGAGAGGCAACTATGGAAGTTGAGTCTAGTATTGTTTTCATACGCGAGTAAGAAGCAAGCGAGAATGCAGAAAGAGTAAGAATAGAAAGATCTAAACTTTAGGCCTGATCGCGAGATACAGAAAGAGGCACCTTTCCAGGAGAGCACTCCGAACCTATTCAAAGATAGGACAGAAGAGATTAGATCGATCAAGTGATAATCGAAGTTAGGGTCCATCCACTTCAGTTCCTTTCTATGGCCATAGACAAAGCAGAGAAAAGGAAAGAGAATTGACGGGGAATCTCTCCTGAGGCAAGTAGCGTAACTAAGCCCAAAGGGTGGTCGAAGTAGAATGAATGAGAACAAATCACGATCTAGACTTTCTTTTGTACCACTTCAATCGCTAGGTAGAATATTTCCATCCAGCTTAGCAGTAAGTTAAGATAGCAAGGAATATGAGTTTCTTTTGTTCCCGTTTAGGAGACTAGCTTTCGGGACCTCTGCTACTGATAGCTTAGATGCTTTCGCTCGGACAACTAAAGACACATATGGATTTTGCCACCCTTGCTACTTGACTTCTGTCTGTGCCTATGTTCCCGCTACTGGATCATTCACCGGCTATGCATATACGGCTTTACAACCGGTCATGGATCCATAACTAAGGGCTCTAGATCTCGATATGGAGAACGAATCGCATTAACATATTATTATGCCAAAAGATGCTCGATTACAAATTGGTTATTGGGCAGTCAAAATCATGACAGGCATACCGGAAGCTATTCCTATAATAAATAGGATCGCCTTTGGTAGAGTTATTACGTGGAAGTGCTAGTGTGGGCCAATCTACCTTGACCCGTTTTTCTAGTTTACATACCTTTGTATTGCCTCTTCTTATAGCCGTATTTATGTTAATGCACTTCCCAATGATACGTAAGCAAGGTAAGATATATTCAAAAGTGATATTTTACAAAATCTTCTCAAAACCCTAATACCTAATTTCTGGCCTATTAAAAGAGAAGTTGCAGCCGTCTCTTTGCTGCACAAAACAAAGGGGTTTCCTTTATTATTGATTTCTTGGAGTTTCGAAGCGATGATCTTGGATTTTTTGTGAAAGGAAGGACTTTTCTTATTCTCTTTATTATTTCGGTTGATTCTTCAATAAGGTGAGTGACATATATTTATTTTCTTATTGTTCTATGCATGTTGTATGTGATGATTTGACTATTAGAAAGCATGTTAGAGAATTGTATGATGATATAACGAATGTATTGATGGATGGATGAATAAAGATTTAAATTTCATGAATACTATGAATTGATGATTAAAATTCTATATAGATGACTTGAGATTGTTAAAGAACCTAATAGAAATCATGGGTACGTTGCTTCTTTCATGTTCTTACTGATTGATCATTTACAAAGAGTGGTATGATGTATATTGCATAAAAGTGAATAAAGAAGGGTTCCTTACTGTGTATGTATACATATGATCTATTTTGGGTATTTTGATTAAAAGAACTAGACAAATACATGTTGTGATTGCATATAATCATGGGAAAACTGATGTAGGTGGTTGTGTATGTGTTTAATAAATTACAAGAGGGGTTTATGGAATAAAAAAGATCAAGTTTTAAGAGTTGGAGTTATTTCTTGATTTTGGGTCTGATGCTTTCAGCCGAAATTGATTTCTTGTGTTTTTTTTTGAAGTTTTCGATTTGGATTTGATTTGTTTCGTATTGAGATTGAATTGAAGCATTATACTACTTATAAACATCAAATTTTGATGCATTTAACTGATGCCTACACCTTATATGCTCATATACATTTACTTTTACTGTGATATTGAAGAAGTTTTGATAAAAATTGCTCTTTTATGATCTTGATGAGATTTTAATTAGTTTTATAAACTCCAATATGTTAGGCAAGTTGTATTTGATCATTTCAGAAATTTTGTTTCACAAATTTATAATATACAAAGATAAACGATGTATTAGTAGAAAAGTGCACGAAATTCAAAACTGTGAATTTCGAACATGACAGTCGACCGCACGAAATAATACATGAAATGTCGGTCGACTGGCAGTTCTTGGATTTTGGATTTTTGGCTTGACATTCGACCGTCGCTTTTTGAACTGGTTTTGACAGTCGACCGTGAGCCCTTATGCTGATTGTTTTGTTGAGTTTTTGTCGTTTTCTTGAACAATTATTTATTCGAACTTATGGATTATTGATCTACTGTTTTAGATGAAGTTTTTGCTACAGATTACTGTATTTTATTAACAGTTATATTTTCATTATAATAGAATTTGAATTGTATTTCTATGACTTTATGAAGTGTTATATATACAGTTTTCAAAGGAATTGATGTTATGTGATTTTCTACGACTTCAAAATATAATTCTCAGTTATTTAATGGATTTAATATCTTATTTCATTTCTGGAAATTTGTGAGTATATTGGATGAATTTGGATTTTGTTGATTAAAGAAGTTTTCTTAATATAAACGATTTGGTGATGGAATTGAGAGTTTAAAATGAAAGATTTTGTGTTGATATTCGAATTGTGAGTCTCTAAGAGTTGAGAGGGATTTCTGTGAACCGACAGATGAGATTTTGTGGATTTTGACCAGTTGGGTCTTGGGGTTATTTTTGTGGAATTAAGTCCAGCATGATACACTAACTCTAGAGAAGGGAAATTGTGTTTTAATTAATAATAATCTACCTAAGGACAGACACTAGTGGAGATGTGATGGAACCTCGAAAACGTAAGTATATGCTCTATGGGTCTAGTCCAACGAATGCGTTCCAGGACTGTGTGTTGTTCTGTCTCGATAGGACATTTGTTATGTTCGCGTGGCGAGGGTCTGCAGGCCTATTCACGGAACATACAAGTGCATTCGCGTGTTGAGGGTCGGCAGGCCTATTCACGGGATGTACTTGTGTATCTGCACATCGATGGTCGGTGGGCTTATTCGTGGGGTACACAACAGGGAGGTGATTCTCCGGTTTTTGAGCTATGGTTACATGATGCTTGCGCGTCGAGGGTTGTCAGGCCTATTCGCGGAGTAATCTGGACACCGTAGTAGGATTAGTTGCATAACGAGAGATCTAACCCTATAAAGTGGATAACGATAAGGGCTTGCACCGGACCTATGTAGTATGGAATGTATAGAATCCGACAAATATGCATTAGAGAGTCATCATATTGAATTTGTATTTTCTCGACTTGGTTTTATGTATGTTGTTATCTGTTTTCCTACACTTGACACTTAATCCAGCTTCACTTTATGTTTCCATGCTTTATTTATTGTTATTTCGTATTCAACTCGTTACTACTGTTAGTTTGTGTTGATCATAACTTTATTCTTTATATTTTATTTATGTTGCATTTCTTTTAATGTCACTCACACCGTTATGGCTGACCCCTGTAGTTTTGGGAGTTAGGATTATCTCTAGCCTCATGTTTTATGGGTAGGTACATATAGTTTGGGATTTGGATGCATGTGGTAGAATGATAATGTGCCTTATGCAAATTGTAAAAGAATGTGTTGTAAAAAGAAAGAATCGTAATTCAAGGTGTTAATTTTTCGCTGTACTTTGTAAAGAATTGATGTAATAAAAGTTGAAAAATTTATCTGTGTTTGGCAATATTTACTATTACATTGAGGTAGATGGTGGGAATTGTGACACGTATTTCTAAGATATTATACTGGAAATTTAGGGCGCTACAGTTCCACCGAGATGAAATGAAGGTAGTTAGGAGTTGCTGGACTAGCGCCAAATATCAGACCATCTGAGCGTCACGAGTCTCATACTCCCCGGTGATTTCGTTAACCACAAGCTGGGAGTCACTAAAGGCCCTGACTTGCCTTGACCTAACCTTATGCACCAGGGTGAGCCCTGCGATCATAGCCTCATATTCTGCCTCGTTGTTAGAGGCATGAAAGTTTAGACGTAGGAAATACTAGAGGATGAAGTTGTCGGGACCTTTGACTTCTCTCTCTCTTTTTCTCTTCTTTTTATTTCTTCTTCTTTTTGTCTTTTCTTCATTAATGCACCGCCCCCTATAACCGGCCTATGATCAGTATCTGCACTTTGGTCTCTATCCATTCCAAATATAACATCGAACCTTGAGTTGTTGATGACGATGAAGTTTGCTTTGAAATTCATTCCATGAATCAATAAGAGACTCTGCTATGTTTTTGCTGCGCCACTCTGATGGTGATGCTTCTCGCTGCTGATATCAAGTGATAGCGATCGACGAATTGAGAAGAATTAAGAGATTGGTCACACGAAGATATTGGTTGTCAAACTTATTTGGTAAAGTGGGCCACACCCACTAAACAATGTTGAAAAATTGTGGTAAGATAGGTGCCGCAAGGAAAAATGGGAGAAACAGGAATGAATAATTTGTCAGTTACTCATTTCTCATTCCTATAAATGAGAGGTTTAGGAAGAAGAAAAATTTAAGCAAGATAAGAACAAGAAACAAGCAAAAAAGAAGAAAAGAAATAGAGTGCTATAGCTCCATCATTCGTTGCATCTCCTGGAGAATGGCGACGATCTCCGATAGTTCATCCCTGGGCGTAGAAGTCGAAGATCCTCCGTGAACCATAGTCTGAAATGCATATTCGAATGGGGTAAATCTCCAGATGGCAAATTGGTTATTAACATTCATGTGATCCACGTGATGTGTATATTGTTGAGCTTAGCATGGTTCGAGCCTAGGCTCTGATACCACTGAAAACCTGTCACGCCCCGCTTCCCACTATACGGAAATACAGGCACGCAACTGAGGTCCAGCGAATGATATACATCATCCATAAGCTGTACAATTATAAGCTCAACAAGATCTTTATAACACATTCACGCAGGCAAATATAATAATCACATGAGCTGAAAATAGAATAACCATCATTTGGATAATACATCAACATCGGGTCAAGATGCCCGGGAGTACAAGGTGCCAGAATTAAAATAATATGATAAGCAGTTCGCTATAACAACTAGATAAAATAGCGACTGAAAGAAAAACAACATGAAGTAGTAAGGAAGCAGCAACGATCGTCTAGAGAGTCTGCTCGTCGGGTCCATTAGTACCTGTATAATTATTAACTCAAAGAAAAACAGAAAAATTTCCGTTAGAGCAAGTTTCGGGCAGCAAGTAGCAACAAGCAGAAAAAGGGGTAATATAACAAGATATAACATGAGAGAAACAAGAAGTAGAAGTACAAATACAATATAGAAGTAAGCAAGGAATTGGGACAATATGATCATGTAAGTAATAACTATAACTAGTGTATTCTAGACTTCAAGATATAAATAATTGATAACCTAGGCTCAGTTAATCGATAATCATGTAATCAAGGATCGAGAGTCATGTAATCAAGAGTCATGTAATCAAGAATCATGTAATCAAGAATCAAGAGTCATGTAACGAAGAGTCATGTAATTAAGAATCATGCTTAGTGAAGATCTCAGGTTTATCTGTTTTATTAACTTATCTAATGCACACAATCCTGTGTCCCATACCACAAGTTCGGTGCATATCAATCATGTGACGTTTAGACTTAAGTAGTGAATTCTATAGGATTATGTACTCGGGTCTTCCAGTGATAGTATCAAGACATGTAATCATGAATCATGTAATCGAGAATTATGTAATCAAGAATTGTGTAATCAAGAATCAAGAATCAAGAATCACTATTTCGAGAAACATGGGCCCCCTTCCGAGTATACTCCCCTGTATTGTCCATTACTAAGCCGTACCCTTATAATCCCGGCTTGTTATTCTTTTATAATTAATTAGGAACATGCAGTTGGTACGACTAGTGGAACAGTGTAATCAAATAGTTTAGTCAAGGAAAATATCAAGGGCAGTAATCATGGACATGAGACGTAAAACGAGTACATGTATCGAGAGTAGTTATTATGGAATTATCAAGTAGTATAAAATACATTCTATCAACCTATTATATCTATGCAAGTTATTATTACAAGAACAATAATACACTCAGTTCATTAAATATGAAAAATAACGGGTTTATATGCAAAAATGTATAGATGGATTTTTAGACAACTTGACATATCTGCATTCAAATTCACTTTTCCGTTGTTACAGAAAAGCAAATCCAATTCCGTCAGAGATTCTAGAAAGTAGACTCTCTTCTGGTTCTAATGCATATTCACACGATACATTCTAAAGACAGTAGCTATGCGTACAAATTCATTCTTCGCTGGTTTCGATGTTTCGCGCGCATTCTGGAAATTCGGAGTTACAATACTAAAACTGCAATATCTCGCAATCTATACATCGGATTGAGAAACTGTAGGATGTTTCGGATATCTAGACTCGAAGGGCTACGATTTTCATGTAGAAAGTTTTTCGATCCAGTGTCGGGAAGATGGTCAAATTCTCAGTACAAGATACCGTTCGTAATCCCGTGCAGGTTCAGAAATTCATGATATGTCAGTACTAAAATCGCGATATCTCACAATCTATACATCCGATTGAGAAACCGTAAGATGTTCTGGATTCGGGACTCGATGGGCTACGATTTCCACGTAGAAAATCTTCAATCCAATATCAAAAACATGCTCGAATTCTTTGTGCAAGGTCAAGAAATTTTAGAGATAGTAAGGTTGAATATTCGATATTCGATAACACGATTCGAAATGTGTTAACGGTTCACTCTTGAATTGATATAGCATGGAACCAGTGACTAGAACAGAGTTTGACAATAAAATATAATGATAACTAGACTACTTGCCACGAGTCAAAGGAAAATGCTTGTACGAGAACAAAAATAGTGTACAAGGTACTTGCCTTATAACGTGACGATTTTGGTGGTAGTGTTAACCACGGAAAGAAGCGACGTCGGCAACGAACGGCTGCACAACGGCGATAAGAATGGCGGCAAGACGGCAGCGAGGTAGCAACGGTGAGCAACGACAACAACAAGGTGGCGCGGCGTCGGGTTATTTTTCGGGGTTCACGGGATCGTAGAAGCGGAGTCGTTGGCTCGAAGGTGAAATGTGAAGTGGAGCTTGGGCGTTGCTTGCTCTCGGATGTGAAGGAGGCAGAGGAAGAGAAGAAGGGAAAATGAAGAAGAATGGGATGTAGAGAGTGAGGTGTGTGTGTGTGTATATATAGAAGGGAAGGGAGGTGGAGTGTGCTGCATGGGGTGTAGAAAAATTCAACAAAGTGGTGTAGAAAATCAACAAAGGGGTGTGGTGGTGTAGAAAAATCAAATGTGTGGAAAAAAAGTGAGAGTTAGGCGTAGAAGTTAGGTTGTAGGAGAAAATGAAAAAGTTAGGCAGGATTAGAATTAGGATTAGGATTAGGATTAGGATTAGGATTAATCAGGGTTTAAAATTTGTATTTAAACTCCGATCGAAAAATTCACAAAATTATAGAATTGATCAGAAAAATATTCCGAAAAATATTCTGGCTTTAGATAAAGAGTCCAAAGAGAAAAATAAAACTTCTGAAAATTGAAGTACAAAAATTTACGTAATAAAATACGTACAACTGGAACAGGGAGTTATACTTGTCTTGAACTTGAGTCTTTGACTTGAGCTTGAGCCATTGTCTTTATGTCTTGAAGCTTGCTTGATCAAATGTGACTTGAACTTAGGTCTTTGTAATTTCATCGATTCTTTTGAAAGCATCATTGGATCAACTTTGCCTTTGTGTATTGCACTATTTGTCTTTGATACATCCTGCAATATATATAGGTGGTAGCATAACATTGCATTGTGTTGTAGTTATCAAAACCAAGAATCAACATAGAGACCTTGGTCGGTAATGAAGGACGTCTTGGCGATGTCCGGAGGGAACATCCGGAATTGGTTATAGCCTGAAAAGGCATCCATGAAAGTCAGTAGCTCATGACCCGACGTTGCGTCGATCAGAGCGTCAATGCTTGGGAGGGAGAAAGGATCTTTGGGGCACGCCTTGTTGAGGTCCGTGAAGTCTATGCAAATCCTCCAGCTCCCGCTGGCCTTCTTCACCATCACGACGTTAGCCAGCCATTCGGGATATCTGACCTCTTGTATAAACCGGGCGGACAACAATTTGTCCACCTCCGCTTTTACTGCTTGTTGCCTCTCCTGGGCGAACTTGCATCGTTTCTGATGGATCGTCTTGGAACCCGGGTAGACGCTCAGCTTGTGCATGATTAGGTCCTCGAAAATCCCAGGCATGTCAGACGGGGTCCTAGCGAAGAGGTCGATATTGCGGCGAATACAATCAATTAGGGTTGGTCTCAAATCCGGGGAAAGGGAGCGGCTCTCACGGAACCACTTAGACTTGTCTTCTGCCTCGAATAAAACCTCCTCCAATTCGTCCATGGGTTCCGACTCGAACTGGTTTCTTTCAGGTGGGAGCTCGACTGCGTCAAGCATCGAGCCTCCTACCGCGGTCATGTAGCACGAACGTGCAGACTCCTGATTCCCTTGGACAACACCGACCCCAAGGTCGGTGGGGAACTTCAGCTTCAAGTGGTAGGCCGAGGGGACTACCTGAAATGAGCAGAGGCCGGGTCGGCCGAGAATGACGTTGTATGCCGCCTTGACGTTAACCACCATGAAGTCCATTGAATCGGTCCGTATGATGGGGGTCGTACCGACTGTTACATCCAGTGTCACGATCCCTTCAATTTGTACGGGAACGCCCGAGAACCCGTGAAGGGTGTACCCGGAGGGAGCTTGAGATTTTCAAATGCTTCCAAGAAGAGGATGTTGACTGAGCTTCTGTTGTCCACAAGAATTCGGCAAACTTCGAAGTTTGCCATGACGAGGGCATCGCAGTGCGGAAGCCGGATGCCCACCAGGTCTTCCCCGGAGAAGGAGACTGCCCGCTGCTGAACCTGGGGGGAGAGATGGTCTCGGATAGAGTTAACTTCTCGTAGGAAGACCTTACGGGAAGTGTTGGATTCCCCTCGCATGGGTCCGCCACGGACGTAAAGTAGGATGGCCTGCCCACCAATCTCCTCGGGCTCGGGGTCCTGCTCGAGACGCTGGTTGATCGTTCTAGGGGGAGGCAAATGCCTCAGATTCCTCGAATCCCTCCGGTCTCTTGGCTTGGCCCGGGCGAACTCTCTCAGATACCCTCGCTGGATGAGGGCCTCGATCTCGTCTTTAAGGGCACGACAGTTGTCCGTCTCGTGCCCATTGTCTCGGTGAAAGCGGTAGTAAAATCTCTGGTCCTGCTTCTTGTTGTTGCTCGGTCGGGGAGGGAGTCGGACGATCCCTTTGTCCTCGATTTCCAAGAGGATGGCTGACACGTTCGGTGTCAGCGGCGTATATCTTTCAATACGCGGGACCGAATGAGGCCTTTTTAGACCAACTGCATCTTTCGTGGCTTTCTTGGCGGGCTCAGCGTCGTCCGCCTTGCACTTTCCTTTGGTCGTGGCTTCTTTGGTGCCCTCAGGGTGGAGGGCCTCTTCCGCCCGAATGTACTTCTCGACCCTGTTGAGTAGGTCGGGAAAGTTGATGGGTGGTTTCTTGGCTAAGGAGGCCTTGAACTGGCCATGGCGAACATTGTGTCAGAAAGCTGTGGAAGTGACGCCCGCGTCGAGAGAGGAGACCGACCTCGCCTCGGCGGTGAACCTCCGAACGAACTCGCGGAGTGGCTCCCTTCCTTCTGTTTGAGGTCCAAAAGGGATGCGCTTGTCTTCTCGACCTTTCTGCTGGTCACGAAGTGGGCTTGAAAGCTTGCTTCTAACTGGTCAACGAGAAGACCGAGCCGGGGATGAGCTTCAAGAACCATTCCCGAGCCGGACCACGCAGGGTGGAAGGGAAAGCGCGGAATAGGAGAGGATCCGATGTGCTATGAATCAGCATGAGGGTTTTGAACCCTTCCGTGTGATCAACGGGATCACTCTCGCCGTTGTATGTCTCGAATTGGGGAGGCCTGAAATTTCTGGGGATCTCAGCTTCCAGGATTTAAGTGGAGAATGGGGTCGGTTCTGTAACGCCCCGAATTCCAAATAAGACCGAATTCGAGATTTCACAGGATCTTTACTTCACTTCGTACAATTTTACAAGGAAATTGAAACTTTTTCAACAGTATATCAGAGTTCATTACACTTCTGTTTACACAGCGAAAGAATACAACAATGAAATAAAATACAACTTGTAAATCATCAACTGCATCATGACATCTGTACTTCTTCATATAAAGTCCATTACCTGCATGTTAAGCTGTGGGCACGTCGGTCACTTACAACTGACGAAAATGTTATACTCGGCTATCCTCTCTATGTCGTACATATAACGATCTCATTACTTTAACAAATCGCATAAGTTTGAATGAACAATAAAGTGTTAAATTGTGACTACGCTAAACATGTAAGTGTATGTCATGCCTTAATGCCTAATGCACACATTTTATACTACGATGACATTAATGCACGCTTGTTCGGATTCTATGCATCCCATACTACATAGGTCCGAGGGCAAGTGCCTACGCACTCCACAATAAAGGGTTCGATCCCTCACCATGAACACTACCCAGTAATAAACAAGTTTTAGATCATTCCACGAATATGGATCACAGCCTAGGTTGCTATTTTAACAGATCCCAGCCTTGCTGGCTATTATATTGTGTGAATCATCCCGCAAGTGACCCTCTAGCCCCGGTATACATATATACATTGGAGTATGGTAAATATCCGCCCGACTACGCTAAGTCCTGGATTTAAAATATAGGTCCATCTCCCACGGAGCAACCTCAGTCCACCAACTGGGTCTATAGCCACGGAGATCCACCGCTGACTATATAGGGCACCCCACTTACGTTTGCCCAGGTTTACTACATCTTCACTTATGTACATAATTATTTAGTTCAAGACATGAATAAATTTCTAAGCCTAGAATTAGTTTTATCTCCTACCGGACTTTATCAACAAATACGAGATAGCTCCATGGCCATATCTCAGAATATATCTCAACTCTTTTCAAATCAAATAGTGCCGGTACCCGAGGTCTCACTAACTCTAAATCACAACTTTTTTCATGTACAAAAAACCATGGGTACACATACCCTTCAATGAACATGTCTTAAACTTAAATAATCTCATTTTCAATTTATTCATAACTTAATCAATGTCTATTCATGATTCATTTATTTACAATCTTAATAGCAATAATCCTTTTTCATGAACAAATTTTCATCCATCATCAATCTCTTCAATAACTTAAGCATAAATAACAATTTAATATTTCAACCCATACCAAGTATTCTTAAATCGAATAAGCGTATAATCACATCAAGAGGAATCCATTCACATGAACAATTTATTCTTATTCTACAAATAAATCTCATTTTTCATTAATAATTTATTTTTGTCAAAACTCATTTTCTTTCTCATTTTTCCCATTTTTAACTTCTCAATTACACAAGAAAATTATGAAACTACTTTTAATAAATTCCAAATCTCTTTAGAGAATTATTAGGATTTTCCCCCAATTTTTATTTGCATTAAAACTCACCAAAACATTTAAAACACAACAAAAATATAAAGGTGGCCACCGGGTTTTGATCCCAAACCCAACCGCAAGGCAAAGTCAGCGCCCAAACCTGGACCCACTAGCCACTAAGTCCTTTGTGGACTTGTGTCCAAAACTCACACCGAACGCCCCTTAAACACTCTCTCATTTTCTTATAATTATTTTAAAACAAAAAGAATATTTGGCCTTAGCAAGTTTCGAACCCACTGTGTAGCGCCAGGCCACTAGGCCAAGTGCGCCTATCGGTATGAAGGTTCTTCATATGTTTTTATTCCAACTTTCTCTTATTCTATTTTATTTATAAAAACTCGATTCCTCAACTTTTCTAATCTTTTGTTAAACTGAATTTGGTTCAAATAAACTGAGTTACTCTCTAACAGTAACTCGTAGATTTCAAATCCACATTTTAGACAATAAAAATTAAAAATTTTCTAATAGGTTCTTCTCGCTAATAAACATAAATATAAATTTTATCAAAGTAACACAATTATATGTCTTGTCATATACATTCAATAGTATCAATTTTTTATAAAAATAAATAAATATTCATTTGCTTATCAAAAGAAGACAACCAACCATTGTTCATACAGTCCGCAATTTCTTCATTCATGAATATTAGTGAATGGCAAAATAATTAATTTCTTCTTTTCTCATAAACTACTACATGACGTAAATTTTAATTCATCAAACATAACATGATTCACTATTATTCTCACCACATCCATAATATATTTGGTTCAACTTTATCATATCAAAACTACTCATTTTATTAATATTAGCATGCAAATGTCTATATTTAGAAAGTAAGAGAACACCCACCCAAGGAAATTAAATTTCTAGCAATTGCACTCCTAGAATGAGAGCTCCTAGAACTCCGATTGGCCTTTTTGAATTTCGCGCGCAAGAAAACTCCTCATGCTTCACTTCGACCAAGCAACGGAGGCTCCATTACCATGAACAGCGACCAAACTCAAAGTTTATGTACTTATGTATATGTATCAACATATATTTACAGATATATATGTGGAGGACAAATGAGTAGGTTGGTGGCTTTGCTTGGACTGACTTCGGAAAAGGACAGAAAGGGAGAAAGAAATGAGGAAATGTGAAAGGAGTTTGACATATATATATATATTTATAGAGATACAACCAACTAACTGTATATGGATTTGGACATAAGCAAAAGAATCTTGCTAGACTTAACTTCGGATTGGGACAGAGAGAGGATTTCGGAAGGAGGAAAGAGAGGATGAGGAGAAAGGTGAAGGAGTGGGGGTATTAGTAGGACTTATTTAGTGGTTATTAAAGCTACCAATTAATCAACCCATTACTCCAACTCTCCATCTCCCTAACCCCCAATCTGGCCTCTCACCTCCCAAACCGGCCAAATGCCTCTTGGAATGCACACACGTGCATGTGCAGTGCACAAGTACACGCTCCACAAATTTATTATTTCTAAAAAAAACATAATTTATATATATGCATAATATGTACGTAAAGATTATTTTAATTAAAAATCATAATGTTTCATGCACAAATAAATTTACGCACTCCAAAATTTTTGGAAACGAATTCGCCCAAATACGTTTACCGAAAACACGTGCGTCGCACGTGAAATATAAAATTGCAAAATCAATTTTATCAACGGAAAATTATTAAAATATAACCGAAAACAACATAAGAAAAATTATATTTACTAATTTTATATTTCATGATGTAATCACTACATACAAGGAAAACACGTGCATTATACGTATAAAAAATTATTTTAATCAAAATGCGAGAAAATGAATTTCTATTTATAAAAATAGATTTGAATACCTAAAATAAATAATTTAAACACATAGAAAATATTGCACGTAGCGGTGGAAACACATAATTGACACATCAAAAACACGTAAAAAGCACGTAAAATACAGAGATTGAAACATTGCATTTGAGTTGACACAAATAAGATAAAATCAATACGGAAAATGCATAAAGAGTCGGAAATCAAGATACATAATGAAAACACGTTACAAATACACGTGCGTAACACACAAGGGCAGAATTGTAATTTTCAATTTTGCGGGGAGTTACAGGTTCGGCCTGTACCCTTGGCTTGGCATCGGCCCACCCTCGCCGAAATAGGCGAGGCGGTCCTCCATCTCCCGGAGGCGTCGAAGGACGGCGTCTTCTTGTTCTAGTGGGCGGGTCGATCTGTGGGATTCGCCGCCCCTGGCTTCTGACTGAAGGTAAGAGTTGTTGCACGCCTCGGTCCTAGGACCACCACGGATTGCCCAGAGGACCTCATTCCTAAAGTTTTGGAACTCGGCCCTCGTGCCGCCTCTGGTTCCCGTTCTAGGGTCGGCTATCTACCATGGTTCGGGACCGAGTTGGAAACTAGCATTGTCACATTTACCCAATACCCGGACCCAACTCGGATCTGACCCGGACCCAGCATTGGACCGAAACCGACCCAATCTATACGGGTCCGGGTCCGGGACCTAAAATAAGACCCGATGTAATTTCGAGTCCGGGTCCGCTCAAAATAGAACCAACCCGGACCCGTTAAAAAAATACCCCCAAACATATAGAATTTGAATAATAGGGGTATGACAATATACATATAAAAGTAATTGTTGAAGATAGATATGTAAATATAATATCAATTCATGTACTTAGGTGCAAAAATTGTTAGAATCATAGAGTATCGGGTGCAAAAATAACTAAGTGCAAATATTTATTCTCTACTACTGAACCCGCCGGGTAATTTTTTTAATTAGAACCCGGACCTAGTTCTTGCAAGTCCAGGTCCAGGTTCAATTTTTGGACCTATGAGGTACCGGGTCCGGGTCCGGGTAGTGGACCCGACCCGATAGGACCCGATACCAGCTCTACTGGAAACGACCCCTCCCCTTGTTCGACTAGCCTGTCGATTCTGGATGACGCGCTGCAAATCAGTCACGACTGAGTGAGAAGCGCCTGGTCATGGTCCGGCTGCGCCATTGACCAGCGGTTTGTTAGAGCCCTGGGCGTCCGAGTGGCAGTAAAGGGGAGGAGGGTCAGGACGACGTCCAGAGTTTGACGGCCCTTCTGACTTTGGGAGCCATGAAAGAGCCTGGATTCGAGATGACGTCCTTGGCTGCGGTCGGACCAGCGTCAGTACCTAATTTTCCCACAGACGGTGCCAACCTAGCTTTTCCAACCAGCTGTATAAGCTCGACACTCAGCATTGACCTCGAGCCAAGGCCTAGCTTTCTCAAGCTGTATGGGCTCGACGCTCGGCATTGATCTCGAGCCACGCCCTAGCTTTCTCAAGCTGTATGGGCTCGGCGCTCGGCATTGACCTCGAGTCACGCCCTAGCTTTCATCAAGCAGGAGGCTTGACGCTCGGCATTGACCTCAAGCCACGCCCTAGCTTTCTCAAGCTGTATGGGCTCGGCACTCGGCATTGACCTCTAGCCACGCCCTAGCTTTCACCAAGCAGGGAGCTCGACGCTCGGCAATAATCTCGAGCCACGCCCTAGCTTTTTCAAGCTGTATGGACTCGACACTCGGCATTGACCTCAAGCCATGCCCTAGCTTTCACCAAGCAGGGGGCTCGACGCTCGGCATTGACCTCGAGCCACGACCTAGCATTCTCACAAGCAGGGAGCTCGACGCTCGGCATTGACCTCGAGCCACACCATAGCTTTCCCAACAAGCTGTAGGGGCTCGACGCTCCGCATTGACCTCGAGCCACGCCCTAGCTTTTCCAACAAGTTGTAAGGGCTCGACGCTCGACATTGACCTCGAGCCATGCCCTAACTTTCTCAAGCTGTATGGGCTCGACGCTCGGTATTGACCTCGAGCCACGCCCTAGCTTGCTCACAAGCAGGGGGCTCGACGCTCGGCATTGACCTCGAGCCACACCCTAGCTTTCCCAACAAGCTGTAGGGACTCGACGCTCGGCATTGACCTCAAGCCACACCCTAGCTTTTCCAACAAGCTGTAGGGGCTCGACGCTCAGCATTGACCTCGAGCCATGCCCTAACTTTCTCAAGCTGTATTGGCTCGACACACGACATTGACCTCGAGCCACGCCCTAGCCTTCTCAAGTTATACAGGCTCGGTGCTCGGTATTGACCTCGAACCACGCCCTAGCTTTCATCAAGCAGGGGGCTCGATGCTCGGCACTGACCTCGAGCCACGCCCTAGCTTTCTCAAGCTGTATGGGCTCGACACTCGACATTGACCTCGAGTCACACCCTAGCTTTTTCAAACTGTAGGGACTCGACGCTCGGCATTGACCTCGAGCCACGCTCTAACTTTCTCACAAACAGGGGGCTCGACGCTCGACATTGACCTCAAGCCACTCCTTAGCTTTCAGCAAGCAGGGGCTCGACGCTCGACATTGACCTCGGGCCGCGCCCTAGCTTTCTCAAGCTGTATGGGCTCGACGCTCGGCATTAACCTCGAGCCACGCCCTAGCTTTCACCAAGCAAGGAAGCTCGACGCTCGGCAATGACCTCATGCCACGTCCTAGCTTTCTCAAGCTATATGGGCTCGACGCTTGGCAATGACCTCGTGCCACGCCCTATCTTTTTCAAGTTATATGGGCTCGACACTCGGCATTGACCTCGAGCCACGTCCTAACTTTCAACAAGCAGGGGGCTCGACGCTCGACTCTCGACATGAACTCCAAGCTAATTTCTGGCTCTGTCACAGGCTAGGGCTCGACGCTCGGCTCCCGACTGTTGGTGCTCGACGCTCAACGTTTGTACTCTCTAGGGGATTTCCATCGTCGTACCCCACTTAACTCTCTGAGACTCTACAAGTCATACTCGCCAAATACACGCTCCACTCTTCCTACAAAGACCAACTACTCCACGGTTGGCTTACACAGCTCTCCAGGAGTGGGGGGCACCTGATATGGAGTAGATGACGTGGCCCCAACAGGGCCATCAGATCCTTTCAGATTTCGCTCCTTTATGATCATCAAGTCAAATAAGTCCAACGGGCTTCTACCATCTCAGGCCCACCGGCAAGCGAGTCCGACCCGGCCTGTTATGGTCCCAGACCCGCTTTCTCCTACCTATAAATACCAGACCACCTCTCCACTTTCACGAGTAATAAATCTTTCCACACCCTAGCTACTGCTGTTTTCTCAGAGACTGACTAGATCGTCGGATGGCCTTTCGCCGGGACCTCTCCTGGTCTTTTTAGGCAGTGTGCAGGTACAAAAGTCCGAGCCGAGCTACGAGATCCGAACCGAGCATCTGGCCTCTACCCCTCTCTTGGTACTCCCGAGCCGGTCCTACAGCCGAGGATTGAATCAGCGCCAGTACCGCATCTTCCGCTTCACAAATTACAAAAGAAATGATCATATAAACAAGAAAAAATAGAAACAATAATAGTAATAAAATGAAAAATAAAGAAATTAATCATTAGTCAAAAACTCAATACTTTCTGCCTGCAAAAACTGACCAAAAACTGCTCAAGCCTACACCTATACTTCCATTAATTGCAATAGTAGAAGACAATACAAGGCAATTCAACTCGGCATATATTTTCATGAAATAAAATGTACATACATTTATGCATAAAAGAAGTAACTTTAAAATTCAAAACATGCGTACAAATTACTTCAATACGAAGAGATTCTGAACAACCTCACCTTATATTGAAATATATATATATATATATATATATATATATATATATATATATATATATATATATATATATAATGTAATGAAATACAAACATTTAAGATCAGACAGTTTGGTTGTCATGGTGTGTTACCATCCTGAGCTTTTTCGAGATTGCATATAACTTCATAGAGCTCAGAACACAGCCTGGACACTTGAGGCTCATTCCAGAACACACCAATCTTCTCCAAGAGAAAACTATAGTGCAATTTGTTCGGCAAATTTGGTGGCATCTCTATAGGAAATGGAGGTAGAAGAAAAGGATGCTGAAGCAATTGAGGTATCCGCCATCTTTCATTGCGATCCCAAGCAAGGCAGTGTTTCATAAGATCAATAAGCAGTGGATTGGGGAGAGGCTTGTAAGATATCTCATGGTTTTTATCAGTGATTATTTTGAACTTAGCCCAGAAAGTTTTGTAATCGGCAAAGGGAGTCTTTCCGTAGACCATTTGGTAGAGAATACAACCTAGAGACCAAATGTCTGATGGGCGTCCACACTTTATGGTGTTTCCGCTATCATCTTGTTCGTTCCACATGAATGCCTCAGGAGACATGTAGTTTAGTGTTCCGACCTACAATTTTTTAACCACCAAATTGAGGATTAATTTTATGCTACTATTCAGAAAAACAAGTTCTTTGTGGTCCATAATCCGTAAAATAATACTGTCAATATACATATTCATCCTGAAAAGTTTGACATTCCTAGACATCCTTCTGGAACTTAATACGTACATCCTTTTGAAATTACTCCTATGCATGATGTCTGAGAAGAAAAAATCAACTAATGGTGGAAGAAGGAACAAATTGCATATAAACAGGAACATAAAATCTTCAGGTTCTTTTGTAATATCACCTGCAGAGAATTTCCTTATATGTACAACGTTAAGTTTTCCATTTTTATTTTTATTTTTGAAATGTTCATTATCTTGCTATTTGAGAGAGAGAAGAAGGGGGGTTTGAATTATTCAAGAGAATATTCAACAACCTTCAACAACCTGTATGTTTTACCTATTTTATTTCTTTTGAATTCCAAGTTTACCTCGTTGTCAACTAATACTAACCTAAATCTTTAATCCAACCCTGTTACAACCGGGAATTAATTAAACTGACTGAACACAGGTGGTGAAGTTGCCGACAAGGAGGATAGGAAGAAGTGAAGAATGAGGGAGTGACAGGAGGGAGCAAAGGAGGGGTTGGTGATGAAGCTCAAGGTGGATACAGGAAGGAGGAGGTGGTCGAGGTGAAGATCAAAGCAGGTGTGGGCAGAGGCTGAGGAGAAATAGTTGAAGAAGCAAGGAAAATAATGGGCAAAGAGAATAGGAAAAAGGAAAAAGATAAGGGTGTCCTCAACATTTTACTCGTCATCGAAAGTTAAAGGTGCCAGGGTTGTTTCCAACAACTACTTTCATGTAGATTTACGCAAAATTATAAGTATTTTGAAAGTTTATATAAAAAAAAGTAGCTTTGGAGAGTTGTATAACAAAACCCAAATCATTAACAAAATTTTGAAAGAATTATGTGCACAGATTTTTATTAAACTTAGCAAGTTGCATGTCATATAAAATGAAGAAAGACAATGATGCAAAAGAATAGTGGCTAAGTATGAACCTGGGCATCTCGTTGGATGTTGGTTGTATCGCTCAATATAGATTTCGCAATGCCAAAATCGATAAGCTTCAATGAGCCTCTGACCAATAGGAAATTTGCAGGCTTCAAATCTGAGTGAACAATTCGCTCCTCATGTATGGTATTTACAGCTTCAAGCATTTGCTGCAAAGATGGAATCATAGAATTCAATCTTTTGAAGAAGGGGAAAAAGGTAGCAAAATAACAATGAAGATGATTTGTAAGTTTTGGAAAAAGTAGAGAAGTAATCCATATCTATCATAAACTTCTTATAAAAAATCTACCATTGAGAAAAACGAAACATACATTCAAAATTCAGCATAACTGCTATGATACTGATAACCATTAGTTTTGAAAGCACAAGGTTTAACTAATTAAAGGTACTAATAATTATTCAATTTCAAGGCGAGTGTTGCTACAGATTTTGGTGTGGGAGCAAACACATGAATTTGTGGATTCTTTTGGAAACAATAAAGGCAAACCTGTTGACTTTCACCGGCGTTTGACTGATTTCTTGCCGCTGCCGTTAACCTGCAAAAAGTTCGATACACCGGGATGGATCCCGACGACGAATCCTCCAACGCTCAAGTCAGTAATCAGGAAGATTATGAAAGAGCATTTATGTGAAAAAATATTGATTACCTTTCTTATGGTGGGGGAAAGGGTATTTATAGTCGCCTTTAGAGACAGTTTAGAGATAATCATTTATCACTATGTCCCGGTGTTTCTGGATAAGATGTAGAGTTTAAACCGTTTTATGATAAGAGATTTGGTTTTAACCGTCTCTTAAGGATAATCATGAATTTGAATTACTCTTTAACTGACTTGGGCTGGTTTGTAATGGGTTGCACCCCGACCCAGTAGGACAGATCCGTTTTTGGGTTATTAGGATTTAAAGAAAGACCCAGTTCCCAATTTGAACCCTTTTGTAGGTGAAATTACCATTTTACCCCTGAGAGCTTCAAGATTCGTGCCCAATTTGAACAGTCCCGATTTAATCCTATTTTTAGCCATATCACGAGTCCCCCCACTCCCAAAGACCGAGTTTAACAGCCTTTAAGGAGTAACTTTACTGTTTTAATGGCGTACGGGATTTTATCGGAGTTCTTAAGGGAGTTTCGATCTTGCTCGAGGTGTAACGGTATCAATCTAAGCTTGTAAAGTACCCAAAATTATTCTCAGAATTTTCCAGAATTTTTGTGATTTTTCGAGATTTTTCTGAATTTTTTCCAATTTTTAATCATTTTTTATTTAATTTCCGAATTTAAATAATTAATTTTTGAAAACTTTAATTAATTACTCAAATTTAATAATTATATTTTCAGAATTTTAAAATTATTTTCTGAATTAATAATTATTTTTAGAATTTTTAATTAATTTTTTTGATTTTTAATTAATTATTTCGGATTTTTTAAATAATTATTTCAATTAATTTAATTAATTAATTAATATTTACCTGTACACGTGGCGCAATCCTGTGTGTTGATCACGATCAAGCGAGCGCGCATCGCAAAGTGGGGTGTTTTCCCCAATTTCACGTTCGGATCCCTGTTTGCTCGGATCTCGCCGAATGTGAACTAAGAACTAGGCAGTTAAAATCGGTTTTCAGAACTAATCGGTCTAGGAGCGATTAGTGACTAATCGGGTATTCGGGAAAAAATCGGGGATAAAATCGGGAAAATCGTGTGTGTGTGTGTGTGTGTATATATATATATGGGAAAAAATAATTTATTATCTCTAGTATATATGATTAAGAAGATCTTAAATTTAAATTATCGTGTATTTAGTATCCATTTGACTTTGTTAATAAAATGTATATTTTGTCTTAATGCAGGTAATTGAAAAAAAACTGGAATGAGAAGATTTGCAGTTGTCACAAACCAATATTTTGATAGTGGGAAGATTTGCAATGACAGAAATGTAATTTTTTGTAAAAATACAATATAGTTTTTTGAGGTATAAGTTATTATTTTTGTAAAACTACAATGTGTTGTATACTTGTATGACTTAATTATTACGAAATATGATCTTCAAATACTAACTTAATAGTAATAGTGTAATACTAACAATAACTTAATAACTGCCGAAGTTGAGTGATTGTGCTGGAAAAAAAAACAAAAAACAAAAAACTGATGTGATGAAAAAATCAGAAGTTGAGTGATTGTAACTGTGAATGTATTGAGTGATTGTAAGTTTGTAACTGTGAATGTGATGAATAAAAAAAAACAGAAGTTGAGTCATGAGTGATTGTGCTGCTACTGAGTTACCTGCCGAGGAGCTGATGTTGGAGGTGATAAAGAGCAACCCGTCTCTGCCGAATTGGAAGGGAGAGAGAGAGAGAACGAAGCTTTCGACGATGAGGAAAGAGAGAACTGGACGATCGAAGTGGATGAAAGAGAGAACTGGACGATGAGGAAAGAGCTTTCGACGAAGATTTGTCGGCGCAAGAAGTGGAGCTGGCAACGAGAAAGGGGGATTTTGGAAATTAGGTTAGAATGGAATTTGGGTTGAACGGTAGGGAAGGGGAGAGGAATCGATTGAAGAGGATGGGGATATGCGGGTCTGATTGAAACGGGTCGGGTTTAGGGTAAATTATACCCAGTTTTAAAATGAAATGATTAATCGGCATATCGGACGATTTTGCATATCGGCCGATTATGCAAATATCGGCCGATAATAGCGATTTTATCGCTGGAAACCCATTTCGCAAATATCGCTACAAAAATAATCGGGGCACTCCCGATAACCGATTAATCGGCGATTAATCGCCAATAATCGCCGATTTTGACTGCCTAGACTGAGAACCAACGAGGTGGCACTACGTGGCCGGTCAGCGTTGACCGTTGACCGCCACGTGAATTTTTCTTTCCTTTTTTTCCTTTTTTTTTCTTTCCTGCCTTCTCTCTTCTTCCTCCTTCGGCTTCGCATTCGATTTCTCCGAGGGAATCACTGGAGCTCGACGAGAGGGAGCTCGTCGAAGGCGTGGTTCGACGAGGGGAGCTCGTCGACAGCGATGGAGACGGAGCTCGGCGAGGGTGATGGAGCAGAAGCTCGGTTGGAGCTTGGAGTTGGTAATGGAGAGAGCTCGGCGAGGAGCTTCGAAGAGCTTCGACACAGTGGAGGGGGCTCGACGATTCTGGAGCTCGGCATGTGGTCGAGCTGTTCGCAGTGCTCGGGGCCGAGGAGGGGAGGGAGCTCGACTGTGGGAAGCCTGATCGCAAGTTCGAGCCAGCGAAGGAAGGGAGCTTGAGCTCGGTTGTGAGTTCGAGCCGGCAGAGGAGGGGAGCTTGAGAACGGTGTCCAACGAAGATGGGCGCTGGAGCTCGGCACGAAGAAGCTCGATGAGGTTGGAGAAGCTCGACAGCGGAGGTCGAGCTGACGATGGTGAAGGTGTTGGAGCTTCGGCGAGAACGGAGGTGAGGAGGGAGTCGGAGTACAAAGAAGGTCAGCGACGGGGGGAGCTCGATAGCGGACCTCGGCAAAGATCTCGAGCTCTGCCTTGGAGCTCGACGAGTTGGCGAGGAAACGACTCCGAAGTAGAGGTTTTGAAGAAGATGAGTTTTGTGGGTTTGGGTCCAAAGCGGGTCCAAACCCAACCCATTCACCCGCTTAATTGTTTTTTCCTTTTTTATTTTCTTTTGGGCAAATTTGAATCGTTGATCATGATTGAGCACAAAACTTGAGGTGGAGTATTTCTCCATTTTTCAGTTCGGTGACGCGTTTGCTTGGGATTTTGGATCCAAGCGTCGTGGCAAGATCTGAACCGTCGATCTGAATCAAACTCACATTTGGAGGCAGATCTGATCGGATTTTGGATCCGAAGAACGTGGCGAGATCTGAACCGTCGATCTGGATCAGGCTCTCATCTGGAGGCAGACCTTATCAGATTTTGGATCCAAAGGATGTGGCGAGATCTAAGCTGTTGATCAGGATCAAGCTCGAATCTGGAGGCAGATCTGATCGAATTTTGGATCCGAAGGACGTTGCAGGATCTGATCCGTCGATCAGGATCAAGATCGCATCTTGAGGCAAAGTTTTTCCCTATTTTCATGTTTGGGGACACGTTTGCTCGGATTTTGGATCCGAGGGACGCGGCAAGATCTAAGCCGTTGATCTGGATCAGACGCACATCTTGGGGCTAAGTTTTTCCCCATTTTCACGTTCGGAGACACGTTTGCTCGAATTTGGGATCCGAGGGACGCGGCAAGATCTGAGCCGTTGATCTGGATTAGACGCGCATCTTGGGGCGAAGTTTTTTCCTCATTTTACGTTTGGCGCAGTTGTGCTGTGACCCACTTTTCCGGTACTACGGATGTCGGATCGGGGCGTGTGACCCCTCGTTTAGAAGCTGACCCGAAGATCTACAATTTCTTTATAAGTCAGTTGAAGAATTATCCTTCTTCATGGTCAAAATAGTCCCGCAACATCTTTGTCTTCATGAAGTTGAGAAGTGCTTTGTATGACTCTTTGGAAGATCCATTCTTAGAGGCAGGTTTAGAGAGCGTCTCTGAACTTGTTCGTTGCAAAATTTAACAAGTAGTGGGAGTAGTATGAATGTTCGTTTTGAGCTCCGAAACCGCATACTTGCAAGCTGTGAGGACAATTTCGAACTACGATTGTGAACTTCGAACTAGTTGTTACGGGGTTATCAACGACTTGTAGGAGCAATTCCGATTGGTGAGCTGCTACGCACTTGCATGTTTGCAAGCGGCTAAAGCGACGTCGAACCAAGTGTTGGACTCCAAACTCGTTGTTTTAAGAACTTCAACAAGTTGTAGGAGCAATTCCGAATGGTGAGCTACTTCGCACTTGCTCGTTCACAAGCGGCTGAAGCGGCGTCGAACCAAGTGTTGGACTCCAAACTTGTTGTTTGAGGGGGTTAACGAATTGTAGGAGCAATTCCGAATGGTGAGCTGCTCCGCACTTGCTTGTTTGCATGCGGCTAAAGCGGCGTCGAACCAAGTGTTGGACTCCGAACTTGTTTTTGAGCTTAGCAAGTTGTGGGAGCAGCCCTGTAGGACAAGCTGGACTCCGAACTTACCATTTAACGAGTCGTAGATGTGACTCATAGAGATAGAAATGAGGCAAATGCAATAATTTTCGATAGAAAAAAGCTAAGTTTTATTGAGATAAACTACATAGTCGCTTCAATGGGGCGAGCCATTATTACATGCTTTTGGCCGTGTTACAGGCATCGGCCTTATTGAAAACTGAAAACCTACTTCTACGATAGGGTGAGGCCTCTTGGGAGGAGTTTGGTTCTCCCCCCATTGGACCTCCATGGATAAGGTGGAGGATGTACCCAGGTTCGGAGTCGTGGAACTCGTTGGGCCTCTCGATTCGATTGTTGGCTCCTTGGGGTGGAGGATCGGCCCCGTTTTTTCTGACGAACCCGCTGTATGAGTTCTTCGATCTCCTCTTTGAGGGCCCGACAATCATCCGTGTCGTAGCCGTGGTCCCTATGAAAGCAGCACCACTTATCCCTGCTCCTTTTCTTACCAGGGGTATCATTCTAGGGGGACCGCGGAGTAGCCCTTCAATGTCCACCTCCATAAGAACTGCTGATATACTAGCAATGAGGGGGAGAACTTCTCAAAACGAGGAACTGGGCAGCACAGGCCATTGTCATCTATCTGGAATTTCTGAGGTCCTTCGCTTGTATTCTACCATTTGTCCCCGGAAGATGACTCCTATTGACTGGGGGGGGTTGAAAGCTTCTTCCGCTCGGATGTATTTCTCACTCTTAAGCAGGAGTTCCGAGAAGTCCCAAGGAGGCCTCTTGGCAAGGGACGCACTGAGGTCGGTGTTAGTGACGTTGTGCCTGAATGCCACAGAGGCTATATTGATTGGTTGAGGGAAACAATAGATCGGGCTTCGGTAGTAAAGCGTTGGACGTAATCTCTTAGGCGTTCACCCTTTCTTTGGCTGAGGGCTAGCAATGACGCACTTGTTTTCTCAGCTCGGCGACTTCCAACGAAGTGGGTGAGGAAGAGCTCCTCAAACTGTTCGAATGAGAAGATGGAGGCTGGGGATAAACGGGAGTACCACTCTCGCTTCGGTCCTCTCAACGTTGCTGGGAAGGCCTTGCAGAGGAGCGCATCTGAAGCTTGATGAATCATCATGAGAGTTTTAAAACTCTCGATATGATCGGCCGGGTCTGACTCCCCATTGTAGGATTCAAATCTGGGCAGCCTGAAGGCTTCGGGGACCAGAGCTTCCATAATGGCCTTGGAAAAAGGAGGTCTGCTTAGGCGGAAGTTGTTGGTCTGTTGTTCTTCTTCATGATTGATCCTGTTGAGGCGCCTCTCCATCTCGTGGAGACGGCGGTGGATCAAGTGATCCCTCCGGTCGGATCTAGTCGACCCTCGGGATTCTCCTTCATGAGTGGCGGTATGGGGAGGGCTAGGCGCACGCTGATCCTGACTCGCGGCGATATTAAGAGATCACATGATATCTTGTTTGAAGTTTTGGAGCTTGGCCAGAGTGATTGGTGCCCATCCAGCACAATGGTCCCTAGGTGTGGCTCGGCTTATCGGAATATGACTTCTCTGCCGACGACATGGAGGGGACTCTCTTCGCCTCCTCGGGGGAGGGGATCTTCTGGTCCTGGGTCTACGGGGGGTCCGGACTCTCGAGGCCCCTGGGTGCTCAGGTTGAGGGACTTCCTCAAGGGCTCGCCATTTATTCAATCGAGTTCGGAGGTCGACCCCCTGCTGACGGTTAAGAATTACTTGACGGAGATCCAGCCCTGGAGGACTTTGAGAAGCCATAGAGTCAGGTGAGGGGTTGTGGACCGAAATATGGTCATGATGAAGGTGTTGCTTTGGATGACTTCGACGAGAGCCCCTCGGGGCAGCCACCCGAGACCCTGGAGAGGCCTGTTGAGAAGGAGGTTGTTAAGGAAGAGGTTGTTCAGGCTGCGGTTGCTGAACTTGCGGATTGAGTTGAGAAAGGACATCTTGGACTGGAGGAGGAGGAGGAAGAGGAGTGGCTCTTCGGCTGGAGGCCGCTGCCTTCCCCTTCTCTTTCGGAGGCATGGTTTGAAACTGACTTTCGCTAATGAAGTATGGTTGGATTGCTTTTTCTGTTTCCCACAAACGACGCCAATCTGTTGCTGCTGATTTTGGTGTGGGAGCAAACAGATGAATTTGTGAATTCTTTTGGAAACAATAAAGGCAAACCTGTTGACTTCACCGCGTTTGACTGGTTTCTTGCTGCTATCATTGACCTGCAAAAAGTTCGATACACCAGGATGGATCTCGGTGACGAACCCCCTAACGCTAAAGTCAGTAATCAGAAAAATTATGAAAGAGCATTTATGTGGAAAAATATTGATTATCTTTCTTATGGTGGGGGGGAGGGGTATTTATAGTCGCCTTTAGAGACGGTTTAGAGATAATCATTTATCCCTATGTCCCGGTGTTCTGGATAAGATGTAGAGTTTAAATCGTTTAATGATAAGAGATTTAGTTTTAACCGTCAATTAGGGATAACCATGAATTTGAATTACTCTTTAAATGACTAAGGCTAGTTTGTAATGGGTTGTCATCCCGACCCAGTAGGACAGATCCGTTTTTGGGTTATTGAGCTTTGAAGAAAGACCCAGTTCCCAATTTGGACCCGTTTGTAGGTGAAATTACCATTTTATCCCTGAGAGCTTTAAGATTCGTGCCCGATTTGAACGGTCCCGGATTAATCCTATTTTTAGTCATATCAGCAAGGATTCCCAATGTTAACATACAGAAAGCTTTAGATTAGTTTGATACAAGGAACTGCAAGATAAACATCAACCTAGAAGAGACCACAATTCAGCAAAACAAATTCTTCTGAAACAGAAGGTTTAATGGCTGTCTTTCTCTTTATTTCTTAGGACATATGTGGTATTAAACAAGCACATTGATCCTTTGTTCTTTCGTTACTGAGATAAATTCCAGGAGTGACTCTTCCATAGGTAAAAACGGTAAACTTCGATCAACCATCATTAAAAGCTTTGAAAATGCTACAGAAGTTCTACAATTTTTCAGTACCGAAGAATTAAAAAGAAATAATTATGTATTAACAAAAATGAAGTGCTTATAATCACAAGGGTGGCAGTCCCATAAAATCTCTACCTTGTCTAAACTGTAAGTTAAGTTTAAACCTCTTCAAAAGAAGAAAGAAATCCCACTCTGAAACCAGAGTCCTATCTTGGAGACACAAACAAAAGATTAACTTTCTCGTACATGTCTTAGCTATCCCACAATTAGTACTTGTGTATGTGCACTTACACAAAATACTTAAACTAAATATATCAAAATCAACAAGTACTATGTGCTCTAAAGAGGGTGTTCGCAGTCTACTAAATTTTCGACAAATTGGACTTGTTGCGTGGGACCAGCTAATTGTTCAACCTTACATCGTGTCACATGTACAACCCAAACGGACACACACCATAATTAGCTAACGAGGAAGTGCTGACTTCTCATCTATTCTCTTGAGTCTTGACCTACAAATGTCTCATGTGGCACATGAATAAATAGCCTCTGGAGTTTTATAAACTTGGGTAAATGACTGATATGGGGTGGATGATGTGGCCCCATCTGGGCCATCAGATCTCCTTAGATTTCACTCCCCTGTGATCATCAGGTTAAACGGGTCAAACGGGCTTCAACCCATTCAGGCCTACAGGCAAACGGGTCCGACCCGGTCTGCTAGGGTCTCAGACTCGTTTACCCCTGCCTATAAATACCAGACCCCCTCCTCACTTCCAAAGGTAATAAACCTTTCCACACCTGAACCCTAGCTACTGTTGCTTTCTCAGTGACTGACTAGATCGTCGAAGGGCCTGTCGCTGAGACTTCTCCCGGTGTTTCTAAGCAATGTGCAGGTACAAAAGACCGGGCCGAGGCTCGAAGATCCGTGCCGAGCTACTAGATCTGAGCCAAGCACCCGACCTCTACCTCTCTCCTGCTGCTCCCGAGCCATCCTACAGCCTAGACCTGGCGCTTCTCACTCAGTCGCAACTGACTTGCGGCACTTTATCCAGAATCGGCAGGCTAGCCGAACCAGGGGAGGGGCCGTTTCCAACTCGGTTCCGAACCATGGCAGGCAGCCGACCCCAGGACGAGAGCCGGGACATAGCCGCTCGCCCCGAGGACCTCAACCATCGCGTGTGTAACACCGCGAATACCAAAATACGATAATTCGTAGCTCAACAGGATCTACACTTCACTTCACTTAGTACCAAAATGTGGCCCCATCTGGTGCTCCTCAAGGTGATGCACTCGGCCTGATGAATCCTTCGTTCAACAACTCTTCAATCTGCTTCTTGATCTCATCCTGTTTACCTGGCGTCTTTCTGTACGGTGCCTTAGAAATCGGTGCAATCCCTGGCTGAACTGAGATGCTGAACTCCTCCCGCTGAAGTGGAAGCCCGGGTAGATCTTCTAGAAACACTTTGGAAAATCCCAGACTACCGGAATTTGCTTCACTTCTTCGGGAACCTTCTCCTCAGATAGCACTGGTACCAACTGTTTGCACTTCCTCTTCCCTTGAAATGTAACTTCTGGTCCCCCTGGTGCCTTTATTATAACCTCCTTACTCTTGCACTCAATAGTGGCAATGTAGATGGACATCCAATCTATGCCAATGATGATGTCGACCCCCAAAACTGCCAACTCAATGAGGTTGATGCCCAAGATTCTGCCTCCAAACTCAAGATCACACCCTTCATAATTTCGGTCGGTAGTCAAATTTTCTCCTGACGGGGTAGCCACAAATAGAACTTTTCCAGAAAAAATTTTTGATTCGACTCCCAATCGTTTTGCAAATAAGGGTGACACAAATGTGTGAGATGATCCCGTATCAAATAAAACTGTTGCTTTTATTCCATCTATTTAAACTTCTCCTATTACATAAAGAGTTCTCATTACATAATGCTTTATTACATAGAACGGAAATAACAATAGAGGACCCTAATCAGTTTCTTCCATACCCGTGATGACATTGTCAACATCATCTGGATCAGCTTCGGTCAGAGCGAACACTCGCCCCTGCCGGTATGGCTTCTGCCCCAGATTAGCTTGCTTCTGACTCTGTCCCCTTGCTTGAGTTGTGGGCACTGCGGCCTAGCATGGCCTTCCTTCCCACAATGGAAACAAGTCAGGGGACCCCTTGCCTTGGGACACTCGGATTTGTAATGCCCCGGTTCTCCACAAACGTAACAGGTCACACCCGAGGACCTTATTCCTCCGTAGTTCGGCTTCCCAGTCTCTGCAATGGTGTTCGCCCCTATTGGCCTGAACTTTTGAGCTGGGGGCTGTCCCCTGAAACTGCTTGGTGCTGCAAGCCTCTTACCAGTATTCCAGGTGTTCCTCCTATTCTGTACCGCTTGGAACTGGTTCATATCGGGCTCAATAGCTGCGGCTCTCCGTACCAACTTCTCAAACCTTCTGATGCCCAGGGGTATCATTCGGGACCTCAAGTTTTGTAACACCCCGAATTCTAAATAAGACCGAATTCAAAGTTCCACAGGATCTTTACACTTCACTTCGTACAATTTTACAAGGAATTTAAAACTTTTATTACATCAGAGTTACACTTACAATACATTTATACAACGGAAGCAATTTACAACAATTACATGAATAAAATATACAACCCTTGAAATCATTCTTTAGGAAGCATGCAATACGTTTAACCTTATCAATCACTTTATCCTGCATAGAAACTGTGAGCACATCAGTTCATTCAACTTACGCTGAGATATAATACATCAATTTTCTCTTACTTGGAAAGCACAAACTTGTCACAACAGAACTACGAGAACTTCCTATTGATGTCGTGTTGTGATTGTGCACTTAGTCCTTAATACAATCGTTTATATTATATGGCACTAATGCGCACTTGTTCAGAGTCTATGCAGTCCATACTACATAGGTCCGAGGGCAAGCCCTTAATCGTTCTTCATCTTGTAGGGTTCAATCCCTCGCCATGACTTAGTCTACTACGGGAACTACGTGTCACGAAATTTCGCTTGATGCCTTTCTACTTTGTTATTTCTTCTATATATAAGGATTACAACATTTACAGGTAATTACTTACCATTAAGGAGAACTAATCAATTCTTGATTTGTCTAGCCTATTCTAGGAAAATAATTACAATTAAGGCAACAAATTAAGTCCTGATTTGATTCCTCATTCAAAGGAAAGCAAATTAGATGCATTTCCTGATTTGATTGCTAATTCAAAGGAAAGCAAATTAGATGTCTTTCCTGATTTGATTGCTAATTCAAAGGAAAGCAAATTAAGGAATTCCTTATTCACATCCTGAGCAAATCAGGAAAGCAAATTAGATGTCTTTCCTGATTTGATTGCTAATTCAAAGGAAAGCAAATTAAGGAATTCCTGATTCACATCCTGATTTAATTCCTGATTCACATCCCCCCTCAAATTGATGCGGTTGGTCAAGGAGCATCAATTTGCTAACAAGAAACTGATGGCGCGGACGAGGAACAGCTTTGGTCAAAATATCTGCAACCTGAAACTGAGTATTGATGTGAGGGATGGATATAATATGGTCATCATAGGCTTCACGAATAGAATGGCAATCGACTTCAATATGCTTAGTACGCTCATGGAAAACCGGATTTGCAACAATCTGAATGGCACTTGTATTGTCAGCATAGAGAGACGTTGGCTTTGTTTGAGGAAATCCAAGTTCAGCCAAAAGACCACGAAGCCAAATTATTTCCGAACATGCATTAGACATAGCACGATACTCCGATTCAGTAGAGGATTTAGAGACTCTTGCTTGCTTCTTACTTTTCCATGAGATTAACGAAGAACCAAGAAACATGCACCATCCGGTGACAGATCGCCGAGTATCAGGGCACCCGGCCCAATCAGCATCACTATATGCAATCAATTGAGGAGATGTCCCAATGGGAAAGAAGAGACCCCGTTGAGAAGTGCCTTTCAAGTAGCGAATTATACGACGAACCGCTGCCAAATGAAGATGACGAGGAGAGTGCATGAACTGACTTACTTGCTGAACAGCAAATGATATATCAGGCCGGGTAATGGTCAAATAATTAAGACTACCCACGAGCTGCCGATACAATAAAGGATCTGTCAACAGGTCACCCTCATCCCGGTGGTATTTAACATTAACCTCAAGAGGAGTATCCACCGGATTAGCTGATTGCAGGCCAGCCATAGAAATAAGGTCTGTGGCATACTTATGCTGATGGAGAAATATACCCTTGGAGGTAGACTGAACCTCAAGGCCAAGGAAATAATGCAAGTTACCAAGGTCTTTCATATGAAACGAGGCTTGTAATTGCTGTTTAAGTTCCTGGATGGATGCCTGATCTGATCCAGTAATGACCATATCATCAACATAAAGAAGAAGCAGAACAATGCCTGTAGATGTGTAGTGAATGAACAAGGAGGAATCATATTGACTCTGAGTAAAGGAGAACCCAAGTAGAGTGGAACGAAATTTATCATACCATGCCCTAGGCGCCTGTTTCAAACCATATAAGGAGCGTTTGAGCTTGCACACACCCTTAGATGAAGAGAATAGGCCCTGCGGAGGAGTCATTTATATATCTTCAGTCAGTTCACCATGAAGAAATGCATTCTTCACGTCCATTTGATAAAGAGACCACCCATTAGAAGCAGCTAAAGAGAGAACAGTTCTGACAGTTGTCATTTTGGCAACGGGTGCAAATGTCTCATCATAATCAATGCCGTATTCCTGCTTGTTTCCTAAGGCAACCAATCTAGCCTTGTAACGATTGAGGGACCCATCAGAATTCAGTTTCACAGAATATACCCATTTGCAGCCTATGGGTTTGATATCAGGAGGGCAAGAGACAATGTCCCAAGTGAAATTCTCTTGAAGAGCCTGAAGTTCCTCATTCATTGCTTTTATCCAGCGTACATCCTTAACAGCCTGTGAGTAACAAGTGGGAATACATGTGCTAGAGAGAGAGGCAGTCAGAGAAGTATGTGAGGAATCATACCGGTCTGGTGAATATCTATCAGGTGCTCGAGACGTTCTACTAGAACGTCGTGGTGCAACCGGTAAAGGATCAGGTGGTGGATCAGCGTCGGAAGGGGCAGTGGGAACATGCCTGCTACGTTGTCTGACATATGTGATGCCTGGTTTGAAACGTTCTATGGATTGAGAGAGGCTAGAAAATTTGGGAAGAATAGCAATATCATTCAAAGTAGGAGAAATGCAAGGGAACATAAATTGATTATCAAAAAATGTCACATTCCTAGAAATGCGGAAGCGATGGTTAGAAACATCATAACACACAAAACCCTTATGAGAATGACTGTACCCCATAAAAGCACATTGAACCGACTGTGCTCCAAGCTTATGCCTTTCAAGCGGAGGTAGATGAACAAAACATACACAACCAAAAGTATGTAAAGCACTATAATCAGGCTGAGTTTTAAAAAGACGAAAGAAAGGGGAATCAAGATCAATAACCGTAGAAGGAATGCGATTGATCAAGAAGACAGCTGTGGATAGAGCCTCCACCCAAAATCTGGATGGGACTGAAGCTTGGAGAAGGTGCGCGTCACATCAAGCAAGTGACGATTCTTGCGTTCGGCCATCCCATTTTGTTGTGGGGTATTGGGACAAGATCGTTGAGACAAGATACCTTTTTGTTGTAGGTACTCCTGAAACTCACGAGACATGTATTCACCACCAGAATCAGAGCGAAGGATTTTAACAATGGCTTGGAACTGAGTTTCAACATATGTCAGAAATTTTTTAAACATAGAAAACACTTCAGATTTAGAGCGAAGAAAGTATATCCAAGTAAAGCGACTGTAATCATCGATAAATGTGACAAAATATTTATAATGAGCATGAGAAGCTACAGGAGACATTCCCCAAACATCACTATGAATCATTTCAAAACAAGTGGAAGCACGATGAGCACCTGACGGAAAAGGAAGTGTTTTACTTTTAGCCAATTTGCAAACAGAACATGAAACAGGGGCAGTAGAAATAACATGTTTATTACCCAACAAACCAGTTTTAAATAAATGAGACAAAACAGCAGAGTTTGGATGGCCCAATTTTCTATGCCAAACCTCATAGGAATTTAAAGCATTATTGCAAGCAAGAGATAAATGACTGGAAACAAACTGGAGTGGAAACATTCTTCCCACTTTAGGCCCCTTCGCGATCACCTTCCCCGACACCTGCTCCTGTACAAGACAACCAGCCCGAGAAAAATTAACATTACAATTGTTTTCCACCAATTGTCCAACAGACAGTAAATTGGAAGCAAGTCCAGGAGATACAAGCACATTCCGAAAATCAGAGTTTATGTCACCAATATTAGTGATAGATAGGGTATTACCATCAGCAATTTGAATTTTCTGATTACCATGATAAGAATGTAGATTGTGCAAATATTCAGAGGAACCCGTCATGTGATTGGATGCACCAGAATCAAGAAACCATGGACGAGTAACATTAAAGGACTTACCTCGAATCCCCAAGGCTGAAAGGGCTGAAAGTACCATTTGTTGAATCATTTCAGGCTGTAGAGCACCACCATCAGATGTGCCAGTGGTGGAAGGACCAATTGCGGAGCTGGTTGTGGCATGGAATGCATGTACCGGACGTTGTGTTGGTCGTGGGGGACGCGTGGGACAGTCGGAGATGATATGACCCTGCTGCTTGCAGTAATTGCAAAACTTCTTTGTACAATTACGAGCAATATGTCCAAATTGTTTGCAAGAAAAGCATTGGACCTGTCCCATATCACGACCTTTACCCCTATTTTGAGCAGCATATGCAACCGTCACAGGTTCGGAAAGGGCAGCATCATGAGACATGGTTCCTTGGGTAAGTAAGCGTTGCTCTTCCCGGAGAAGTTCACCAACACAAGTATCCAAAGAAGGAACAGGACTCCTATTCAGCAAAGCACCTCTGACAGCCTCAAACTCTGGGCGAAGTTTCATGAGAAATTGATCTCGCCTACTGGTGTTGTAAACCTCTTGGACAGCCAAGCGTGAAGATTCGGGAACAGCAGCACATAAAATGGCAGTGTGTTTTGTCCACAGATTCAGAAAACCAGAATAATACTCCTGAATAGACAAATTACCTTGTTTGTAATTGGCTATCTCAAGCTCCAACTGAAAACGCTTAGCCGTATTATCCTGATTGTAAATACGCTTCAAATATTCCCACATTTCTTTGGCAGTTGTGAAAGAGCGCAAATTATTGATCATCTGAGGATCAATAGAACTGAGAATCCAAGAAATAATCTGAGCATCTTTCACTTCCCACGCATCTAAGGCAGATTTCTCTCCCGGCGCTTTAGAGAGCCCATCCAAGTGACCTGATAATCCCTTCCCTTTGACATACATCTTGAACTGGAATTCCCAAGCAGCATAATTCTTACCGGTGAAACGGACACAGAAATTGTCCTTCTCTGGAGTTGTCATGATGGCAGAAGGAACAACAAGTAACACAGACCAGAAACGAAGGGCCCAGAATACGTGAACCAGGAGCAGCGAAGAGTACCAAGGCAAGAGCGACCAAGGAAGGTGCTGAAGGATTCACAGGTGTGAACGAAAACTTGAAGGAATCACAGCTCTGATACCATGTCACGAAATTTGGCTTGATGCCTTTCTACTTTGTTATTTCTTCTATATATAAGGATTACAACATTTACAGGTAATTACTTACCATTAAGGAGAACTAATCAATTCTTGATTTGTCTAGCCTATTCTAGGAAAATAATTACAATTAAGGCAACAAATTAAGTCCTGATTTGATTCCTCATTCAAAGGAAAGCAAATTAGATGCATTTCCTGATTTGATTGCTAATTCAAAGGAAAGCAAATTAGATGTCTTTCCTGATTTGATTGCTAATTCAAAGGAAAGCAAATTAAGGAATTCCTTATTCACATCCTGAGCAAATCAGGAAAGCAAATTAGATGTCTTTCCTGATTTGATTGCTAATTCAAAGGAAAGCAAATTAAGGAATTCCTGATTCACATCCTGATTTAATTCCTGATTCACACTACGGTAAGTATCCTAGGTGTTCTATGAGTTACTAGCCCACGTCCAGGCGCCCTGAAGAGAACCCCACGCACTGACACATGACTCATCATGCAGACATCATGTGGTCAATTCACCTCCTACCATAGACATGGCATCACCCGTAGTCATTAGACCACCCCATAAGCGTCGCCACCGGAACGGTACTCTGGAGTAGTATCCACGCCCTATTCATGACGCATCATGGGACATCCTGTGAATACTCTCACGCCGCCAATCCAATGGCCCTCATACTCATGTTTTTTTCTTACTTTTATCACATCACCACTATGTGTCTAGTCCTTAATTTATTTGAATCATGAATAAAAATCAATCGCCTAGAGTTAGCACTCTCACTATACCGGTCTTAACCATTTAAATAATACGACCCAACCTTGGTCTTTCCATTTCAAATCTCATTACAACAAATTTCTTTCAATGCCGGTATGAGGCTTAGCAACACTATAGTTCTCAATTTCACTTCATAATCACTAAATTGAGTTTTCATACTCATAAAGTCTTTTCATAATTCAACATGATTTTCATTTCTTTTCTATGAATCAATTTCTTACATAAAGTTCAATTTCGATTTATACCTCTCACATTCAAAATAAATCTCAATAATTCCATTTAATTTTCACACTATTGTTTCTTTCCTTTCTTTGATTTAAAAATCACAATTGTATTTTTCATTTATCTTTCGAATGCATACATTACCCAATTTAGTGAATAAAATCCATAAATAAACACACTTTAATTTTTCTTCATACAAAAATTTATGTTATAACCTATATAGAATTCTCTCATAGAATTAATCACACCTTTATTCTCACAAATATCAACTCTATAGGGTTCTTTGAAGAGTCTCTACTCAATTTTGCATCTAAATCTCATTTTATTTGACCAAAATAATGTGGACATATTTTTTTTCATGAGTCTAGATATTTTTCTAATAATTATAGTATTTTTCTTAATTTTAAAAAAACATTTGAAAACTATTCTTAATGAGATTGAAATATTTCCTTTGTGGAGACAGTGATAGTCGACTGTCCTGCGAGGATTTAAGATGTGAAAACCAATAATCAAGACAATGACAGTCGACTATTGAAACATAGTCAGTCGGCTGTACTGCGAAGATTTAAAACTCGAAAAGCCAACAGTCTAGACAGTGACAGTCGACTATTGTAACATAGTCTGTAGACTGCCCTGCAAGGATTAAAAACTCGAAAAGCCAACAGTCAAGATAGTAACAGTCTACTGTTGTAACATAGTCGGTCGACTGCCCTGCAAGGATTTAAAACTCGAGATTCAGTACCTAATAGTCGACTGTCGACTCTAGTTTGGTCGACTGTCAATTGTATCAGGTTGCAGTTAAAGTGGATTATGAGTATATTTTCGCCATCAAAAAGCAACGAAACTTCTTCATAATATGGCACTACAATTATCCATAAATCTCTTTTTCTTATTTCTGTGAGTGTGCAAGCATTTCTACAACAAAATTTCTCTTTTTCCATACTATTATTAGGTCAATTTAGGCAATTCACATTTCCATGATTCTCATTCAATTAACTAGTCACACAAGCACAATTTTCTTAATCTAGCACATGTCAAAACATAAAATTCATGGTAGCATGGTATTCTAAAAGATGTCTAATTCGACGTTCGAGAAAATCACCCACCTTTAATGGAGAGAAAATAACAAGAACTTCTAAAAGATCTCCTAGAATAAACAAGAGATGCATTCTCCTCCTAGATTGAGCCACCAATTTGACTTCTCCTCCTAACTTGATGGTACTTGAACTCCTTCTTCTTGCTCCAATGGTAGGCTGGCCTAGCTTGGGAAGGGAACACACACAACTAGCACTCAATCTTTTAACTCACAACCCTCTTAATCTTTTACTCACAATTTTGTCTTTCTTTCTTTCTATTCGTTTCAATTCTTTTTCACGTGCAGGTATGAATGAGTGAGGGGGGGGAGGGTTATTTATACTAATTTGGAGTGCAAATGGAAGGCTAGGATTAGTCCAAATGGTTAAGGATCAAAGGCCAAGATGAATTAGGTAGTTGTAGCAACTACCCATGATGGAGCAACCACCTCTCCACTTCACCCATGTCTCCCTCTCTCTTTGGTGAAATCCGGCCTACACTTAGGTGCATTTGCACGTGCTTGTGCAATGGACATGCAAACTAGTACCCCCCCCCCCCCCCACTTATAAGTTGTTCATGTAATAATATTAGTTGTCTACTAAATTAGTCTACACTACAAGTTCGTTTATTTAAAAGGGAAATTAAATTAAATGGGCTCACTAATGGGCCAAAAAACCATGGGCTCTAGATAAATTAATTAATTAATTATAGTGGGCTAGGAAGAGATAATTAGGCCTAGGATTTAATTAGGCTTTTAAAAATAGGCTTTTTATAAATAAAGAGAATAATAACTTGTTCATGCTATAAAGAAATATTTTTCTAGAAAAAATGCATATGAAATTATACGTGCAAAACACGTAAAATCACAAACTCTTCATAAATTAATAAAAATTCAGGGTGTTACAAGTTTGGCCTCAAACCCTGCTCGAACTTCCGTGTTTTCCTGGCTTCGTCCAGAATCATTTCCGGTGCATACCTCGAGAGCTGGTTAAATTTTGTTTCATACTCTCGCACTGTCATGCCACCCTATTGCAAGGCCAAGAACTCCATAGCTTTCTTCTCCTGAACATCCATGGGAAAGTTGTGGCTTCTGAATTCTCCCAGGAACTCCTCCCAGGTGATCTGCACATTGCCCAAGGTCCTCTTCAATGATTGCCACCATACTCATGCATCCTTCTCCAGCTGGATGGTGGCCAGCTTCACCTTACTCGCCTCAGGGATTTCCAGAACCTCAAAGACTGTCTCAATCTGCCTGATCCAGTCGTCTACGGCGTCTGGATTGGCCTGGCCCTCGAACACAGGCGGCTTCATCCTTTTGAATGACTCCACTAGTCTGATTGCTTCAGGGATCTGTACAGCTGGCCCCAGCCTAAGGTTTGCGGTGACATTGGCAGCGAAAGCATTCAAGGTCTGGTACACTCGAGCTAGTTTAGTTTCCAGATTGAGTCCATTGTTCTCACCATTGTGCCCTTTGCCAGTCATTTCTGGGTCATACAAATTGTCATTAATCACCATAAATAGCACAACTTTACATTGTTCCCACAAAATTTTATTCATTCCAAAATTAAACTTTTTACATTCGGAAAGAAAATTGCTTTTGCATCCATTACATCACTTTAACATAAAGACATCCTAGATTGTACGGTTTCTCTTAGCTTCTCTGAGCTCTCCCCGTAATTCCTGGATTTCTTTCTCCATGTCTTCAAACTTTTGATGACGCTCCTGCTTGTCCCAACGAGTCATGTGCTCCAGCTTGGCGAAGTGTTGAGCATTCACGTGCCGGAGCTTTTCGAGTTCCCATACTTGGTGACTCAGTTCATGGATGTGTTTCCTGTCTTCTGCTTGTCGTGCTTCTAAGTGGTTTACTCTCCACTTCTGGGCATCCAACTCCCTTCGAAGAGAAGTAACAATACCACCTTAGTCATCTTGAATGGGTTCTTCATCTAAGGATTCTTCTGGGAAATCAGGTGGAGGTGGAGTAATCTCCCTGGACTCGGGTAGTTCTTCTATTTCTACTTGGTCTTCCTCTTCCTCTTCTGGGTCTTCTTCTTCCTCTATTGGCTCTTCCTCTTCTTCGAAAGGAACGAACCGTTCCACCTCATTATCAAGGTCATGATGATTGGCCATCTTATAGGGAAAATGAGGAGAAACATCAGCGTATAGAGCAACACAAATGTAAATTACTTACATTTAAATCTCTATAAGCAGAACTCACACTCTAATGTCCACCTTAATGTGTTGTCCTTATAAATTTATACTACTTATTGAAGCGTGGCTCTGATACCATTCTGTAACGCCCCAAATACCAAAATACGGCAATTCGTAGCTCAACAGGATTTACACTTCACTTCGTACAATTTTATAAGGAATTTTGAAACTTTTATTACAACATTGTTCTTTTACATCAATAACACAGCGGAAAATAAATGAAGTACAACATGATCAATATACAATTTTAACAACTTGAGCATGTAAGTAATCGTAAGCATCAAATTCATCTTTATAACTCCTTGTAAGTTCCAAGTCCTGCATATGAATCTGTGGGCACGTCAGTTGCTTATAACCGACGCAATGTTACAAACAGCGATCCTCTCTATGCTGTATTATAACGAAATCTCTTACTTTAACAAACACAAACTTGAATGCATATAAAGTGTAAAGAGTGAGTATCCTAAATATGTCAATGTATGATGACTTAATGCCTAATGTAGATGTTATACTACAATGACACTAATGCATACTTGTTCGGATTCTATGCATCCCATACTACATAGGTCCGAGGGCAAGCACCTACGTACTCCACATTGTAGGGTTAGATTCCTCGCCATGCAGCCTACTACGATGACTACTACAAGATTTAGACACCTTGCAAGTATTTGCTCTCGTCCTTAGAATACTGGAGACCAACCCCTCTCCGTGGATCATTCTGTGGCCCTTACGTCCATCGTCCCGGAATACTGGGGATTGTCTCACTCGGTAGGTCATTCTGGAGCCCTCATTGTACAAGCATCCCATGAGCGTCGCTCTCGTTCCGGAATACTGGAGATCGTTCCCACTCCGTGGATCATTATGTGGCCCTTACGTCCATCGTCCCAGAATACTGGGGACCGTCTCTCTCCAAGGATCATTCTGGAGTCCATAACTCACGTTTGCACTCGTTTCGTCATATCTCCAACTAGTGCATGTCCTTAAGTTTAAGTTATGATTATTAAGAACTAGAGTCTAGCTTACCCACCGGTCTTAAACCAAACACCGAGACAGTTAACCCAACTGGTTACTTCTTACAATTCAATTATTCATTTTCATTTCTTTGCCAGTACCTGGGCTCACTAAGCCTCTAAAATCAACAACTTTTCATATTCAACAACTTGAGGTACTCATCCCCTTATAATTCATATTCTCAATTTTCAGGTATTCATATTTTATTCAAATTCTTTCATTCATTCTTATTCATTCATCAATAAGTACAATCTCAACCTATTCATTTTCACAATACACTTTTCATATTCATCAAAACTTTCTCAAAACAAGTTAATTAAGATTAAGACATAATCTCTTTAAAATTCACCATTGAAAATTTATCTCATCGTCTTCCTTTGATTTATTTTGAACTAATCTTAACATCTTTAATCCTATACATATATATTTTTCTTAAGTTCACATCTCATCTAAGCATGAATATGATCTATACTTTCCCAAAATATAACTTAAAATCAAAGAGAATATATTTTCAATCAATTCGTTTAAGTATCATTTGTAAAACACTAAATTTAAAGTTAGAAAACTGCATTTCATGCTATTTGTAAAAATCATAGAAAATTGTATACTTCACGAAACTTAGCATTATTTATATCAAACTGAAGGTATACAAGTCTACTTTAATTTTGTAATTATAAGTTTTCTCAAAATACTGTATCTATAACCCTGAATTCTTCAAAATATACAGTGGGGTCGAGATACTGAAATACTGCCACCGTACGGTCTTGTAAAATTTATATAAAAAACTTGATTTCTTAGACTTTTCAGAAAGGTTAACGAGTCTACTACAATTTCTTAGTTCTGACTTTTCTCAAATTATTTCATTTACAATGCTGAATTGATCAAAAACCGAAATGTGTACAGATTTCCAGCAACCAGTCAACTACTAACCAGTTCTTAGTTTAGATTTTATTAAGATAGTAAACGAACTCCAAATCTTATGAAACTTTAAAGGGATGTTCCTGACACATACACGATGCTCCCCAAAAAGTTTTAGTTCTAGATTGTGCAAACAAAATTCAAAACAGAATTTTTCTTGGCATGAATTAGTAACTTTGTGTACAAATCTATATCCATATCATTTCATCTAATCATGATGTACTACCATGCAATCAAACAACATCAATCAACTTATTTTCATGACAATCTTTCAATTACCATGCATTTTCATTCTAAATAGCATCATTACAATTTAATCACTACTCATATGCATATCAATTTTATATATCAATTTACCTACACATGCATGATACTATAACTTAGAAAGTTCAAGAAGACACTCACCTCAATGAAGATTCTAATGTAGAAGAAGACTCCTAGAAGTTGCTCCTAGCTCCAAGAATGGAACTCCCTTGTCCTCCTAGGAAGCTCTCCTCCAAGCAAAAACTCAACAACTCTCTCTCTTTCTTTTCCTCTCTTTCTTATCTTTTTTTATCTTTGGTGCAAGATTATGAAGAAAAGGGGGTGGTATTTATAGGGTTTGAGAAGACTCTTCTACTACTCAAATTAAGTGTTCAATTTCATAACCTACATAACCCCCTTTACTAATTGCCCACTCTCCATAATTACACAAACTCCCAACCGTTCCTATTCTTATGCATGGCTAACTCTTCTTGTGACTTTTGGGTTGCACTACATGCACGTGCAACCCACAAGCACACACTCTCATTTGTTAGTTGTTATTTATTTGATTATACATGTGGTTTACATGACAAGTGTACAATGAATTGTAGGATTTTTCTTAGTAGGCTTCCTCTTGTAGGCTTGGTTAATATTTTTATTTATATAATTTATTTTAATGGGTTTAAAGTCTTCTATTAGGCCTATGGATTCTAATAGGCAACAAAAATAAATGAAAGGAAATTATGCATAACTTTAAATAAATTTTAGAATGAAAATAATGAGATGAAATTGCACGTGCGTTGCACATGTAAAAATGTATTTTTATTTTAAAAATTAATACGGGATGTTACAACGTGACCCAGTGGGACAAGCCCCGGTTACGAGGGCCGAGTTTCGGAATTTTAGGGACGAGGTCCTCCAGGCAATCTGAGGCGATCCTAAGACCAAGGCGCGCAACGACTCCATCCCTCAGCCAGAAGCCCGGGGCGGCGAATCCCACGGCTCGACCCTCCCGCTTGAACAGGAAGAAGCGGTCCTCCGACGCCTCCGAGAGATAGAGAACCGACTCGCCCATCTCGGCGAGGGTGGACCGATGCCCGACCATGGTCATCGGCCGACCCGACCCCCATTTCCCACTCAAATCTTGGAAGTCGAAATCCCCAGAAATTTCAGGCCTCCCCAATTCGAGACATACAACGGCAAGGGTGATCCCGCTGATCATATGGAGGGGTTTAAAACCCTCATGATGATTCACGGCGCCTTGGATCCCCTCCTATGCCGCGCTTTTCCAGCCACCCTGCGAGGTCCGGCTCGGAAATGGTTCTCGAAGCTCGCCCCCGTCTCAATCTTCTCGTTCGACCAGTTGGAAGCGAACTTCCTAGCCCACTTCCTGACCAGCAGAAAAGTCAAGAAGACGAGCGCGTCCATTCTGGACCTTAGACAGAAGGAAGGGGAGTCACTCCGCGAATTCGTGCAGAGGTTAACTGCCGAGGCGAGATCTGTCTCCTCTCTCGACGCGAGCGTGGCTTCAGCAGCTTTCCGACACAATGTTCGGCACTCTCAGCTTAAGGCTTCCTTGGCCAAAAAACCACCCGCCGACTTCCCCGACCTGCTCAACAGGATCGAGAAGTACATTCGGGCGGAAGAGGCCCTAAACCCTAAGGGCACCAAAGAGGCCACTGCGGGGAAAAGCGGAAGGCAGACGACGTCGAGCCCATCAAGAAGGTAACGAAAGAGGCCACCGACCTCAAAAGAATTCCTCCGGTCCCCCGATTTGAGAGGTATACGCTGCTGACACAGAATGTGTCGGCAATGTTGATGGAGATCGAGGATAAAGGGATCGTTCGACTCCCTCCCCGACCAAGCAACAACAAGAAGCGGGACCATAGGTTCTACTGCCGCTTCCATAAAGACAATGGGCACGAGACGGACAACTGCTGGACCCTCAAAGACGAGATTGATGCCCTCATCCAACGAGGGTATCTGAGGGAGTTCACCCGGGATAACCCAAGAGAATGAGGGATACAAGGAATCCGAGGTCTTCGCCTCCCCCTCAAACGATCAATCGGCGACCCGAGCTGGACCCCGAGCCCGAGGAAACCGGAGGGCAGGCCATCCTACACTGCGTCCATGGTGGACCCATGGGAGGGAAATCCAATACTTCCCGTAAGGCTTTCGTCCGAGAAGTTAACTCCATTCAAGACCATCCCTCCCCCCAGATTCAGCAGCGACCGGTCTTTTTCTCCGGAGAAGACCTGGAGGGAGTCCGGCTCCCGCACTGCGATGCCCTCGTCATCAGTCTCGTCATGGCAAATTTCGAATTCCGCCGAATTCTCGTGGGCAACGGAAGCTCAGTCAACATCCTCTTCTTAGAAGCATTTGAGAACCTCAAGCTCCCTCGAGATAAGCTAAAGCTGGCCGGGTACACCCTGCACGGGTTCTCCGGCATCCCATTGGAAATCGAAAGGATCGTGATACTGGATGTAACAGCCGGCATGACCCCCATTACGCGAACCGAATCAATGGACTTCATGGTGGTCAACGTCAAGGCGGCATACAACGCCATCCTCGGCCGATCCGACCTCTGCTCATTTCAGGTTGTCCCCTCGGCCTCCCACTTGAAGTTGAAGTTCCCCACTGACCTTGGGGTCGGCATTGTCCGAGGGAATCAGGAGTCTGCACGCTCATGCTACATGACCGCGATCGGAGGCGGGGTGTTCCCCCTTGACGCGGTCGAGTTCCCGCCTGAAAGAAGCCAGCAAGTGTCGGAGCCTGCAGACGAATTAGAGGTCCCATTCGAGGCAGAAGACAAGCCTAAGTGGTTCCGTGTGAGCCGCACCCTTTCCCCCGACCTGAAGCCAGGTCTGATTGATTGTGTTTGCCGCAATATCGACCTCTTCGCTTGGATCCCGTCCGACATGCCCGAGATTTCTGAGGACCTAATCATGCACAGGCTGAGCGTTGCCCCGGGCTCCAAGCCGATCCATCAGAAGAGGCGCAAGTTCGCCCCGGAGAGGCAACAAGCAGTAAAGGCAGAGGTGGACAAACTGTTGTCCGCCCGGCTCATTCAGGAGGTCAGCTACCACGTGTAGCTAGCTAACATCATGATGGTCAAGAAGGCCAGCGGGAGCTGGAGGATCTGCATAGACTTCACGGATCTCAACAGGACATGCCCCAAAGATCCTTTCCCCTTCCCGAGCATCGACGCTCTGATCGACGCAACGTCGGGTCACGAGCTCCTAACCTTCATGGACGCCTTTTCAGGCTATAATCAGATCTAGATGTTCCCTCCGGACATTGCCAAAATATCCTTCGTTACCGACCAGGGTCTCTACTATTACTGGGTCATGCCCTTCGGGCTCAAGAACGCCGAGGCCACCTACCAAAGACTTGTCAACCGAGTTTTCAAAGATCAGATCGGTCGTAACATGGAGGTATACGTCGACGACATGCTCGTCAAGAGCCGACGGGGGCAGGATCATGTCGCCGACCTTGAAGAAGCCTTTGGCGTCCTCCGGTCCCACAACATGAGGCTCAATCCCGCTAAGTGTGCCTTCGGCGTCTCGGGAAAATTTCTTGGGTTCGTCGTTAGCCAACGCAGCATAGAGGCAAATCCCGAGAAGATCCAGACCATAATCCACATGGCCCCTCCCAGAAACATTAAGGAGGTTCAGCGGCTCACGGGAAGACTGGCGACCATCGGCCGCTTCCTCTCCAAATCTGGAGAGAAGTCCCTCCCCTTCCCCAAGGCCCTGCGAAGGGCGAGAGGCTTTGAATGGGGCGACCCCCAGCAACAAGCGTTCGACCAGTTGAAGTCCTACCTTGCCAACCCCCCGCTTCTGAGCAAACCCGAACCGGGCAAACCCCTCTCTCTGTACCTCTCAGCCTAGAAAAACGCACTCAGTGTTGTGCTCGTCCGGGAAGAAGAAGGTGTTCAGAAGCCTCTCTACTATGTGAGCAAAGTCTTGCTCTCGACCGAGACAAGATATGCAAAGATGGAAAAGGTGGCATATGCCTTGGTAATGGACGCGTGAAAGCTCTGCCCTTACTTCCAGGCCCACTCTATCCAGGTCCTTATGGACCAACCTCTCAAGGCCGTCCTCCACAAGCCCAAAATTTCGGCCACTTAGTCAAGTGGTTGATCGAACTAAGCCAGTACGACATTAGCTACCAGCCCAGGACAGCCATCAAGGGGCAAGCCCTCGCCAAATTTATCACGGAGTGCACTATCTCCGAGCCATACGACACTCAAGAGGCCAATTCGATCTGGGAAGTTTATGTCGATGGCTCATCTTGCGAAGTGGGAAGCGGCGCGAACGTCATCCTCAAAGGTCCCAACAACTTCATTCTCTAGTATTCCCTCCGACTGAACTTCCCAACCTCGAACAACGAGGCGGAATATGAGGCTATGATCGTCGGGCTCACCCTAGCACACAAGGCGGGGGCCAGACAAATCAGGGCCTTTAGCAACTCCCAGCTCGTGGTCAACCAGAACACCAGGGAGTACGAGGCTCGTGACGCTCGAATGGTCCGATACTTGGCAGTAGTTGTAACGCCCCGAATTCCAAATAAGACCGAATTCGAAGTTCCACAGGATGTTTACACTTCACTTCGTACAATTTTACAAAGAAATTTGAACTTTCTATAATACAACAGAGTCCTTTACATTTATTTACACAGCAGAAGATAAAATAAAGTACAATCATGAAAAATTATACAATTGCGACATCTTTAACATTTAAATAAATCAACAGCAGCATATCAACTTTATATCTTCATGAAAATCCAACTCCTGCATATAAAACTGTGGGCACGTCAGTTACTTACAACTGACGAAATGTTATACTCGGTCATCCTCTCTATGCCGAAAATATAACGATCTTGATACTTTAACAAACCACAAACTTGAATGCAAATAAAGTGTTAAATGTGACCACTAAACATGTAAGTGTATGTCATTCCTTAATGCCTAATGCACACATTTTATATTAGGATGACACTAATGCACACTTGTTCAGATTCTATGCATCTCATACTACATAAGTCCGAGAGCAAACACCTACGTACTTCGCATTTAAGAGTTCGATCCCTCACCATAACAACTACCCAGTAATAAATCAAGGTTTAGATCATTCCACAAGTACGAATCCCAGTCTCGAAATCCACCGCCCGACTGTTATGACAGACTCCTCATCGTGCGAACATCCCACAAGAGCCCTTCTAGCACCAGTATACATATATACATTGGAGTACGGCAAACTATCTGCCCGACTATGCATAATCCCGGAATCGTCCGCCCGACTGGGTCTATAGTCCTGAAATCCTCCGTCCGACTATATAGAGTGCCCCATTTACGTTTGCCCAGGTTTACTACATTTTTACTTAGTGCCTAGTTCTTAAGTTCAAGACATGAATAAATTATCACACCTAGAGTTAGTCTTACCCCCTACCGGACTTAATCACAAATACCGAGATAGCTCCATAGCCATATCTCAAAAATATAACTCAAATATAACAATACCGGTACCCGAGGTCTTACTAATCTCTAGATCACAACCTTTCATGTACAAGAATCTAGGGGTACTCATACCCTTTAATAATCATGTATTAAACTCAATGTATTCTTATCTTCAACTTATTCACAATTTGATCAATATATTATCTTAGCATCATTCATGATTCATTTATTCATTTACAATTCAAAATAAAACAATATTTCTTTTCATGAACATAAATTCATCCATCTTAAGTCTCATTAGCAATTTAAGCTCACATAATATGTCTCAACCGCATCAAGTATTTCTCAAATCAAATAAGTGTATAATCTCTTCATGAGAAATCAATTCACATGAATACTTTACTCTTCTTCTAAAATAAATGTCATATACTCAAATAAACAATTTTGAAATCAATAACTCATTTTCTATTTAAATTCCACTTTTTTATTTATCAAAATATACATGAAAAATTCTAAAACTATTTTTAATCAATTCTATATCATTTTATAGGAATACTAGAATTTTTCCCAAATTTTATTTGCACAAAAACTCCTTCGAAAATATTTAAAACACTCAAAAAAATAAAATGTGGCCACTGGGTTTCGAACCCAAGCCCAACCGAAACACACAGTGAGCGCCCAAAGCAGCCACCGAAACCCACTAAGCCCATGTGGGTTAGCTGTCATAATACCATACCGAAATCCCCAAATATTCACTTTCGGATTTCAGATTTAATTAAACGATAACAAAATAAAATGTGTCTAACAAGTTTCGAACCCAAGACCTCCTACAAGCACAGCGACGGCCCTGTGGCACACTCGCTAGCCAGGAAGTCCAAGCCCAACTATTATTATGAAATCAGAGGCTAGGGTTTTGTTCACACGGCACAGTAACTAGTTTATTTCACAAAACTCAACATATGATCGATCTAATCTTTTTAATTGATTGTAATTATCTCATTCATGCTGAGTTTACTTGAAAATAGTGATTCACGAATTTCCAAACTTATGTTTTAGACATTTTATCTATATTTCAAATTATCTCCTTCTCTTTAATGAACATAAATTTCATTTCTTTATTTTAATCGAAATAGCACATTGTATCTCTTACAAATATTTAATGAATCTATGTGTATCAATTTAACTTCACAAAAATACATTTTTTTACTACAAGGAACATCTCAACAAATTTTCATACAATTATATATTTCTACATTTGTAAATTAACATGCATATTTGTTTATGGCAATAACTCATTATTTCTTTTTCTCATTTTTAACTAACATGATGATAATCTTAATCATAGCAAAATTTTACTACTATTCATAGCACATACAATAACATGGATTTGTTCAACATTTATCTCATCAAATTTATCTATACTACTCATTTAACATACTCGCATGCATTTCCTATATTTAGAAAGCACAAGATCCCCACCTCTAGAAGTGTTGAAATATTCCCTAGCAATTGAACTCCAAGAAGGCCTCCAAGCACCCTCCTCGATATCCGTGCTCCGAAAGGGAAAATCAAATTCCAAGCAAGGCATTTCGGCAGCACACAGCACAACACTTTTTTTTTTATTTTGCTTTTGCTGATTAGGAGATGGGGGTGAGGGTAGTTTTATAAAGGCTAAATTAACTAAATGTTAACTAATCCACTAACACACTTAATTATCCATTATTCCTAATTAATTACCCCACCAACCATTCAACCCCTCGATCCCCTCCACTTCCAAAACAGCCGGCCAACTCTTCTCATCCATAACCGATCTCACCTCTCTCTCTCCTAGTGCACGTGCATGTCTTGTGCACTAGTGCACACACACACAAAAATAAATACAAATCCTATAATTTTAATGTGTATTAAAAGTTGTTACATGTCATGTGTGAGTCCATTCACAACTAAGAAAAAAAAATACATCTAATTAATGGGCTTGTCTTGTGGGCTTGCTTTTAGTTAATTAATTAATTAGTCTAGTGGGCTAGAATCCATTCTTAGGTCCATGGGTTTAAAGAAAGACTAAATAAAAGACTCTTGCATGCTAAAATAGTAAATGAGAGTAAGAAAAATAAAGATGGAAAAATTAACACGTGCACGTACGATGCACTTGCACACACTTCCTTCAATTAAATATTTTTATTTAAATTAAAACATAGGTTATATATTTATATAATATGTATGTAAAAATTACTTTAATTATAATTTTTCATGCACAAATAAAATAGACACACATTTCATAATTTATTTTTGAAAACGAACACGCCCATAATACGTTTGCCGAAAACACGTGCATCACACGTAAAAATACCAAGATTGAAATATTATATTTGAGTTAACTCAAATAGGATAAAATTAATACGGGAAATGCATAAATAGTCGGAAATCAAAATACATAGTGAAAACACATTACAAATATTACCAGTAGCGGTACAAAATACATGTGCATAACACACGAGGGCAAAATTGTCATTTCCAACTTTGCGGGGTGTTACACTCTCCCCCCTTAGAACAGTTCTGTCCTCAGAACTCGCTAGGTAAAGGTTGTATTTTGTACACGCCAAAGAAAATATCATTTTTGTATATAGAAAACTGCAACATCAAGAAAATAAATGTAATATAAAAATAAGCAATGTGGAAAAATAAGACAACACTATATAAGAAAATTATGAGTATCAAAATTTTATAAGAACGGAACGAGAAAACTAGAAAAATAGCATAAGAAAAAGAAATGTGACTATAAAAGATAATATAGATTGAGAGAAATTTTCACACAAAAATAATATTAGGTAAACTTAGTCATCAATTTTGAAATAGTTCGGAAAACAGTGCAACAAAGAGAAAAATAGTTAATGGATAATTTATAAGTAGATTTAGTAATCAAAATCTTTCAAAGTAATAAGTAATAGAATAATAAAATCACAAAACTGAATTGGTACTGTATGACCAAAATTGAATTAGCAATTTAAAAAAAGACTATTGTATAACAGTTTGAAAAAAAAAATAAACGAGAATGAATTTAGTTAAAAGTATAGACTACATAAAACGATTTTGTATATCAATTAATATCATAAAATAATTTGTAAGGCGAATATAATAACTATACATATGATATGAAAAAAATACAGAAGGCATACCTCGAAATAGTCTCGAATTATCAAGTAGAGCAAGAAAAATCAACATACAAAATTATATACGTACATAGGCATAAAATTTATAGGGTGAAACAACCAATACGAAAATCATGAATGGTTTGTAGGAGTAAAACAAAACATTATAGTGGAAAAAGTAATAACACATTATTGAAATAGTGCGAAAATTAATCATATGGAAATACTTACGAATTGAAGAAAAAGTATAAATACCAAATTTTATTTTTGTTGGGTGAGTAGACACCAAATCCAAGATAAGTTAGTAGCAAAATAAAATTACGATAAAGCAGTATGAAATGCTAAAAGATTCAAAATACTAGGAAGAAGATAGTTGATATTAAGTAGTAAACACACAAGTAGGATAGAAATCAGTTTAAATAATATAATACTAGGCTGTAAAATACTATAAGCTAGTACAAAAATAGAATAATGGTAAGTAAATATTATAGAAAACAAAATAGGGATTATCAAAGTAGACAATCTCCTTCTGGTGTAGATTCGCCTCGTTGGTATCCAACTGCAGACTTGCCTCCTCGACCTCAAGTTGCAGAATTTGCCTCTACGACATCCGATTGCAGTTTGTCTTCTGGACATTCAGCTGCAAACTTTGCCTCCCCGACGTCCAATTGCAGTTTGCCTACATTGACGTCTAGTTGCAGATTTGCCCTCTCAACATCAGGTTGCACCAAAATGGGAGATGGAAAGATGTAATCTTCCATATATACTTAGATATTGGGATGTTTAATAAAATATAGTATTATGTTTGAAATTAGTGATATAAAAGTGGATGGAAAAGTTGCAAATAAAATAGGAAATTATGACGATAGAATATTAAAATAGATAGACTTTAAATATAGGATATACAAAATTTGTAGAAATGCAAATGATTTATAACATTAAGACAAAAATAGTGTAAAGCATATGCACAAGATGAAAACACAAATGAAAACAATAATTATGTAGTGTATGTATTATATTGAAGAAGCGTAAAACTACAAATTTAATGAGTAGTGATTAATAGTAAAAGTTAATATAACAAAACAAATTAGCAAATAATATGTAATAACAATAGTATCGAATGTAGACAATAAAACAAAATGGTAGGTTATATTTATATGAGTAGAATATTTCAATCTTGTTAAAATATACTGAAATATATAAGACAACATAAGATAATGAAAAGTATAGTATCATAAAGTCAAATCATACAAAATGAATGCACATAAGAAAATTTAAAATATAATAGAAATAATAATAGTTGCAAAATTTATTTAAAAAGTGGTAATAAATACGTAAAGTAATAGTAAATGTAAACGGATAAACAAAAAGGGACATAAAAACATGAAAGATAAAATTTTAAGACTGAAAGGCCGATAAAACAAATTCAAAAGGAACAAGACTAAGGAAGATTGACAAAATAATAGATATTCAAGTGATTTAATAGTATTGAAAAACATTGAATGTTGAAAAATACAATGATAAAATTCACGAAAAAATTTGAGAGGGAAGTGTGTCTAAGTGTAATGTATCATCAATGTAGGTTCAAATCAACCACGCTTCCACTGCGCCACTCTGATACCCAGGGAAAATGTACTCGCATACAATCTCACATCAATGTATACGAGGAGAACATCATGAATGAAGGTTCAATAACTACTTCATTCGCAACTCCAGCCATCCAAAAGAAAAAGGGAAGAGAAAACATCAGCCTATAGAGCAACACAAATATAAATCACTTACATTTAAATCTCCATTGACTGAACTCACACTTCTAATGTCCACCCTAAGGTGTCATTCCTTATAAATTTGTACTACTTATGAAGCGTGGCTCTAATACCATTTGTAACGCCCCTGCCCCGGGCTCGGACAATTTATACAATTTAGAAGACAAATTATTTATAGTATAGTACAACTGCCCACCACAGGCTGTCTCTCAAAAGGTGGTTAACCTAATTGGTGACTCTTGATCATAGGCAGTAGTATTTATATATTATTTATTTATGTACAAATCCCGATATGGGACTAAATCTCTATCTCTTTTTCCCGTTCTCTCTCCGAAAGCACAGGTTTGCGCCGCCTTCCCCCGAACATCCGTCAATTCACAGAGATGCTGGTCCTATTGAGAGGCGAGGTCGGCTTGGAAGGTCTGCACCACCTCCTGAGATGTTGTCAGCTCGACCTTCAAGTCCTTCGCTTCTCGAAGGTACCGATCGACATTCCACTTCTCGGCGTGAACCTCCTTCTCAAAGCACCTCTTCAGCTGTGCCCCGGTCATCAGTGCCTGGTTGAAGAGAGACAAGAGTCAGAAAAGAATGTCGAGTACAAAAAGATGAACAAACAACAAACCAACACTTACCATCACTTGGGCTTGAGCCTACTTCATGTAGGCCGTCTCCACCGTCTCGATTGCTAGAATGGTCCGGTCGCGGGCCGTGGCGAGTTTATCTGCCACCTCGATCGACATCAGGCCCTCGGCCAGTAAGTCGCCCTCCTTGGCCGCCCAGTCCGATGCGAACGGCATTAGGCCCCTCTTGCCCACCATCTGTTAGGCATCGGGCAAGACGGCAGGGGTCCCCGCCTTTAGGACCTCAGTAACCTTGCAACTACTGGAGCCCGGCCCCGACTCGGGTGCCTCTCTAGACGAGTGGGTTTTCTTCGACTTCTTCGAAGGCCGCTCCGAGGGGGCCTCGAAGCCCCCTGGACGGACCCTGCCTTTGACGCTGCCCTCTTGGCCCTCTTCTTCTGGGCCAGTGCCAGCAGGGCCTTCCTCGCTTCGAGCTTAGACCTGTCCATCGCTGCAGAGAGAAAGGGGAAATGTTAACACGAAGGGAGAAATTAAACAAGTATGAAACAATAACATACAAGGGTCGGGTGGGCTCAATCCGGTTCGGGCTAAGTGTAACTCTGTCACGTTCAGTCAACTGATGTTGTGCCCCTCGACAATTCTGTCAACATCAACCCACTCTGCCTCAGTCAAATCTCTCCGCCTCGGGGGTTTGTGGTTCGGCATGTACAAATTCCAGGCCATAGAAATTCCCAAGGTACCTCGCTCCGGACTACGACATGCTTTTCCTTCCACCCCTTTATGAAATCCGGATGACCGTGCACCACTTTCTTGTGCGGGCAAGGCGATATGTAGAATAAGCCCTCCTGATCTCCGAGTGAACTCACCCCTAATACAGCCCAGAAATATTTTAACTTTAGTGGCACCTTCTTCTCCTCGCACTTCAGAACGAAGCAGACTAGCTGCTTCCACGAATTGGGGCCGTACTGCATCGGGCATAGCTCCCCCCACTTCAGCACCCTCTTGATGAACGGGTGCAGCGGCAACCTCAATCCCGAGACGAAGACATCCTCGGGAAACATACAGAAGCCGGGGGCCAACTCGGTGGTGGGACGGAGACCAGGGCTCGGAATCATCAGCTCGTACTCCCGAGGAATGAAGTAGCTGGCCTTTATTACGGGCAGATAGTCGGCCTTCAGCACACACTGGACGTTGTCCATCCGTATCTGGGTTCAGCCCGGGGAAGACACCTCCACGCCAAATTGGACTAAGTTTTCGACATCGTCAAGATACATCCTGATCGACCGTGGGTTCTTGTAGTAGGGGACGTCGAGCCCGTGCACCGACTCAAACTCATCTGGTGTCCTCGGACTATCCGACAGGCGCCACTTCCTCTTCTTCTTCCGGACACGAGGAGCCTTCGGCGGAGACAGTGTCGCCAAAGGCAGAAGAGGGGGGAGAACCTCTCCTTCCTCGCTACCTTCCTCATCTTCCTCTCCCTCGGCTCCTCCCTCACGACCTCTCTGCTCCACCTCCCCTTCCTCAACCTCCTCTACCAATGCCTCAACTTCCCCAGTGGAAGCTGACTCTACCACCACCGGCTTGCGGCTTTGAAGGGGGACCACGTCTAAAACTTGATCATCCATATCCCAGGACGTGGAATCCAACTGACGATCCACTTCCAAAACCTGATTGTCCAGGTCCCAGGACGTGGAGTCCGACTCTCGATCCCCCTCATCCCAACCCGAAGAACTCGCTTCGGAGCCGGACTAAGAGCGCGACATTACAAAAGAAAATACTAATCTGAATACCGTGAACGGAGAGATCAACGAAAAATTCATCGCCGGCAGGTTAGAGAGAGAAGCTCCCGTTTTTAGAGAGAGAACACAGTGAAGAAATGGAGAGGGGAATGGAGGATTTATAGAGTGATAAACGATGCCTCGATTTCTGCGTTAAAATCCTGACCGTTCAATCTTGATCATCAAGATCTAATGGCTGATGAGATTTCAATGCCTCGAATTCTATGTTGGAATCCTGATCGATTCAATCTTGATCATCAAGATCTAACGACTGATAGGATTTCAATGCCTCGAATTCCACCCCCATGACGTCAGCATCACATACAATGCCCTAGCTTTTATAGCAAGCTGGATGGCTCAATGCTCGGCAATGATCTCGAGCCACCCCCTAGCTTTTACAGCAAGATGGGGGGCTCGACGCTCGGCAGTGATCTCGAGCCACCCCCTAACTTTTGCAGCAAGCTTGGGGGCTCGACACTCGGCACTGACCGCGAGCCACCCCCTAGCTTTTGCAGCAAGCTGGAGGGGCTCGACGCTCGGCAGTGATCTCGAGCCATACCCTAGCTTTTTCAGCAAGAATGGGGGCTCGACGCTCGGCAGTAACCTCGAGCCACCCCTAGCTTTTACAGCAAGCTTGGGGGCTCAACGCTCAGCACTGGCCTCGAGCCACCCCTTAGCTTTTACAGCAAGCTTGGGGGCTCGACGCTCGGCACTGACCTCGAGCCAACCCCTAGCTTTTACAGCAAGCTTAGGGGCTCGACGCTCAGCACTGACCTCGAGCCACCGCCTAGCTTTTACAACCAGCGGGGGGGGCTCGATGCTCGGCAGTGACCTCAAGCCACCTCCTAACTTTTACAGCAAACTTGGGAGCTCGACGCTCGACACTGACCTCGAGCCATTCCCTAGCTTTTACAGCAAGCTGGGGGGCTCAACGCTCGGCAGTGACCTCGAACCACCCACTAGCTTTTACAGCAAGCTTGGGGGCTCGACGCTCGGCACTGACCTCGAGCCACCCCCTAGCTTTTACAGCAAGCTGGGGGCTCGACGCTCGGCATTACCTCGAGCCACCCCCTAGTTTTTACAGCAAGCTTGGGGGCTCGATGCTTGGCAGTGACCTCGAGCCACACCCTAGCTTTTACAGCAAGCTTGGGGGCACGACGCTCGGCAGTGACCTCGAGCCACCCTTAGCTTTTACAGCAAGCTGGGGGGCTCGACGCTCGGCGGTGACCTCGAGCCACCCCCTAGCTTTACAACAAGCTGGGGAGCTCGACGCTCGATAATGACCTCGAGCCACCCCGTAGCTTTTACAGCAAGCTTGGGGACTCGACACTCGGCAGTGACCTCGAGCCACCCCCTGGATTTTACAGCAATCAAGGGGGCACGACGCTCGGCACTGACCTCGAGCCACCCCCCTGGCTTTTACAGCAAGCTGGGGGGTTCAGCGCTCGGCAGTAACCTCGAGCCACCCCTAGCTTTTATAGCAAGATAGGGGCTCGACGCTCGGCAGTAACCTTGAGCCACCCCCTGGCTTTTACAGCAAACATGGGGGCTCAACGCTCGGCACTAACCTCGAGTCACCCCTTAGCTTTTACAGCAAACTGGGGGGCTCGACGCTCGGCAGTGACCTCGAGCAACCCCCTAGCTTTTACAGCAAGCTTGGGGGATCGACACTCGGCACTGACCTGGAGCCACCTCATGGCTGTTACAGCAAGCTGGGGGGCTCGACGCTCAACAGTAACCTCGAGCCACCCCGTAGCTTTTACAGCAAGCTGGATGGCTCGATTCTCGGCGGTGACCTCGAGCCACCCCCTAGCTTTAAACAGCCAGCGGGGGAGCTCGACGCTCGGTCATGAGCCTGGCATCCGAGCATGGAGGCTCGCCCACCGATGCTCGACCCTCGAAGCGCCAGTCATAAGCTCTGAGCCAAATTCCCGGCTCAGGCTCTGGCTCGGCGCTCGACGTTTGGCTCCCGACCATCAGTCCTCGGCCCTCGACGCCTCTTTCCTCGGAGAATCTCCTTCGTCCTACCCCACTTACCACTCCAAGAAACTACAAATCATACTCTCCAGACACACCGCTCCACTCTTCCTACAGGGACAGACTACTCCTCCACGGCTGGCTTACGCCGCCCTCCAGGAGTGGGAGGCTTCTGATATGGGGTGGATGATGTGGCCCCATCTGGGCCATCAGATCTCCTAAGATTTTCTCCCCTATGATCATCAGGTCAAACGGGTCAAACGGGCTTCAGCCCATTCAGGCCCACAGGAGAACGGGTCCGACCCGGTCTATTAGAGTCTCAGACCCGTTTACCCCTGCCTATAAATACCAGACCCCCTCCTCACTTTCAAAGGTAATGAACTTTTCCCCACCTGAACCTTAGCTATTGTTGCTTTCTCAGTGACTGACTAGATCGTCGGAAGGCCTGTCGCCGAGATTTCTCCCGGTGTTTCTAGGCAGTGTGCAGGTACAAAACACCGGGCCGAGCCACGAAGATCCAAGCCGAGCTACTAGATCCGAGCCGAGCACCCAGCCTCTACCTCTCTCCTGCTACTCCCGAGCCGGTTCTACGGTCTACGATCGGATCAACGCCAGTACCGCATCTTCCGCTACACAAATTACAAGAACTCATACTTGTTGCCCCCACACCCAAAAAGCAAGCAGCATCAATGACTATATGGATATGGACGAGACAATCCCATAACAGAATGTATGAGATCATGTTCATTTTAAGTACAGGTTGTTGGAAAACGTTTTTGCAGATTTTCCGGGCTGGATTCTGGTGAGCTCCGGCCACCGGCGGCGCCTAAAATTGATTGGATCATGTTCCTCTCGTCGAGTACTATTCCGTGATGTACTCATGTGCCAAAAATAAATTCTGTATGAATGAGAAATGTTGGTCCAAAGTTGAGTACTCGCTATGTACTAACTTGGATACTTGGAGAAAATGGATAGTCCCATATCGGAAATGGGTAAAAAAATTTCTAGTATTTATACTAAAAATTTGGACTAAAGGGCGTGGCTCGGGGGTTACCACTAAAATGTAGTGGAGAGAGGACTTAGCCAAAATAACAAACACGCGCGCGCGCGACCCAGCCCCGGCTCCGGCTCCAGCTCCAACCTCAGACTCGGCTTCGACTTCGGCTTTGGCTTCGGCCCGGCTCGGCCCGGCCCGACTTGGCTTGGTTTGGTTTGGTCTGGCCTGGCCTGGCCTGGCGTGGCTTGGCTCTGGCTTATATTTTTTTTGCCCCAGTCAGAAATTTTTTTCCTAGTTTACTGTTGAGGCTTTTCAACTTTAGTAACTGCTACCATTACTCTGTAACAGCAGAGTAATGGCTCATCAGTTATGACTTTGAACCACTACTTTGCTGTTACAGAGTAGTGGACCATTACTTTGCTGTTACAGAGTAATGGACCCTTCAGTTGCTCTCAATCTCCTATAAAACCAGTCCATTTTGTCTGCCAGAAGCACAGTTCTGAAAAAACGAGTCTCAATCTTCCTCTTCCTCTTCCTCTCTGAGTCAATACTGAGAATACAACACAGCTCCAGTTCGATCAGATCTCTGAAATTATGGTGTTGCTCTTCAGGAAAAAGGTAATACAGTTGTATCCTGAGAGGCATTTCGTCAACCACCGTCACACTACGGGGCGAAAATTGCTTTAAGGACAGAGATAGTCAAATCTCGACTCTTTATTGTATGGTTTGTTTTGTTATTTTATTTCTTGTAATTGTAACTCTTCACAATTACTGTAAGCATTTCTGTTTTATGAAATTCTTGTTCTAACAATCTTAAAGCAAAATTTTTCCTCTGTTCTAACAGTTTTTGTGAAGATCTTTTACAGGTACTGATATCATCTCGGAAAAACAACTAACAGTTCTGTTTTCAACTATTTCAGAACATGGAAAATACACAAAATGATAATGTGAGTGGACATATCAGTGAACAAACACTAGTGACCCAAAATGTGACTGCACAATCGGTTGCGGCACATTCGGTCATTCTGCCCACACATAACTGTGGGAGAAAAACCAGAGAAGTTCAATGGAACTGGATTCAAGAAGTGGCAAGGGAAGTTGCAGTTCTACCTGACCACCTTGAAACTGGACAGGTTTCTCACTGAATCTGCCCCGATGCTGGCACCAATGGATGCACACTCCGTTGCTGCGGTTGATGCATGGACTCAGGGTGACTAGCTCTGCAAAAACTACATCCTGAATGGTTTGGTAGACCCGTTGTACAACGTCTACTGTGTCTTCAAGATGTCCAAACTCATGTGGGGGTCTTTGGAGAAGTACAAAACAGAAGACGCGGGGTCCAAAAAGTTTATAGTTGGCAAATTTCTGGACTACAAAATGGTTGACTCCAAGACAGTTGTGAGTCAAATTCAGGAACTGCAGGTGATAATGCACGATATCGCTGCAGAAAACATGACGCTGTGTGAACCATTCCAGGTTGCAGCGTTCATCGAGAAGCTTCCACCTATATGGAAGGACTTCAAGAACTACCTCAAGCACAAGCGAAAGGAGATATCTTTTGAAGACCTCATTGTCAGGTTGCGGATCGAAGAGGAGAATCGCAAGGCTAGCAAGTCCTATGGAAAATCATTCCATAAAAAGGCCAACGTGGAGGAGCACGAACTGAAGGGCAAAAAGAGAAAGTTCTTGCCACAGGCCTCAAACAAAAAACCTCCTGCAAAGAGGTTTGTTGGGAAGTGCCACAAGTGTGGTAAGCTGGGGCACAAAATTTCTGACTGCCGCAGCAAGGACAACAACCGTGCAGGAACTGGACATGCAAAAGGGAATGAAAAATCTCATGCACACATAGCTGAGAACTTGTCCACGGGCCTCTCTGACTTGGACCTCTGTGTTGTAGTATCAGAGGTAAATCTTGTGGGGAGCAATCCTCGTGAATGGTGGTACGATACTGGGGCCACCAAGCATATCTGCTCGGACAAGGAGATGTTCACTTCATACCAGAAGTGCAACAAGGATGAACAGCTGTTCATGAGTAATTTTTCCACCTCCAAAATTGCAGGAACAGGGAAGATAGTGTTGAAGATGACTTCAAGCAAGGAACTAACACTCACAAATGTGTTGCATGTTCCAGATATTAGAAAGAACTTGGTATCAGGCTTTTTGCTAAGCAAGAATGGATTTAAGATTGTTCTTGCTTCTGATGATTTTGTATTGTCTAAAAATAGGGTGTACTTGGGCAAAGGATATGTGAAGGATGGACTGTTCAAGTTTAATGTAATGACAGTCATCCCTAAAACTATTGTTCCTGTTGTTCCCAAAGTTAATGAAATAACTCCTATTGCCTATATTGTTAAGTCTTCTTCTGTTTGGCATGAAAGACTAGGCCATATTAATGTCAATTCTATGCGTAGATTAATTAACATGAATTTGCTACCAAAATTTAAGGTAGACAACTCCGAAAAATGTGAAGTTTGCACGGAGGCCAAATTCACTAAAACTCCATCACGTTCTGTAGAAAGAAACACAGAAACTCTAGGCCTAATTTACACAGATCTGTGTGATTTAAAATACATGCAGACAAGAGGTGGCAAAAAGTACTTTGTGACATTCAGAGACGATTGCACAAAATTCTGTTATGTATACTTGTTACATAGCAAAAATGAGGCCTTGGATAAATTCAAGGAATATAAACTTGAGGTTGAGAATCCATTTGGCAAAACGATTAAAATCGTTAGGAGTGATAGAGGAGGAGAATATGATGCACCATTTAATATGTTCTGCTCTGAACATGGAATAGTTCATCAAACAACTGCTCCTTACTCACCTGAATCAAACGGTACTGCCGAGCGCAAAAATTGAACTCTAAAGGAGATGATGAATGCCTTGTTGTTGAATTCTGGATTACCCCAAAACATGTAGAGGGAAGCGTGGCTGACTGCCAACTATATTCTCAATAAAATACCTCACAAGAAAACTGGCAGGATACCATACGAAAAGTGGAAAGAAAATGTACCTTCGTATAAATACCTCAAAGTGTGGGGGTGTCTAGCAAAAATGGCAGTACCTAATCCAAAACAGGTCACAATTGGACCTAAGACCATTGATTGCATATTCATAGGCTACGCACACAACAGTAGTGCATATCGGTTCTTGGTATATAAATCAGATATACCGGACTTCCATGTGAATACAATAATGGAATCAAGAAATGCTTCCTTCTTTGAATACGTATTTCCGTGCAAGGATAATACGTATCCCAAACGTACACTTGAGCAAGGGAACGCAAGCACTTTGGTTGATGAACCAGAAAATGATAATGATGAACCTAGACGAAGTAAACGGGCTAGAACATCAAAGTCATTTGGTCCATACTTTGTAACGACCTTTCTGATAGAGAATGAGCCCAGAACATTTAAGAAAGCAATGGCTATGCCTGATGCTCCTATGTAGAAGGAAGCAATCAAAAGTGAAATAGACTCCATTATGCAAAATCATACATGGAAGTTGGTCTATTTGCCTTCTAGGTGTAAAGCTCTAGGAAGCAAATGGATTTTCAAGCAGAAATTGAAGCCAGACGGTTCAATAGAAAAGCATAAGGCGAGACTTGTGGTACAAGGATTTAGGCCAAAGGAAGGCCTAGATTTCTTTGATACTTATTCCCCAGTCACGAGAATAACTTCCATAAGAATGCTGATAGCTATTGCAGCTCTACGTAACCTCAAAATACATTAAATGGATGTAAAAACTGTCTTCTAAATGGAGATTTAGAAGAGAAAATATACATGAAACGACCAGAGGGTTACGTAGTTCCTGGACAGGAAAACAAGGTGTGCAGGCTTGTAAAATCATTGTACGGACTGAAATAAGCTCCAAAACAGTGGCATACAAAATTTGACAATGTTATGATGTCAAATGGTTTCAAAATAAATGAATGTGATAAGTGTATCTACATCAAAGATACTCCAAATGGATACATTCTGGTGTCTGTATGTAGACGACATGCTCATTATTGGGAGCAATAATGACATTATCAAACAAACTAAGAGCATGCTTAGTGACAAATTTGATATGAAAGATTTGGGAGTTGCAGACGTCATACTAGCAAACAAAGTTTCCAGGACGTCTAAGGAAATTACTTTGTCTCAAACTCATTATGCTGAGAAAGTACTTGAAAGGTTCAAGAATTACTCGAATGGAACTGCCAAAAGTCCTGTGGATCCCAGTCTTCACTTGTTCAAAAACACGGGTGACAGCATATCACAACTGAAATATGCACGTGTAATCGGTAGTCTGATGTACTTAACAAATTGTACAAGACCGGACCTAGCACATTCGGTAAATATACTGAGCCGCTACACAAGTAATCCAGGACGAAGTCACTGGAAAGGAATAACTAGAGTATTGAACTACCTGCAATATACTCAGAGTTATGCGCTGCATTATACCAGATATCTAGCAGTACTAGAAGGCTACAGTGACGCCAACTGGATATCGGACTCCAAGAACTCAAAATCCACAAGTGGGTATGTCTTCACACTTGGTGGTGCAGCGGTGTCATGGATGGAAATCCCCTAAACAAATGTAATTGGCCAGATCCACCATGAAATCTGAGTTTATTGCTTTAAACAAAGCGGCAGAGGAAGTAGAATGGCTTCGAAACTTTTTAGAGGATATCCCCATGTGGGAAAAACCAATGCCTACTTTATATGTACACTGTGACAGCCAATCGGCTATAGCACAGGCACTGAGTTGTATGTATAATGGTAAGTCTCGTCATATCAGAAGGCGACACAAAACCATTAGACAACTGCTCTCAAATGGAGTAATCTCTATAGAGTATATAAAATCGATCGACAACCTAGCGGATCCATTTACTAAAGGTTTGTCACGAGAGCAAATTGTGAGATCATCAAGAGGAATGGGTTTAAAGCCTATGATGAAAGAGGATACTTGATGGAAACCCTACCTAGGAATTGGAGATCTCAAGATCTAGGTTCAAAAGGACAACCAAATCTTGTTGAATCGACGTGAGCACTGAGAGATTAAAATCTCATACCCACTCTTAGGATGATAAAACAATACTGTCTGCAAAGAGTTAGGATAAGCTTGGCTTTTAATAATTCCCATAGCTTTGAAATAAAAGTGGGGTATGGCAGGATACTCTTTATGGGCAATCATCTTGTGAGTGTGAAATGGGGCCATTTCTAGGAGAATGAAGAGAGGCTACATTCTCCAAGTTAACTCACGATTAACCAGGATTGTTCAAGGCCAAAATGAACACAACAAAAGAACTTAGTTTTGTGAGGAGATGAAACTGTGTGATAGTTATTGTCTAGGTTCACATTAAAGCCCGGGTAATTCAAGACATCATGTTCACTACCTGGTCAAGTGAATCTGATGGCTACTCACTAAGGGTGGTTCAAAGTTGAAAAATTACTATCATTCCTGATGCAGTGCTTTTCCAATTGTATTCTCAGAGTCTTTCTGTCATGTATCTTTCTGTCGTGTCTGGATTATATGGTCTGGTCATTTCCATTCATGTGAGGAATTGTTGGAAAATATTTTTGCAAATTTTTCGGGCCGGATTCCGGTGGGCTCCAGCCACCAGCGGTGCCAGAAATTGATTGGATCATATTCCTCTCGTCGAGTACTATTCCGTGATGTACTCATGTGCCAAAAACAAATTCTGTATGAATGAGAAATATTGGTCTAAAGTTGAGTACTCGCTATGTACTAACTTGGATACTTGGAGAAAATGGATAGTCCCATATCGGAAATGGGTAAAGTTTTTTCTAGTATATATACTAAAAATTTGGACTAAATGGTGTGGCCCGGGGGTTACCACTAACGTGTAGTGGAGAGAGGACTTAGCCAAAATAACAAACACGCACGTGCGTGCGCAGCCCGGCCCCGGCTCCAGCTCCGGCCCCGGCCTCGGCTCGGCTTGGCTCGGCTTGGCTTGGCTCTGGCCTATATTTTTTTTGCCCCAGTCAAAAAAAATTTCCCCAGTATACTGTTGAGTTGCTACCATTACTCTGCAATAATGGCTCATCAGTTATGACTTTGAACCACTACTCTGCTGTTACAGAATAGTGGACCATTACTCTGCTGTTACAGAGTAATGGACCCTTCAGTTGCTCTCAATCTCCTATAAAACCAGTCCATTTTGTCTGCCAGAAGCACAGTTCTGAAAAAACGAGTCTCAATCTTCCTCTTCTTCTTCCTCTCTGAGTCAATACTGAGAATACTACACAGCTCCAGTTCGATCAGATCTCTGAAGTTAGGATGCTGCTCTTCAGGAAAAAGGTAATACAGTTGTATCCTGGGAGGCATTTCGTCAATCACCGTCACACTACGGGGTGAAAATTGCTTTAAGAACAGAGATATTCAAATCTCGACTCTCTATTGTATGGTTTGTTTTGTTATTTTATTTCCTGTAATTGTAACTCTTCACAATTACTGTTAGCATTTCTATTTTATTAAAATTCTTCTTCTAACACAGGCTAGTGATAGCCTTGATGTTATTAGTTAATGAAAATCAAGCACAATACGATTATTTGGGTCACCCAGACTCACCCAATTTCTATATGTAAAGTAAATGAAGCTTTTCTGAAGGTTTCATTTGTCTTTAGTCACCTGGTTTACGTTATGGATAAATTATACTGGAGTGTGACATTGCAAACCAGTTCTAAACTGGCAATACCATATTTCTGTTACTACTGGTTCCATACTACAGTCACTAATTAGCCGTTCAAGAAATTTCCTTTTGTTTTAAAACTGCGGGGTTATTACTATAGACCTAGCCAAGAGCCTTAGCAGTATACCACCTAATAAAAAAGATAAAGGGAAAAAATCAATAATGCAAAATGATGATAGGACCTGCCAATAAAACCGGAGCCAATTCTCATCAATTTTCCAATTTGAACTTTCTGCCTCTTTCCACTTGTGTGAAAGCATGTGAGCCAAGTCAATTTCTCCATATTCAAGAACCATGTAAATGTACTGATCATCTTTGATCCTTCCTTCCTTTATAGTCATTGACCCATTCAATACTTCTTGAAGCAAAGTTTTATCTGTCACCTAAGAATAAAGAGAGTTGGAAGGCATGAGTCGATACAAAATCAAAATAAATTATTCAGAGAACACTAAATTTTTTAAATGATGCATATGAGACGAAGAAAAATAAAGTATAATGAGAAACTTCTCATGTTCTCTTCAACAGAAAATGCATAGAATGTAAGAATTAGACACAAGCAGTTATAAAAATGAATGCTGAATATTCGTATGTGTAATTGCAAGGCCTTTTCATTCGTATTCTTCCGTATATACTATATTATTACAACTAGTGAGATAACTGACTAGAAGGCTAGAAGCCTTAATGAAGGTCTTGTCAATTAGCTATTCCAAGGAGCAATGCGATTGGTTACATGACATAAAGCAAACAGTAAAAACCACTACCAAAAATAAATCAGATAAATTTCATGTATCAGTTCAATATTAGATGCCAACCAGCATTTATTCAAAATAGCATACGAAAAGCATCCAACTTCCGAGACAGGTGGGCCTTGAGTGGTTTTCAAAGGGGTATGAGAAACATGCCTCAACAGCTAGGAAGCATGAACTGACATAATACAACATCGGCACGACAATTCCTTAAAGGTATGATGTTGGAAACATGCAGTAACATGGCAAACAATATATATGAAGGGATGGGCTCTAATACTCCTAAGCCACAACTAGCATGGTTTGCCCACCACGAACATTATACAGTACAGAATTAAAATTGACATTTCATTCTATTCAATTTGAATCTACATAACATTAAAAAAAATCTATAGATGATAAATCATGTGTATTGAAAATGTTTTATTTTTTACCCATGCATCAAGCAATTGCAAGACATTTCAACAACATAAATAAAGAAACCTCATAATCTACTACTAAAATTCCACGAAACGTAATAAGATGAATAAACAACCTTCATAATAGAATTCCACGAAACACAATAAGATGAATAAACAAACTTCATAATCTACATGTAAGAATTCCACAGAACACTTGATTTTTACTCATAAACAATTTAACACATCAACTATCCAAATCAGAATAAATGTTCTTTCACTGTCCGTTGGCACAACCTAGATCATGAAAAAAGGCCATTTAGTTACAGTGTTGAAAATTGTTCATTAAACAAATGACTGTGATAAGAGTGGAGCGTCCAATTTGACTGTTGATCACGTACTTTTGTAGGATGTTGATCTTGAAATAAAAATTTGAGTGTTTCCGTGCTTTTTGACAGGTGGTCAATCTCCCCTATCTTCTTTCCTCTCTTTTTACTTTTCCTTCTTCTCATATCCTTTGAATCCCGTCCCCCCACCCCCTTTTTTTTCGTATTACAGATAGCAAATTTGAAATCCCCCTTCTACTTCTTGTTCTTCTCAAATTCCCCTTCAACCCTCCAATACCAAAACTTTGTGAGTTTATCGGAAACTACTTCAGCAAAAGCTAAAGTTACTATGTCTGAGCAATGATGTATATCAAGCAAACACAAGTTCCTAACACTTAAACATAAGTAAAAATATATCTCATTTTCTCATGCATACGAAAACCTGTTGGAAAATGCTGATAATATGTCGAAGAAATGCCGTAAGGTGATAAGCTTAAAACAATACAATTTAAAGTTTCACCAATCCTTTTTTGTCTCCTTCAATGAAATCTCAGACAAGATACAAGTCATGCAGCAATATCAATTTTTCAGGCTTCTAGCAGTATCAATTTATATATATATCATATATGGATAAAATCTTGGAGGCTATACGCATTATCTATATAATAAATTACAAGGCAATTATTTTTAAAAAAACTATCAAGTGACTCCTTCAATTGAAACAAAATCAATGGCTCACACTCATCCTCCCAAAAGATATTTTTCCCCCAAAAGTTCCCCCCCCCAAAACTATATTTTTTCCCACCAAAACATAAATCATCCTCACTTTATTACTCTCTCTCGATCTCCTCTCTTCATCTTCACCTTCTCTCTCTCTCTCTCTCTCTCTCTCTCTCTCTCTCTCTCTCTCTCTCATATCTCTTAACTTTTCAGACAAGTAGAAGCTACAAAATCAAATCTTTTCAACAGTTGGATGGTTAGTAGTAACACTAACATGCTGGATTTTCTTTAACTTCTTTAGTTCTTTATGTACTTTGCCTGTATTTTCTTCATGTGTTTTGCTTTGCCTGCATTTTCTTTATGTGCTTACATGGCTTTTCATACGTTGCATTCTTCCGTAGGCACGTGTCCAAGAGCAAACCTAGTATATTCATATGATTTAAAAATTATTGAAATTCAAATAATACAATTATATTGAACAATCACAATAATATATTTAAAAAGAACACTCTTTCAATGGGTATTTGCATCTTCAGTTGAATGGTAAAAGGACTCCTGTTCAATAAAAGACAACATTTTAGTGGGATATTTACCTCATAGTCAATCAGTTGTATAATATTGCTCTTCCCCTTCAGCTTGTTCAAATAATCAATCTCCTGGCAAAATCCATAAGCTGTTGGATAGTCACGCCCTTTAAGTTTAATCTTTTTAAGTGCATATACAGTACAGTCAGATGATATTACTTTGTGAACCTCACTACTTCCTCCACTGCCTATTTTACCAAGCCTTTGATAAAGCTTCCCATTAACTTTGAAAAACACGTCAGGATCATACTTCTTCTTACGAGGAGCTTTTTCAGCTTTACACGGCTGAGAAATATCCATTACCACACCTGATGACGGATTATTTGTAGAAGGAACTTGAGATTGAAGACGGCTAGCATTTTTAGGGTCCACCTTCTCCACTATAGCTTCACAAGAATGGAGAGATTGCTGAGGATGCCTTTGTCCATCTCCATCCTTCATCATGTTGGGTAGAACTTCTGAGCTAGTATAAGTTGAAACACCAGTATGTCCAGGAGGAGGAGCACGGGTGCATTGAAATGTTGGACCTGAGTGAATTGACATTGTTGTAGCACATGAAGAACCCATTGTATTAGACCGTATCATTGCATCTATGCAATGAGAGTTGTGTTTATGATCTTCCCTCTTCTCTATTTTGTTAGCCCCTCCCATGCCAGACAAGTCTACATTTGCGACATCATGCAGCTTAAGACCGAGATCATTAATGGTTCCCTGATTGCTATATTGGCCTTCCCCCTCTGTCAATGCAAGAGAATGCAAGTAAGATGAGAGGTCGTCCATTTTAGTGTCAATGATCATTCGTGCATCAGCACCTGCACATGGCAGAACCTAAGAAAGAGATACAGCCACTAACAGGTAATCATGTACCAGCAAAGTTACACATGCGATGGTCGCAAGCAAATCGGAAACGGAAGGAAAATAAAGGATGTATTGCCCTTTTCTTGTACTGGTTCTGTTTAGCAGTCAAAATAATTGACATGCAAATCAAGTATTTTCACCAGTTGAGCAAATTATCCATTCTACAGTAAGTGAAATAATAGACAAATCACATTTCATTCAAATACTATGTTTCCTCTAATTTCATCACTTTCTATGCAACCAAAACTCAACTCCTAAAAGCATCAGGATAATGATAGTAATTTCTTCTGCTAACTTACGAAGTTCATTTGTTTCATAGGGGTTGTTAGTCGGAGAGGATTTCAAAAATAGAGTATGATTTTAGAATCAAGGTAATTTCAAAACCAAACCAGGTGATTTCAAAAATCTTTATGATTTCAAATACGTACCTAGTATGATTTTGAAATTAGTCAGCATACTTTATTGATTATCATTATATATGAATATCAGAATAAATAATAATATAGTATAAAAATTATATAATTAATTAATATTACACGGGCGATGCATGCTAAGTTCTATAATAAACATTTTTTTATTGTGGGAACCGAAGTCTAGCAAAACTTAACTTTTTTTAAATTATTCTTCTGGCTGTAGCTGAAAAAAAAATTATTATAAAATACTATAAAGCACACATAATGCACGCGATACTTCAATTGAATGGTTGATATAAATTTAACTTAAAATGTATGGCGGAGATTATAGCTTGTGAGTTTTTGCTACAACCTCTTGCAATATCAAAGTAGAAAATGATGTTAAATATTTTGAATTTAGATGACAATATGATAAATTTAAAATATTTCAACAGAATGCAATAAAAAAATGAAACCTTAAAAATTATAAAACATAATTTTCAATGAGGTAGTTCATACTAATAATCTCATATAAAGTATAACGTAAACTGATTATTTTTATTTTTATTTTTATTTTTTTGACAAGCATAAAATTGAATTTGTGGAAACATTAAAAACTTGTTTCAAACCAAAAAAAGATAAAACCCAAAAGAAATGGACCATATTATGACTCTTAATCAAAACCATTTTTTTATGAAAGAATTATTTTATTTTATTTTATAAATTAGTTGATGAAAAACAAAGAGCAAAAGAGGAAAAGAAGAAGAGAGGAGCATAATAGTTATTTGAATTGACGTGAAGGAAATGAATAAGGAGATGCAGCCTCACAAATATTTGAGAAGTGATATGGCTAAAAATGGGGGTTTAATCGGAACCGTCCAAATCGGGCACGAATCTTGAAGCCCAGGGGTAAAACGGTAATTTCACCTACCAATGGGTCTGAGATGGGTACTGGATCTCTTCATCAAAGATCCAAAAACCCACGAACGGATCCACCTCAATCGGGTGCGGGTTTCGACCAGCAGAAAGCCTGATCCAGAGGGATAGAATTAGGGTTTCTGATTAAATCCTAATCAACGGCCTCGATTCATGCCTATCCTTCCACTGGGAATTAGGGATTACATTCCTAATCTGTTTACAAGGAGTATATTCCTTATCAGATCACGGGGATTACATTCCTAATATGATCCCTAAGACGCCTACAAATACCCCCCGTCCATCTCCATTAAGAGGTAATCAATCTTTTTCCAGTTTTACACTCTTTCATAATCACTTCTGATTACTGACTTGAGCGTCGGACGGTGCATCGTCGGGAACAACCCCGGTGTCTCGCACTTCTTGCAGGTATACGACGGGAGCGACGGTCAAACTCCGACGGAACAGATAACGGGTTTGCTATTCAGTTTTCCTAAGAATCCACAAATACTATCTGTTTGCCCCCACACCAGATTTAGCGGCAACAGATTGACGCCGTCTGTGGGAAACTAACGAATAGCAATCTCCCCTCTTTCCGTTGGACAGATCTTCTCCAGTCATGCCTCCTAGGAAAGCCAGATCAAGAGGGTCCAACCGAGGACCCAATCCCGATCAGCAACAAGACATTCCCATCCAACCCGCTCCGCAGCAAGGGCAACTTTCTCCTCCAGCGGAAGACCCACTCCAACATGACCTGGCTCCTCCGCAGAATCAGCAACCTCCTAAAGGTCCCAACCCGCAGAAACAACCTCTCCATCCGGACCACGTCCACATCCACAACGCCTCTTCGGATTCTATGGCCCCTCCCATAATCCCCGAGCTTCCGACCTCTGCAACACCGTCCTCAATCGGCAGAAGGATGAGGATCTTCGCCGCCGTCTGGATGAAAAACGGGCCTGAGAGGGAGCCTCCCGCCAACACCGTCCGGATGAGCGATCTCCTCACCGCCGAGACAACATAAGGTCCCCAATCAGAAGGGGGCGGAGAGAGTTCCCCGAGCATCACAGGAGAAGACCCCTTTCCCCTGCCGGTCGGCACCATCGTAGAAACGATGAGGCACCCATCACCCGTGCCGAGTTCCAGCAGTTTCAAGCAACCGTCCTACAAGCTCTCAATCTCCGTCCCAACACCAATGCTCCCAAGATCCCCTCTCCTCCTCCGGTCCGAAGTCCTCGCCGACGGTCCCCAACTCCACCTCCAGCTCCTAGCAACTCCCGGCATATGCAAAGTCCTCGCCGCTCCAGGAGCTACCGTCGTCGTAGCCCCCGCTCTCCCTCGTACGAAAACGAGTCTAGAGGCTCGGCTGATTACCGTCGAAGGGACGACGTTATATTCCGCCGTCTCCATGAGATGGAGAGGCGCTTGGGTCAGTTAGACCGCGAAGAAGAGCTTAGAGGACGGACTCTTCGTCCTAGCAGACCTCCTTTTTCCCGAACCATAATGGATGCACCCGTACCAATCGGCTTCAAGCCTCCTCAATTTGAGACCTACTCCGGGGAAACTGACCCCGTCGATCACATCGAGAGCTTCAAGATCCTAATGCTCATCCATCAAGCTTCCGATGCTCTGCTCTGTAAAACCTTCCCCGCAACTCTCAAGGGTCCAGGTCGAGAATGGTACTCTCGCCTTGCCACATCCTCAATATTCTCCTTCGAGCAATTCGAGACCCTCTTCGTCACCCATTTTGTAAGTAGCCGTAGAACTGAGAAGACCAGCATCTCGCTACTGTACCTCCACCAGAAGAAGGGTGAGAAGTTGAGAGACTATGTGAAGAGGTTCACAGCTGAAGCCAGGTCCATAACATCTCTCAACCAGTCGGTCGCTGCAGCAGCTTTTCAATCCAATGTCCTCAACTCCAACCTTCGCTCCTCCCTCGCCAAGAAACCCCCACAGAACTTCTCTGACCTCCTCCTCCGGAGCGAAAAGTATATTCGGGCCGAAGAAGCTGAGCACCGCCCCAACTTGGAGGGGTCTTCCTCCGGGTTTAAGAGAAAAGGAACAGAAGAGGAAGGGGCCAAGAAGCTTCAGAAGGATAATGCCGGCCAGCGCCGACCTCTCCCCAGATTTGAAAAATTTACCTCCCTTAACGCCAATATCCAAGGTTTTAAATCTCGGATTTCGGACTCGTCTCGGCAAGGGGTGTTTCGTCTCGGATCGGAGATATCGGAGGAGATCTCGGGGAAATGGGATCATCTCGGATGTTCATTTCGGACACTCAATAAATATATATTTATTGCTACTAAACAATATATAAAATGTTCTACATGTCATTTAACATTAATATGTCTATTTACTACTATGAAGCACCGATACGGATACGGCGATACGCATACGGAGATACGGGTACGGGGGATACGACAATTTTCAAAAAAGTAGGATACGGGATACGGCAGTAATACGGCTGTGTGTGTGTCTATATATATATATATATATATATATATATATATATATATATATATATATATGAATAATTACACATAACTAAATAATCTTTCTTGTTAATAAGGAAATGGTAAATATCTTTCATTTAACATAAATAAGTTAATCCATAAAGGCTATAATAATCATTCATAAGCATAAGCAATAATATAAGTAAACAAAGCAAGTTCATAAGCAATATAACATAAGTAGACAATTCAAATAGTGGGACAAGTTTCATCAGTATCAAATAGTTGGATAATAAAAAAATGCAGGATACGGGGATGTACAAGATACGGGAACACGAGTATCGGATACGTACATGATACGGGTACGGCACCCTCCGTGAAGTATCCGTGCTTCAGAGATTTACTACTTTCTAATGCTCTATAACTCTTAACATTTGTTGTATTATTGTTGCAAGACCAAAATGAGATGACTTCACTATATACAAAAAGCTAAACAAGCTGAAAACAAGATAGAGGAATTTGTAAATTCATGTTGTAATGTTGTATGAGAAATATGCACTATCTGTTGTATGAGGAATTTGTAAATTCATGTTGTAATGTTGTTTTACATGTTTATTAGATTATAAGCTTTCCTTTTCCAAATCTCTAGTCCATTTTACATGTTTTTTTCCAGTTCTTACATGTAAAAGAAAAGGCTAAAAGGTGTATTAGATATAACATATCCACATAGTTTGTTTTCATCATTCAATCTCTAGATTTATTAGATTATAAGCTTTCCTTTTCCAAATCTCGGACTTCTCGGGCGAAATATCGGACTTCTCGGGCGAAATATCGGACGAAATATCGGACTTCTCGGCCGATATATCCACTTTTCGGGTTCAAACGAAAAATGGCTTAAAATCCTGATTTCGTTTCGCTGAGGCTTCCGATACGATATCTCGGCCAAAATATCGGCCGATATGGCCGAGATTTAAAACAGTGCCAATATCTCCACAATTCTCATGAAAGTAGAGAAGGAGGGGGTGATCCTGCACCAAAAATGAACACCCCTGGCAAGAAGAGGGATAAAGAGAAGTGGTGCCGTTATCATCGGGACCACAGCCACGACACCAACGATTGTCGGGCCTTGAAGAATGAGATAGAAGCCCTCATCCAGAGGGGGCAGCTGACCAGATTCGTAAGAAAGGACCGAGCCGACCTTCCTCTCCCGCCTCGAAGGGCTAATAAGCGTCCGAAACGCGATAAAACGCCCGACTTCGAAGAGGAGCGTGTCCTACACCTCATCCATGGGGGCCCAATAGGGGGCTCCTCCAACTCCTCTCGAAAGGCATTTATAAGAGAAGTCAATTCGGTTCACGCCACCCCTCCTCCTAAAGGCCTCGGAGTGCCCGTCACATTTTCAGATGAAGACCTCGAGGGCGTCTGAACCCCTCACTGTGACGCACTCGTCGTCAACCTCCACATGGCAAACTTCAAAGTGGAGAGGATCCTAGTGGACAATGGCAGCTCCGTTAACATCCTCTTCCTCGCCGCTTTTAAAGGCCTCAAACTCTCTCGAGATAGACTCAAGCCCGCCGGCTACACGCTCCATGGGTTCACGGGAGTGCCAGTGACTATCGAAGGGGTGATCACCCTCGACGTAACCGCTGGCAAAACTCCTACTACCCGAACAGAGCCCATGGATTTTATGGTCGTGGATGTCCCTGCAGCCTACAACGGCATTTTGGGTCGGCCCGGCCTCACTGCCCTTGAAGCAGTCCCATCGGCCTATCATCTCAAGATGAAATTCCCCACCCGGGCTGGGGTAAGGGAAGTGAGGGGCAACCAGGAAACGGCCCGCAAGTGCTACATGACCTCTACCCTTGGTCCAGTCCTCTCCCTAGAAACTCTGGAAATTCCCCAAAATGCTGCCCGGCCAATGTCCGAGCCGGTGGATGAATTGGAGGAAGTGCTCTTCCCTGAGCAGGATCCCACTCGAAAGTTCTTTGTTAGCAAGACCCTCCCATCCGTCCTATGCTCAAACATAGTCCAGTGCATCCAAAGGAACCGAGACCTCTTTGCTTGGTCAGCTGCAGACATGCCCGGAATTTCCGAAGAGCTCTTGGTCCACCACCTCAGCATTGTTCCGGGGTCCAAACCGGTTCAACAGAAGAGGCGCAAGTTCGCCCCCGAGCGCCAGTTAGCTATAAAAGAGGAGGTGGACAAGCTCTTGAAGGCCCGGTTCATACAAGAGGTGAACTATCCCGAGTGGTTGTCGAATGTAGTTTTGGTGAAGAAGTCCAATAGGACTTGGAGGATCTGCATCGATTTTACCGACCTCAACAAGGCTTGCCCCAAGGATTCCTTCCCTCTTCCGAGTATTGATACTCTGATTGATGCCACCTCGGGACATGAACTCCTCAGTTTCATGGATGCCTTCTCAGGCTACAACCAGATCCGGATGTTCCCCCCGGATATCCCGAAGACATCATTTGTGACCGATCAGGGCCTCTATTGCTACAGGGTTATGCCCTTCGGTTTGAAAAATGCAGGCACCACATACCAACGCCTCGTCAACAAGGTTTTCCAAGCTCAAATCGGCCGTAATATAGAGGTGTATGTTGACGACATGCTCGTAAAAAGCATCCGAGGAGCCGATCATGTAACTGACCTACAGGAGGCGTTTGATGTTTTGAGAAAGCACAATATGAGACTCAATCCGAACAAGTGTGCGTTCGGAGTCTCGTCAGGGAAGTTCATGGTCAGCCAACGGGGAATTGAAGCTAACTCTGAGAAAATCAAGGCCATATTAGACATGGCCCCTCCCAAGAATGTTAAGGAAGTTCAGAGGTTAACGGGTCGCCTAGCCGCCATAGGGCGCTTTCTCTCGAAGTCCAGGGAGAAATGCCTTCCCTTCTTCAAGGCCCTCAGAGGGGCTAAAGGTTTCGAATGGGGTCAACAGCAACAGGAGTCGTTCGACCAGCTCAAGGCTTACCTCGTCAATCTTCCCCTCCTCAGCAAACCAATTCCTGGCGAACCCCTCTACCTCTACCTGGCAGCCTCCGAGCAGACCCTCAGCGTTGTTTTAGTGAGGGAAGAAGATCGGGCTCAAAAGCCCATCTACTATGTGAGCAAGGTACTTCGGGATGCCGAGCTCCACTATCCGAGAATAGAAAAGATGGCTTATGCCCTGGTGATGGCCGCAAGAAAGCTTTGCCAGTATTTTCAGTCCCATTCGGTGGTCGTCCTTACCGACCAACCACTGAAGCAGGTCCTCCACAAGCAGAGACCTCGGGTCGCCTTATGAAGTGGTCTATCGAGCTGAGCCAGCATGATATCACCTATCAGCCTCGGACCGCGATCAAGGCTCAGGCCCTAGCAGAATTTATAGTTGAAAGTACCATACCCGAGTTTAGCCAAGCAATAAAAGGGCCACCTGTCTGGTCGATCTATGTGGACGGATCCTCCTGTAACGAGGGAAGCGGAGCCGGGGTCATTCTGGCAGGCCCAGATGACTTCATCCTCCAATACTCCCTCCGTATCAACTTCAAGGCCTCGAATAACGAAGAAGAATACGAGGCACTCATAGCCGGCCTTGGAATGGCTCGAAATGCAGGGGCACAACGGCTCCGGATCTTTAGCGACTCTCAGCTAGTCGTAAATCAGGTCCTTGGCGAGTATGAAGCACGTGACGACAGGATGGTTAAATACTTAGCCAAGGTCAGGAGCCTCATGGCACTGTTTGAAGAAGCCCTCATCCAACGAATACCCTGAGAAGAAAATGCTCAGGCCGACGCCCTCTCCAAACTAGCCTCTTCCTCCCTTCAACGTCTCGAGCAGACCGTCTTGATAGAGGTTCTCCTGAAGCCAAGTATAGAGGATGAAACTTCCGACTCTATAGAGTCGCTGCCTGTCCTGCTTGAAGATAACTGGATGAAACCCCTCGTCGAATTCTTAAGGGACGGACTCCTCCCCGAGGATCCCAAGGAAGCTCGAAGAGTGAGAACCCGAGCTGAGCGTTACACACTAATCGGAGGTATCCTATATAAACGCTCTTTCACACAGGTAGACGGCAGGCCGTACCTGAGATGCCTCTCCCCTGGGCAAGCCGACTACGCCCTGCAAGAACTTCATGAGGGCATCGGCGGGGCACATTCGGGGTCCAGAGCTCTGGCCCGCAAAGTGTTGAATTACGGGTATTTCTGGCCCACTCTCCTACGAGACGCCGAACGGCACGTTCGGCAATGCAGCTCCTGTCAGAAGTACTCCGACATCCGACGCCTCCCACAAGCTCCACTCACTTCCCTATCTAGTCCAATCCCCTTTGCAATGTGGGAGATGGATTTACTATGGCCATTTCCACCAGCTCCCGGCCAGTTCAAATTCTTAGTCGTGGCTATCAACTACTTATCAAAATGGATAGAGGTCGAGCCCTTGGCCACGATCACCGAGAACAAGGTTGTTCAGTTCTTCTGGAAGAGCATGATTTGCCGATTCGGCGTCCCTCGGGTCCTGATAACAGACAACGAAACCCAGTTCACCGGGGCTGCCTTCCGAGCTCTATGTGAAGACCTTACCATCCAACACCGGTTCTCCTCCGTTTCTCATCCCCAGTCGAATGGCCAAGCCGAAAATGCTAACCGACAGATCCTCTCCGGCATTAAGAAGAGGTTGGATAAGTGTTCCAAAGGCTTACGGGTCGATCAGCTTCCCAACGTGCTATGGAACTACCGCACCACAAAATGGACCCCCACAGGAGAGAGTCCATTTAATCTTACCTATGGGTCCGAGGCCATCATCCCCCTAGAAGTCGGAATACCCTCTCCTTGTCTAATAGCTTATGAAGAAGAACAAAATGCCAGAGACTCCGAGCAAATCTAGACCTGATAGATGAGATCCGAGAAAGAGCCGCCATTCATCAACAAAGCTACCGAAGAATGATCGAGTTGGCATACAACAAGAGAGTCCGCCCTACGGATCTCAAAGAAAGGGACCTGGTCCTCAGAAAGTTAGCCATCCCATTTCCAGGACAGAAGAGCAAATTGGCCCCAAATTGGGAGGGACCTTACAAGATCGCCAAAGTAGTCCGCCCCGGGACATACAGACTAGAAGACCTCGAAGGCAGAGAAATCCCTAAGACCTGGAATGTCGACCATCTTCTAAAATACCAAGAGAGAGCACCAACACCTCTCTAAGTATTTTTAAGATGTCAAACCGTTCCTCTCCTATTACTTGTACTGATTTTCTTTCATTTCTCTCTTGTAATAACGGCTTGCAACTTTAGAAGCAGCCAATCACTAGTCATCAATAAAGAAAGCTAGGGCTGGTATACCGTACCGTACCGTATTATCATTACTCTACCGTCTACCGTACCGGAATACTTGGTACACAAATTTCTCTACCATTACCGTGCCAAGATTTTGGTATTACCGAGTTCGGTACTACCGGAATATTGGTACGGTATTGGTAATACCATGGTACTACCGGACATCAATTAGCTTAAAAAAATAACATTCATATAAATGGCAAATGAAAGATAAATAAGCTCAACATAAATATATATATGAAGAAGTTCCAACATAAATAATTATATATATATATATATATATATATATATATATATATATATATAGGGTAAAAGGGATATGAGCAACTTGCTCATTTAGTAAATGAGCTATTGATTATGTGGCATGCATGTGATACATTGGACAACTAACCCTTTTAAAATTTTTCCAATCACATGTATGCCACATCATCAATTGCTTATTTACTAAATGAGCAAGTTGCTCATATCCCTTTTTCCCATATATATATATATATATATATATATATATATATATATATATATATGAAGAAGTTCCTTAATCCACCCAGGCCAAACAACAAATCAGGGTTGTAGACTTTATTGTTGTACAATTTCAGAGATGTATAAGTTTCAATATAATATATCTTTATTATATGAAAATTAGTTTCAACATTCTACAATATGATTGATTTAATATGCTACTCTATTAGATTCAACATTCTGCAATATGCTTAATTAGATATAATTGGTTAGCTTCAACATACAGAGAAAGAATGACAACATTTCCCGAAGTTAAGAAGATTCATATATAAAGAATGACAACAGTATTGTTATTTTCCGTTCATAACATTCATGATATTTGATGGTTCTTTCATTCTGTGTATTGTTCTACTCCTTTTTTTCCCAGTATGTATCTCATTTAGAAGATTCATATATAAATCAATTTAAGGATTATGATACAAATATAATACATAAATAAGATTTCACCTATATTAACTCCTAAAAAAATACAAAAATTAATTTGATAAATCAAATCAGAAGATCTTTTACATTCTAAATTCCTAATTACTTGTGAATAATAATACCCAAGATCTCAATAAAACCCAACAAGAACAAGAAGAAGATGGATCTTATATTAATACACCAACTAAACTCTAATGTTTCCTAATTTGTCAAAAAAATCTTCCAAAAATACCGTACCAATGGGGCTGAAGAAGGTAGGCGGCGTCACGACAGCGTGGTGCTTCGGCAGCGTAGTGCGTAGGTCAATCAGTACGTGTGCCCTAGATTCAAAAAAAGAAAAAAAGGAAGAAGAAAAAATAGAAGAATAGTTGAAGTACTAGTATAACTGGGGTGAAAAATTGAAAAAGAAAATAAGAAAAATGGGCCTGGAGCTAAGTCTGGGCATGGGTTTTTAAATATAAAAATTAAATTAAATATATATTAATTACTTGGTATGGTACGGTATACCATGGTATCAGTATTGGGTACCAGTACCATACCATATAATTTCGGTATGGTATTACCAAGATTTCGGTAATATATGGTATGGTAATGGTATGGTACGGTATGGTATGGTAATATGGTATTTTTTGACACCCCTAAAGAAAGCTTTTTCATATTTTACTTAGAAAAAATTGTTTACATCACTCTACTTTTACTCTTTACTCTAACGATGGTTCGGAGTCCAACACTTGGCTCGATTCTACTTCGCAAACTCGCTTCTAAGCGAGCTATAAGTAGTTCGCTATTCGGAACTGCTCCCACAACCGTTGAATTACTCCAACGATGGTTCGGAGTCCAACACTTGGCTCGATTCTACTTCGCAAGCTCGCTTCTAAGCGAGCTAGAAGTAGTTCGTCATTCGGAATTGCTCCCACAACCGTTGAATTACTCTAACGATGGTTCGGAGTCCAACACTTGGCTCGAATCTACTTCTCAAGTTCGCTTCTAAGCGAGCTAGAAGTAGTTCGCCATTCGGAATTGCTCCCACAACCGTTGAATTACTCTAACGATGGTTCGGAGTCCAACACTTGGCTCGATTCTACTTTGCAAGCTCGCTTCTAAGCGAGCTAGAAGTAGTTCGCCATTCGGAATTGCTCCCACAACCGTTGAATTACTCTAACGATGGTTCGGAGTCCAACACTTGACTCGATTCTACTTCGCAAGCTCGCTTCTAAGCGAGCTAGAAGTAGTTCGCCATTCGGAATTGCTCCCACAACCGTTGAATTACTCCAACGATGGTTCGGAGTCCAACACTTGGCTCGATTCTACTTCGCAAGCTCGCTTCTAAGCGAGCTAGAAATAGTTCACCATTCGGAATTGCTCCCACAACCGTTGAACTATTCCAACGATGGTTCGGAGTCCAACACTTGGCTCGATTCTACTTCGCAAGCTCGCTTCTAAGCGAGTTAGAAGTAGTTCGCCATTCGGAATTGCTCCCACAACCGTTGAATTACTCTAACGATGGTTCGCAGACCAACACTTGGCTCGAATCTACTTCGCAAGTTCGCTTCTAAGCGATCTAGAACTAGTTCGCCATTCGGAATTGCTCCCACAACCGTTGAACGACTCTAACGATGGTTCGGAGTCCAACACTTGGCTCGATTCTACTTCGTAAGTTCGCTTCTAAGCGAGCTAGAAGTAGTTCGCCATTCGGAATTGCTCCCACAATCGTTGAACTACTCTAACGATGGTTCGGAGCCCAACGCTTGGCTCGAATCTACTTCGCAAGTTCGCTTCTAAGCGAGCTAGAAGTAGTTCGCCAATCGGAATTGCTCCCACAACCGTTGAACCACTCCAGTGACCGCACTCCGCGAGCTCACTGTTAAGCGAAGCTCGACTCATCTCGCAAGTTCGCGAGATTAAGTGACCGAAGCACAGCTCGGCACCACGGGCCGAACGCTCATATCGCCGACCCCCACACGAGCAAAAGAACAGCTCCGGGACCTCGACACGACGAACACAGTCACAAACAAAACAACTACACAGAGCTACAAAGAACATGCAAGCCTAAGAAAGAAATATTATTAAGAATTGGGACGCAGTACAACGCGGCTCTGCCATACAACAGGATTGCAAGGCATTAAAAAGCAAAAGTTACAATGCCGACTTGTTACGCTTAGGCTAAATATAAAGGCTTCAAAAACAAGATCTTCAACGCCTCCGTGGCGCAGGGGTGTTCCGCTTCAAGGACACTCGAGGGCGGCGATGTTTATCTCCTGAGCTCGACCCCAAACCAGCAAATTGAGACGTGTCCTCGGCACCGCTCCTAGCAGCCGCTCCGACGGATGCTCCGCTCGATGAAATGGCCACAGCACTTTGCGCATCCCCCAGACTAGGATGGCCGATAGGTGGACGGGTCGCGAGCTCATAAAACGTGATGCCCCGATCACTCTCTGCGCGAGTACACGAAGTGCTCCTCACATTGATCGGCCCCGAACGCGGTTTGAGACGAGCCACCTCCGCCTCCAGCTCTGAGATCCGTTCCCTCAGAGAGTCATCTTTGACATCGACCTCGAAGCGAGGAGGTATCGCGGAGCTCGGGACGCCGGAGCGACTCGCGATAAGACGGCGAAGATGAGTGACTTCGATGCTCTTGCTACCGTGGCTCTCTTCAGTGCGTCGACCTCGGCCGTCAGTTCGTCTCGTTCGGTCGTCAGTTTGGCCACCTCGGCCGTCAGTCCCTCTCCCTCTGTCCGAAGCTCCATCTCTACAGTTTGCAGGTGGCAGATCTCAGAAAGCAAATCGTCCTTCTCCGCTGTTATTTTGGATAAGGTGTGGCGAATGCACTTGACCCGAAGGCCATAGCTAAATGCAGTAGACGAACCCTCATCCTCTCCTAAAGGGGTCATCTCGGCGATCCTGCTCTCCAGTCGCCGGATCTCGATGTCTCGCCGACCCAGGATGAGTTGAAGATGGTTCCGCTCGCTTTCGACCCTGCGCAATCCCAACTCGACTTCGTAGAGCCGCTCCCGGTACCTCGCCAAGCACAGCCTCGTCGCTCCTAAGCCGACCTCGGGACGAGTGTTGTCCCCCGAGCCAGCAGGCTCGACGGCCTGAGTCACCACCACAAGCTGAAAAGAAGTCGAAGCAAACAACAAATTCTCAAACACATTGCCGAACTATTACACTTAGCCAAATTTCAAAAATTCTTGAGAAAAGATAGAGAGACACAGTCGAGCCCAAAAAGACGTTTTCATTCATTACAAAAAGCGGTGGCCAGTCCGCAATTAGGCGTTACAAAAAAAAAAGAACAGACGAAAAGAAAAAGCGAGCGGGGTCAGGGCGCGACCTCTTTCCCAGGGCGGCGAGAGTGGGTGGGGGTCGACGTCTCTGAAGGGGTCACCACCGCCAGCGGGGTTACCACTGACTCCGGGGCCTCGGCGATGACTTCGACTTCAGTCTCGACTTCGTCCTCCCCTTCTTCTTCTTTCCCCTCTGATTCGGGGTCGAAGCCCTCGACGTGGCCCTAGAACAGTCTCCATCCCGAGCAGTCCACGTCAGGGTACGCCTTCGTCACCCGGGCGATGGCTTCGGCGTAGGCTCTGGCCATATTTTGGGCGAGGAAACCCTGTGCCTTCTCCATCGTCGCGTCCTCCGTCGCCTTCACAGCGGCAGCCTTGGCCTCCGCCGCCTCGGCCAATTGCTTGGTCGCCTCCTCCTTCTGGCGAAGAAGATCGCCCTCCAGTTTCGCGACCTGAGCTTCGAGGGACTCGACCCTCGCCTTCTTCCCTTCGAACTCGACCGTAAGCTTGTCGAGCTCGTTCCCCATCCGAGCCTTCTCCTTCCGAGCTTGGTCGAACTCTTGCTTCAGCTCCTTCTCCAGAGCCGTCAACCTCTCCGTGAGGTGACCAAAATGGACGATGATCTGCGACAGGAGACGAGGCATTAAAAGAGTTAGTGAAATTAGGCCTAAGAAGAATTAGTAAACAGCAAAAATTCAATACTTACCGAGACGGCCGATCGAGCAATCTCGATGGCGTCGTCACCTTCTTGCCCGGCCTCCATGGCAGCGCGATCCTTCGGCGTCGCCAGGTGTTTGACCGCCTGCATACTCGCCAGGGAGTTGCCGAGGAATCCGTCGTGTTTCCGAACTTGCCAGTCCGGAACATGGATCCTTTTGTGCTCCTCAGTCAGGAGCTCCTTGGCCGCCACTGACAACGGGGGGGTCGTCATCCCCAGGGCTGCGGCGATGGGGAACTCGCCGACCCCAGTTGACGTCGAGGTGCCTGCACCGGCAACGGCCGGGCTACCGAAGGTCTCCACCTCCTCGACCGCCTCCGTGACCTGCGGAGTCTTCGGGGTCGGCAACTTGGTGGCCACCCTCTTGCGCTTCTTCGGCGCCTTACTGGCGAGGCCTGATCTCAAAGCCAGCACCGCATCGCAGTCCATTGCCTCTGCATTAAAGACAAAGTCTGTTAGCACAATACAACTCATGCAAAATAAAGTATGAAGAACAAAGCACAAAAAAAGAAGCCGCGTACTGGGATCTACGCGGCAGAGCCCTCCCCTGAACAAGACATCCTCGGTCAGCTCCTTCCAATCATACTTCGGCCGATCGAGAAGTGTCTGAACTGCCTCTTCTTCTTCAGGGCGAAGCTTGGGCAGCGCCTTCAACCTCTTCCGCACCTCCTCCACCCAATTGGAAGGGATAGGCCAGGCCTCCGCACTCCGCACTATCAAGAACTTTTCGCGTAGTGCTTGATGGAGTCGGGGCATATGACGAGCCTACCGCCATGCCTCGGAGCCAAATAGTACCGGAACTCCGACCGGTTCCCTTGATGAAGCCGATAGATCGTCCAAAGTACATTCAGCTCCGGCTCGATCCCAGCAGTTTGGCAGTGAAGTACGAAGCCGTTTATGACTCTCCATACGTTCGGCATAAGTTGGATGGGGCTGACCCCAAACAACCTCAGAACGAGGATAGCGAACGGATGGAGAGGTAGCCGAGCCCCGGCGATAAATGCGTCAACCGGCCAGCAACACATGGTCACTGACAGCGGCGAGTTGGCCCTAACCCCGGGACCCGGCAGCATAAGCTTGTACTCCTCCGGGATGTGGAAACAGTCCCGGATCACTCCCAAGTCTTCTTCGCGGAGGATCGACACAGTCTCATCCGCCTCGGTCGTCTCCCTCGCCGCATTCTCCTCGAAACTCCTCCCCCTCCCGTGAACAATTCGCTCAGCGTGCTCCTCCGGAAGCTCCCAAACTCTGTGAAGCCCGGTCAGTGGCCCCGGCAACCTGCCAAACTCCCCCATGCGTTTCGGATCCTCCACGATTGTGTCCCGGCCAGATACCGTCTTGCGCTTATCTGGGCGACTCGGAGTCTGGGCTTCGGCCACTTCAAGGGAGGGCTCGGACCAAGAAGAAGACGACTCGGAGACAGAGAGAAGAGACATATAAATACTTGGAAAAAGACTAAGTATAAATTACCTTAAAAAACGTGCTGTCGGAGAATTCACCGGAAAACTAACGACGATCACCGGAATCACTCGCTTAGCACAAATAACCGCCTGAGTAAAAGAGAAGAGAAGTGAAAAATGAGAGGGGGGTGAGGTTTTATAGAGCGAGGCGCGCAAAACGAGGTTAATGGGCCCATACTGCCGGCCCATTCACACAAAACGACAAAGGCGACCTCAACCGTCGCCCTGTTTACCACGCCAAGCCGTACATCGCATTAATTACCGTCTCATCTGGCAGAAGCTTAGAGGTCACTGCATTAAATGAGCATCTCATCCGTCAGAGCTGTCAGAAGTTCAGAAGCCATCACATTTAATGGCTGCCACGTCAGCCAGGAGCGCAGAGGCCACCAACTCCGCAGGGCATTCTCCGCCAGAAAATGACAAGTCAAGGACTCCGGCACCAACTGCCGAGCGCTCTTAGCACCGACCAAGTTACATGGAAAGTTGGGGTTCAGCACCAGCTGCCGAGCGCTCTTGACACCGACCATGTTACATGGAAAGTTGGGGGTCGGCACCATCTGCCGAGCGCTCTTGACACCGACCATGTTACATGGAAAGTTGGGGTTCGGCACCAGCTGCCGAGCGTTCTTGACACCGACCATGTTACATGGAAAGTTGAGGGTCGACACCATCTGCCGAGCACTCTTGACACTGACCATATTACATGGGAAGTTGGGGTTCGGCACCAGCTGTCGAGCGTTCTTGACACCGACCATATTACATGGAAAGTTGGGGTTCGGCACCAGCTGCCGGGCGTTCTTGACACCGACCATGTTACATGGGAAGTTGGGATTCGGCACCAGCTGCCGAGCGCTCTTGACACCGACCATGTTACATGGAAAGTTGAGATTCGGCACCAGCTGCCGAGCGCTCTTGACACCGACCATGTTACATGGAAAGTTGGGGTTCGGCACCAGCTGCCGAGCGCTCTTGACACCGACCATGTTACATGGAAAGTTGGGGTTCGGCACCAGCTGCCGAGCGCTCTTGACACCAACCATGTTACATGGAAAGTTGGAGTTCGGCACCAGCTGCCGAGCATTCTTGACACCGACCATGTTACATGGAAAGTTGGACCTCGGACCTCGCCGAACTCCCTCTCAGCACTCACAACCTAGCCGAGGACCCTCTCTTCTTCGGAAGATGGTGCCGAACCACCCACGGACCTCGGCCTCCTGGGCAGCGAGCACTGGAAGGGGTCGGCAGTGTGAAACAAACATGTAGGCCGTGCAACGAAGGAAAACGGCCGAGCCATTCGCCAAAAGATCGCAAAAAAACAATTAAAAATTCAGGAAGTTAAGGAAGAACTCCTGGAAAGCAATTGTAAAGTTGGGGAAGCATTTTCTAGTCCCCAAACAAGCAATTATTACCAAGAACAATCTTCTAAGACCCCCGAACGACGAATTGACACATCGCAAAGGTGAACGAGAACACCACATGATCCGGAGAACTCAGGAACAACTCAAAGTACAACCAACTTGAAAAATTACCACACTCCCTCCTTCAAGATTCAAAACCTCCCATATTGGACTCCGATACAGCTCCACTAGCCATTAAAACAGTAAAACTACTCCTCAAAGGCTGACCAAGCTTAGTCTTCGGGAGTGGGGGGCTCGTGATATGGCTAAAATGAGGGTTTAATCGGAACCGTCCAAATCGGGCACGAATCTTGAAGCCCAGGGGTAAAACGGTAATTTCACCTACCAATGGGTCTGAGATGGGTACTGGATCTCTTCATCAAAGATCCAAAAACCCACGAACGGATCCACCTCAATCGGGTGCGGGTTTCGACCAGCAGAAAGCCCGATCCAGAGGGATAGAATTAGGGTTTCTGATTAAATCCTAATCAACAGCCCTGATTCATGCCTATCCTTCCACTGGAAATTAGGGATTACATTCCTAATCTGTTTACAAGGAGTATATTCCTTATCAGATCACGGGGATTACATTTCTAATCTGATCCCTAAGATGCCTATAAATACCCCCCGTCCATCTCCATTAAGAGGTAATCAATCTTTTTCCAGTTTTACGCTCTTTCATAATCACTTCTGATTACTGACTTGAGCGTCGGAGGGTGCGTCGCCGGAAACAACCCCGGTGTCTCGCACTTCTTGCAGGTATACGGCAGGAGCGACGGTCAAACTCCGACGGAACAGGTAACGGGTTTGCTATTTAGTTTTCCTAAGAATCCACAAATACTATCTGTTTGCCCCCACACCAGATTTAGCGGCAACAAGAAGTATAGAGTAAAAGTATGGGTTTGGAAAAAGGGTTTTGGACTTATTATAGGAAGTGTAACTTTGAAAACAAGAAATGTAGGATTTCACAAAAATCAACTTGTTTTGAAAATCTTATCCGACTAACACCTAACTTTGAAACCACACTTGAAAATCCTCTCTGACTAACACCTAACTTTGAAAACACCCTGGTTTTAAAACTACGTTTTTGAAATTCTCTCCGACTAACAACTTCATAGAGAGCATCACAAAATTCCCAATCCGAATCTAAAATCATTGCCATGAGATCATTTTTTTTCATACTAACGTAGGAGAACCTGAGAGGAACTACAACATATTTTTTCCTACATATTCACAAATTCATCGCTATGTGCAAAATCAAATTTAGCATTCACATCTCAAAAGAACCAATGATTCCAATAACTTTTGTGATGGCTAAACTAAGTCCCTTCTTTCAAAGGGTTCATGACATTGTCCAGTTCCCGGAATAACATGTAATAAAATGCACAACTTATTTCAAAACTAAGTGAATTAAAAGCTTAATTTTATCCAAGATGTGAGACATAATGCTTTGAAAATAACTAAACTCTAGTGCAACCATAATTATACTTGGGCTTACAATTTTACTTACCAAACCCAATTTCTTAGGCTAATATATAAAAAAACTTGAAATATACTCTTTCTGCATAAAACCGCCTAGAACTTTTTTTGCGCGAAAAACCCCCCGAAGTATGTTTTCAAAAAAACCCTCATGGGTTTTGTCAAAAAAATCACATCTAACTTTTATGCTTGTATTAGATAACCTCATTCAGCTTTGCAAGTTGGTTTAGAAAACATCATGCATTTTTCTCATTATTGTCAAAAAAACATCACTCAACTCTCATGTTCCAAAAAAAAAACTTAGCAGAAAGTTCATACAGTTGGGAATGGGTTTTTTAAAAACATACTTCAAGGGCGTTTTTTGAGGAAAAAAAAAGTTTAAGGCGGTTTTATACATAAATGATATAGTTCAGGGTTTTTTTTATATATTTTAATTTTGTCCAATTTCTTACACCAAGCAAAGAGCACTTACTTTTAAATCGAAAATCCACTCCAGCATCAACTGCCGAAGGAAACTCTACATCCATCAAGTGAGTCGACAAAGTCTCTAGAGACGCATTATTACGATCACCAATCAATTCAGCCTCAGCGTCAGCGTCCCCTTTCTGCATCCGAAAGGGGCTCATATTCACAGTCCCAGGTGCTGGAGCAGCATTAGCCCTACCTTCAACTGCCCTATCTTTCCCGGGATCAAATCCAAGTTTAGTTTTCGTCAGTTTCTCATCGACTATTTCACTCCTTGATGGCTCCTTTCTATGAACCAAAACACGACTTGCTCGAGGAAAGTTAGCCTGCAATGTTCCTGAAACCCCATTTGCAAAATTATTAAATTAAATATATATATATATATATATTACTTCTCACTATATCCAATATAAAGTAGTTGAAACCCTATAATTTAAGCTAATTTTTTGTTACCGAGGGGTCGGTGGCGCTTGTAGGCGGCATTGATGTGGCGGAGGAAATCGGGAGGGGAGACGGAGACGGAGGTGGAGGTGGAGGTGGAGATGAGGTTGGAGTCGGCGGCGGTGGTGGTGGTGGAGATTGGACGGCTGAGATTGGATTTCCTTTCCATGGAAGGAAGGAAGGAAGGGAAGGATCATGATTGCTCCGGCATCTCGGATAGGTGGAGAGGGGGGGAATGGGATTTTGGCGAAAATTTTTAGAATCTTTTACAGGTTGAATTTTGAAATGGTTCTGTTGCCGCTCACTGTAGCAGCCCAAGATGTTTGGGGAAATGTTTTACACCCCACTCATTAAATTTTTCCCAAAATGACCACTTTTTAAGTCTCAAACAGACCCACTTTTGAAACTATTTACCAAATTGACATACTCGCTATTTGAGCTATTTGAGCTAGCTAGTCTATTTCAACCAACCTCGTTATCTCGGATAGCGAGTGTAGGTCTATACATTTCAAATATAAATTATATGTTTAAAATTTCTCTGAAAAAATGAGTACAGCTACGCTTGCTATCTGAGATAGCGAGTGTCATTTGAACTAGACTCGCTATCTCAAAATTTCTCTGAAATTTCTTTAATAACGAGTATAGTTGCATATATTTCATATTCAAAATTTCTCTGAAAAAATAAGTACGCTATCTGAGATAGTGAATCTAGTTCAAATAAACTCGTATCTCAGATAGGGAGTGTAGTTGTATATATTTCAGGTAGAAATTGTATGTTCAAAATTTTTTCAAATTTAGATAAAATCATAGAACTATACTAGTTTATTTTGAAACAGTAAGTAGGTCAATTTGGTAAATAGTTTCGAAAGTGGGCCAATTCGGTAAATACTTTCAAAAAGTGGGTCATTGGGGTTTTTTTTGGGGGGGGGGGGGGGGGGGGGGGGGGGGGGGGGTGTTGAGGGTTCCATCATCGTGCTGTCAGAGTTGGCGTTGCAGTGGGTTCTAGACCTGCTCATTAATGGTGTTTTGTGGAGATCAGGGTGGAGGAAGAAGAAGAATTTGGGGGAGAATACTCTGGATTTTTTTTAATTGATGAAAGATCATTACATTGGTCCTATATAGGTCGATGGGGGGAGAGACGGTTACAGATATTTTATAATCAAAAAGGAAATATGTGTGAAACGCACTCTTCCGCTCTCCCGCCCTCTTCCCGCCTATTTTTCAATATGAAAAAGGAAAAAGTGCGCATAGCGCGTAAAACCCAGATACACACACAGACTCAACACAGACCAACTCCTACTGCAGACTCGACCCTTCCACTTCCCTGACTTGCGGTGGGTTCTCCCTGGCTCTCGACGGTGCTCGGCGGTGCTCCGGGGACCCTGACAACTCCTCCTCCCTTAAGGACGAACTTGTCTCAAGTTCGAAAGTTGGGAAACGCTGTCTGAAGTCATCGATATCGACCCATGATGCTTCATTAAATCCCAAGCTCTTCCACTTAACTAATAGCTGGATTCCTACTCTGTTAAGCTTCTTGAAGATGCGACGATCTAAAATCAACTCAGGTTCTTCTTTAGTGTAGTCGCCTACCCACCAAGAGGGAAGTTCAGACGAAATGGCAGGTTTATGGGTTCCATGGCAGCGCTTCAACTTAGAGACGTGAAATACAAGATGGATGGAAGCTGGTGATGGTAAACCTAACTTGTAAGAAACGGTGCCAATCCTCTCTACTATTCGATAAGGGCCAAAGAACCTCGAAGAGAGCTTTTGGGGCAATGGATTTCGCATCGTAGTCTGTTTATAAGGTTGCAGTTTGAGGAAGACCAAACCTCCCACTTCAAACTCACGCTCGGTCCTTTTTTTATCCACAAAAAAAATCATTTGGTTTTGTGCCACCACAATGTTATCCTTCAATAATGTGATAATTGCGTCTCTAGATAAAAACCCCTCTTCCATTGTGGGCAGAGCAGCTGTACCCACCGTATAGCGCAATAAGGAAGGAGGGGGTCTGCCATAGACACTCTCAAAGGGTGTGAGCCTTGTCGATACGTGCCAGTTGGTATTATACCAAAATTCCGCCCACCCAAGCCACTTGCTCCACTCCGCAGGTTTCTGACCACAAAAACATCTCAAATACATCTCCAATGACTTGTTAACTACTTCTGTTTGTCCATCACTTTGAGGGTGGTAGGCTGTGGATTGCTGCAGTTTGCATCCTTGTCGCGCAAAGAATTCTTTCCACAATTTGCTAATGAAGATTGGATCGCGATCACTTACAATACTGTGGGGCATGCCATGGAGCTTGTAAATGTTGTCGACGAACACTTGGACAATCGATTGAGCTGTATAAGTGTAGCACCCCGAATTTTCAATATGATATCTCAAAAATACGTGGCACAATTCCCAGTATCGACATCAATTGCAATAGTAAACATAGCCAAAATACAGATATATATATTTTTTTCAACTTTTATTACAATAATTGTTTACAAAACACAGCGGAATACAAAACACCTTGAATTACAAACTTTTTTTTCTTACAACACTCTCTTTTACAATTTTTACATAAGCTATATCATCAATTTAGCACAAGCATCCAAATCCCAAGCTACAAGCACCTACCTATAAAACATGAGGCTAGAGATAACCCTAACCCCCAAAACTACAGGGGTCAGCCATAACGGTGTGAGTGACATAAAAAAAAAACATAAATAAATCATAAGACATAGAGTCATAAACAACATGTATTAACAGCAAGAATAAATGAAATGAGAAATAACAATAAGTAAAGCATGAAAACATCAAGGAATATAGGATAGTAAATAGTAAGACATGAAAACATCAAGTGAAACTAGACTAAGTGTCAAGTGTGGGAAAAACAGAAAACAACATGCATAAATCCAAGTCAAGAAACATCAGTGTTGTATGCTGACTTTTTAATGCATACTTGTCTGATTCTATGCATTCCACAATACATAGGTCCGGTGCAAGCCCTTAACGATCTCCACTTTATAGGGTTAAACCCCTCGTTATGCAACTAATCCTACTACGGTGATGGAAACAAGATCCAGAATACTCCGCGAATAGGTACCACAGCCCTCGATGCGCAAGCATCATGTAAGAATAGCTCTAAAGCTGGAGAATCACCTCCCAGCCGTGTACCCCACGAATAGGCTTGCGAGGCCCTCGACGTACAGATACACCGAGTACATCCTGTGAATAGGCCCGCCGACCCTCGACATGCAAATGCACCCTGCATGCTCCGTGAATAGGCCTGCAGACCCTCGACACGCAAACATAAAAATGTCCTCTCGAGACAGGACAACAAACAATTCCTGAACGCATCCGTTGGACTAACAGACCAAGAGCATATACTTACGCTTCCCAAGCTCCATCACATCTTCACTAGTGTCTGTCCTTAAGTTGGTTATTATTAAAACACAAAAAGCCTCATATGTAGAGTTAGTGTATCTTGCCGGACTTAAATTCACAAAATAACTGTAAGACCCCGCAGGTCTAAATCCACAAATCCCATCTGCCGGTTCACAGGACTCCCACTCATCTCCTACAAAAATCACAACTCATCCATCAAGACTAAAACTTTCAATAAAACTCACAAATCCATCGTCAAAACGATTATATGAGAAAACTTCTTAAATCAACAAAATCCAAATCTTATATAAAATTTCAGAATCCAAATTAAATATTAAATCTATTAAATAACTGAAATCGTATTTTTAAGCTGTAGAACATGAATTCCTTTGAAAACACTCATAACTCAAATAAGGTCCAAAAGAATACATTTAAAGCTCCAAAATAAATCTCTGCAAAACATTTTTAATCTGTAGCAAAATATCTTTTAAAATAATATAATATTGAAGGAACAATCGCTCAAAAGAATCATCAGAAAACTCAAGAAAACATCAGTCAGAGCGGTAGCAGTCGACTTCATAGGGTAGTCAGTCGACTGTCCCGCGTGAAATCCAAACTGAAGAAAATATCAAGCAGTGCAGTGGCAGTCGGCTACATACTGTAGCCAGTCGACTGTCCCGCATAAAATCCAAAGCTTTAAGAAAACATAAATCAGAGCATGGACAGTCCGACTATGTAAAGTGGTCAGTCGACTGTCCCGCATGAAAATTCAATACATCAAGAAAACACAAATCTGAGCAGTGACAGTCGACTGTATAAGGTGGTTAGTCGACTGTCCCGCCTAAAAATTCAAAACCTCGAGAAAACATTGCTGCCAGGATCGCGACGGACGACTGTCGAAACTTACCAGTCGACTGTCATACCTACAGACTGTAGTTTTAGTTTGTGCACATTTCAACCGATAGGAAGTTTTACTTTATAAAAACGAAATATGTAAAAGTACATTTCTGATATGGTCAAATATGACTTGTAGGGTATATAAAAGTCCACAAAAACAAATCAAAACCACTTCAAATTAATAAAAGTATCAATTTGTTGAATTTCTTCAAAAATAGGACATGAACATATACATCTTCAAAAATAGAGTTTTTAAGAATCCATTATACATCGAAATAACTTTGTATTATGTTCAAAACCATATCAATGCCAAAATAAGTTAAAATATAATAAAATCCATAAAACACACAAGGATTCAATTTCTTCAAAAACCACAAAATAGGATATTCATATAAAAATGTTTGTGCATGTTTGTGCACCCAGAAAACTTCGCAAATCCATCAATTAAAAATAACAAAATATTCAGATTAAAACTTAGTATTTGAGCAAATTCAATTTCAAGTAAAAACTTCACAAAATCACGGAATCCCCAAATTGATCATAATGCATAGATCCAAATCTAAACCCCTTTCTCTAAACTCCAAGACTTGATTCTTAGATTCAGTAGCCATTAAACTCATCCACAATCATTCACAATAATTTGTCCATGCATATGAGCAATTATAACAATCACTAATCAAGTTTCTACTCAACGAAAAGCCCTCAACTAGAGTTTATTCATTTATACACAGGTAAAAGGAATCTTTTTATCCACTTTTATGCAATATCATCATACAACACATCATGATAAGTTAAAACAGCAAGTATATGAAGGAAATCATCCTACTCATGATTTCTATTAGATTCTTTAGCAATCACAATTAATCAAATTAGGGTTTTGGTCATCAATAGTATAGTTTCAAGAAAAGAATCAACTTTTCATTCATCTATTTATCAAAATTCATTATATCTTCACATCATCCTCTAATATGCTTACTAATGAATAGATCAACACATACAACATACTTAGAACAATAAGAAAACAAAACTAAGTCACTCATCTTGTTGTATAAATCAAACGAAGTTAATAAAGAACAAGAAAAATCCCTCCTTCGCAAGAAATCCAAGATCTTCTCTTTAAAACTCCAAAAAATAATAATAATAAAATCTTTTGTGTTGTGCAGCAAAAGACGGCTGCACTCCACCTTTTAAATAGGCCGGAATATAGGTTTTTAGGGTTTGTAAACAAATTTGTAAAATACCTCTTTTATATATATCTTTACATATATAAATCCTTATACTTTGAAACTAAATAAAACCAACTTAATTGAGTTTTAAAATAAAAAATAACCATCCTATAACCAGCCGGCACTGTTTGAGAAACCCAAAAAACGATTTTGCATTTTTGTCCTTCTAAATGGCAATTTTGCAAAAAGAACCTCTTTTATCAAAACTTGCAAAATAAACCAAATTCATCTAAACAAAAAGTAAACTTTTTAACCCTGAGTTGACTAGGCATCAAGACCAGCCCAAAAATCCGAAAATCTGAAGTTTTCATTCCAATTGGTAATTTTGCACAAAAGTCCTTTTTGTAATATTTGCAAATAGGTCCAATAAATGTCAAAAAATCCATAAAATTCACAAATAATATCTAATAATAATTAATGAGTTCCCCAAAAATAATTTTTGATTTTGAACTTTCCAAGAAAACATTTGCACGTATTTTGCACGTGTAAAAAGATAAATTTTCAGAAAAATATTTATTAAATCACCTAAAATTATTTTAATTTATTTATTAATCTTTAAAAAATTATTTTAAAATCTGGGGTATTACAATAAGGGTGTGCAATTCCGATAAAATGTGCTTATTTGGACAAGCGGTCTACCACTACCATAATAGAGCTCTTTCTGCAGCTTTTGGGCAACCCTTCTATAAAATCCATTGAAACATCTTCCCAAATGCGATCTGGGATAAGAAGAGGATTTAACAACCCTGCAGGTAGAAGCGTCTCACTTTTGTTGCGTTGGCAAACCAAACACTCCTTTACCATGATCTTCGCATCGCGACTGATGCCCTCCTATATGAAGGCTCTTTTGATCCTTTGGAGGGTTTTATGAAACCCTGAATGTCCCCCAACGGAAGAGGCATGGCGATCTAAGAATATCAATCCCTTCACACTAGCTTTGGGACTAATGAGAATTTTTCCCTGATAATACCAAATTCCCTCAAAGAACTTGTAGTGATCAGGATTTATGGAGCCACATTGCAACTTCTCTGTGAGCTTTGGAAGTAAGGATCTTATTCAACCATTATCTTGAGCTCTTCTAACCATTGTGGTACAATAAACGTGACTTCACAACAAGTACCCTGTTCTCCTTGCCTCCTCGACAAACCATCTGCAACCTTATTGTCGATTCCCTTTTTGTACTCTACGGTAAAAAAGAAACCTAATAGTTTCCATAGCCACCTTTCTTGGATCTCCGTATTGATCTTTTGTTCTAGGATATGTTTGATGCTTCTTTGGTCAGTCTTGATCACAAATGAAGTTCCAATCAGATATTGTCTCCATTGTTTAACCGCTTGTAGAATGGCAAGGACCTCCTTCTCATAGGTCGACAAAGCTAGAGCTCTCCCTTTTAATGCCTTACTCAGATACGCTATTGGATGTAGGTCCTGCATAAGCACAACCCCAATTCCCTCCTTGGATGCATCAGTTTCCACAACGAAGACCTTAGAGAAGTCTGGAGCTCGAAGTACTAGTGTAGTAGTCATGGCTGATTTGAGAGCTGTGAAGGCTTTAGCAGCAAATATGGACCAACTGAAAGAGTTTTTCTTCAGCAGCTGTGTGAGAGGTGCTGCGATGCTTCCAAAATCTCTTACAAATCTTCTATAGTACCCTGTCAACCCCAAGAAAACCCCTCAATTCCTTCACATTTTTGGGTTCTGGCCAATCCTCTACAGCTCTATTCTTGTGGGAATCAACTGCTATGCCATCAGCACTGATAATGTGACCCAAATACCCAATTTCCTCTTGCCCAAAGCTGCACTTGCTGTCCTTTACAAGCAACTGATGAGAGCTCAAGACTCTGAGAGTTTGAGTCAAGTGAACAATTTGACTCTCCCACGATGGACTATAGACCAAGATATAATCAAAGAAGACGAGCACAAATTTTCGTAGATAATCCTTGAAGATATCGTTCATAAGGCTCTGAAAAGTGGCTAGGGCATTTGTCAGCCCAAAAGGCATTACAACAAACTTGAAGTGGCCATGATGGGTTCTAAATGCAGTTTTTGGTATGTCATCTGCATTTACCCTGATTTGGTGGTACCCAGACCTCAGATTAATCTCAGAGAAGTACTTCGCACCATTTAATTCATCTAGAAGTTCATATATCAAGGGAATAGGGAATTTGGCCTTGATTGTCTTGGAGTTAAAGACCCTGTAGTCTATACACATATGCCAGCTCCCATCTAATTTCCTAACCAAAATTACGAGGGATCCATAGGGACTACAACTTGGTCGAATGAATCCAGAAGTTAGCATTTCCTTAACTTGCTTCTCAATTTCCCCTTTGTGGTAGTGTGGATGTCTGTAAGAACGAATGCAAACAGGCTTCTGCCTTTCAATCAAGGGGGTCTTATGATCTACTTCTCTTTGGGGAGGCAGTTTCATATCCTCAGTGAAGACTTCAACTCTTGTATAACTTGTTGAATTTCTGGAGCTGCTTGCTCATGAGGTGTGTTACTAGCTCCTTCATTCTTTTCCCCTTCCTCAGACACTCCTTGAATTTGTATCATGTAAGCTTAGCACACGTAATTTCCCATCCTGGCAAGTTCCTCTACTTCCATGTACTATAGATGTGTGTGCACTATACCCTGCAACCTCTTCCAAACTCCAGCTATCTTGAAGGTCATGGACATTTCATTGAAGTCCATAGTCACAAGGCCTAAGGATCTAAGCCAATGCGCACCTAAGACCATTTGAGCAGGTCCCAAGGGAAGCAATAGCAACTCCGCGTGTAGACCAACCCCTTGTACTGAGAAATTGACCTTATCAATCTTCCCTTCACTGTACATAGCTTCTCAATTTGCTACTGTTACTTTGTATCGGGGTTCCTTTCTGATCTGTAGGTTAGTCTTGATGGCAGTTTGGGGATCTAAATAGTTGTGGGTGGAGCCTGTATCAATTAGTATATTAACCTCCTTTCCATTGATCGTTCCCTTGACTCGCATTGTTTGTGGATACACTTGGGTGCCTACTATAGCATGAAACGAAATTTCAGGTTGAAGAGTGTTTTGGGTGGGGCTTTGTATCAGAGGTGAAAGGTTCCTCTCTGCAGTGTCATCTTCTTGTGCATTCTCTTCCTCCTCTACATCCTCAAGACACTCAAGGAAGTAGAACTTCTGAGATTTGCAAAGGTGTCCCGGTGTGAATTTTTCATCGCAGTTGAAACACAATCCCTTGGCTTTCCTCTCCCTCATATCTGGAATGCTTAATCTTCGAGGTGCAAAAGTGGATGCTGGACTTGATTCTTGGGTTCTTGCAGGTTGCGCAGGTAGATGGGGTGTAGTAGCAGGTGTTCTGGGGGAAAACAGAGGTCGATAGTTCTTCTTCAAGCAAGCAAACTTCTCTTCATACCCCCTAGCTAAACCCACAGCCTCATTCACACTCTGGGGTCTCTGCCATTTCACATCCCAGCAAATTTCATCCCTGAGGCCACTCACAAAGGTACTGAGAAAGTGCGCCTCCGACCAATCCTCCACGAAATTTGAGAGTCTGTCAAATTCCTGTATATATACCTCGATATCCCCTTTTTGTTGTAGCATGGAGAGAAGACCACCATGGTCTTGGAAGACGGTAGGGCCAAACCTGGTTATCAATTCCCCCAAAAATGTAGCCCAAGAGATTTCATGAACTCTTGGTTTAATATACCTCCGAAACCATTGAGCAGATCTTCCTCGTAAATTGAGCGATGCGTACTTCAGCTTCTGAGAGTCAGAAATTTCATAGAAATCACGGAACTGCTCCACTCCGCAGATCCATTCAGTGGGATCCCCGTCATGGAAGATTGAAAACTCCACCTTAAATGGAGTCCTAAACAAATTTCTGCCATCGCTATGCCATGTGGAATTAATGGAGACGGAGTTAGGATGAGATACCTCTCTATTAGGTCCTTGATGAGAAGGGTTTGGGAGTATTGGGGGATTGGGAGGGTGAGGAGGAGGTTGTTGCATCCGTGCTATCATCGCTTCTAATCTGGAGAACCGCTCTCCGATGCTCGTTGCTATCGCTTCCACTCTTTCTGTAAGGTACCCATTGTGGAGCTGGGCCTCCGCCATTTGACTCTTAAGTGTCGCTACCTCCCCTTCCATCGCCGTGCTACCTTCGTCACGCCCATCTCCGTCAAGATTGTGTGGCTCTGATACCATATTGTCAGAGTTGGCATTGCGGTGGGTTCTAGACCTGGTCATTAATGGCGTTTTGTGGAGATTTGGAGGAAGAAGAAGAATTTGGGGGAGAATACTCTGGATTTTTATTAATTGATGAAAGATCATTACATTGGTCCTATATAGGTCGATGGGGGGAGAGACGGTTACAAATATTTTACAATCAAAAAGGAAATACATGCAAAACACACTCTTCCGCTCTCCCGCCCTCTTCCCGCCTAATTTTCAATATGAAAAAGGAAAAAATGTGCATTGCGCGTAAAACCCAGATACACACACAGATTCAACACAGAGCAACTCCTCCTACTGCAGACTCGACCCTTCCACTTCCCTGACCTGCGGTGGGTTCTCTCTGGCTCTCGACAGTGCTCGGCGGTGCTCCGGGGGACCCTAACACGTGCCTTTCGTTGTTTTCCTATCAAATAAAAATAAAATAATTATTGCTATTTTTTCTGTGTGGAGCAAACCGATGTTGTGAATTCTTTTAGAAACAATAAAAAGAAATAACCTTTTATCATTTGATGATATTGATTATTTCCAACTGATCTTGATTCCTGAATCTGACTCGTTTGACCCATTGGATCTGATATGGATGATGTTGATTGCTCTGATTGACTTGCAAAAGACTGAAACATCGGGGTTAGCCCTGGCAACAGACCCTTCGACATTCATGTAAGAACCTGAGAAATATATGAGAGTTTTTAGTAGTCAAATACTAATTAGCTGATTTATGTGGATGTCATAGGGTATTTATAGTCACTTAGGGGACTAGTTTCAAGATATTGATCTATCTCTACTTCCTGGTGTTTTGATAGAATTTGTTATTCTATTCTTCATGAAGAGATAGGGTCAGTTACCCTTTTATTGGCAAAGATATAGGATTAGTTGACTTTCTTCTTCATGAAGAGATAGAAGTGATTGTGGAGATGGAGTTATGACTTTTCTCTTGTAAAGTGATATGGTTTTTTAACCGTCTCTTATGAATAATTATGAGTTTAAAATAATTTTTAGATAATCATGAACTCATCCATGTTGGGTTGTTATGACAACCAAGTTAGAGCATCTCCAACCATTTTGGCCATTTTGGCGCACTAGAATAGGCAAAATGGACAACAATTGGATAATTTGGCTAGCAAAAAAAACCCAGCTCCAACCATGCTAGTTATTTTAATTAGCAATAAATATTTTTAGTTTTATTTACTAATACGTTAAAGCCCAAAGAAAATGCTGAGCAATTAATAAACAACTAAAGCCCAAACATACAAAAAAAACAAGTCCAAATTTTAAAGCTCCAAAAAAAACTGAGATCTGATTTCTTGCGATCCCAAAAGAAGAAAAAAAAATTTGATCGCAATTTTCTCGCGGTCTCTCCAGATTGCAAACCCATTTCCCCCCCTGAGATCGTGATCTCGTTCGACCTTTTTTTTCTCGTGATCTCGCGATCGTCTATTTTTTTTGTTGTTTTCTTTTGCGAGTGACAGAAAGAGTGCCGAGCGACAGTTCAGTTTCTCAACTTCGCCAGATCTGGCGAGTAAATTTGAGATATCTATTTTAGCAAGTGGTTTGGTGAGTCCCGTTAGAGTAATTTTTTCTCCAAAATTTTGCTATTTTAGCTAAAAATGAGAGATAGCTAGTGTGGTTGGAGATGGTCTAAGACAAAACTAGTTTTGGATTGTTAGGCTTGAGAGGGGCTCAACACTCGTTTATGGGCTCATTTCTAGTGAAATTTACCATTTTACCTCTAAGAGCTTTTAATGTTCGTGCCCGATTTGGTTCTATTTTTACCCATATCATAAGCCCCCCACTCTCGAAGTCTAAGTTCCACAGCCTTTGAGAAGTAGTTTGTCCATTTTTAATGGTTACAGAACTTATCGGAGTTTTTGGGGATGTTTGAATCTTGGTCAGGATGTAAAGATGTTATTCAGAGTTTGTAAAATATCCAAAATTATTTTAAAAATTTTATGGACTTTTTTGTTATTTTTCCAGTTTTTTTCTGAATTTTTCCAGTTTTTAATCATTTTTCAAAAAAATATATTCAATTTCCCAATTTTTATAATTAATTTTTGAATTTTTAATTAATTATTTAAATTTATAATTATTCTTTCGGAATGTTATAATATATTTCCAAATTAATAATTATTTTTGGAATTTTCAATTAATTAATTCAAATTTGTAATTATTTTTCGAATTTTTTAAATAATTAATTTGATTTAATAATTAAATATGAATTAAAATAAAAGAAATTTACACGATTAAATCTCAGCCGTCCATCGTGATTTGTGCGAAGATCTGGAAGATTGGACGGTGGAGATTTGATCCTATGTTAACCGGTGCCACGCTTACTCGGTGCACAATACCGAGTACACTTGGGAGGAGATTCGGGCTTTTGATCATCAAGAGCACGAAAATAGAGGAGATCGAAGGGTCCACGTGGTGAGTTTTGCCCATGTTACCCAGTGTCCTGGTGTGGCAATGTGCCACCTACTATGGTGCCACGTGGCAGACCAGGGTGGTGTAACACCCCACCTTTTTATTTTTATTTAAAAATGCATTTTTTAATTTTTGCACATACGATGCACGTGCTAATTTATCCATCTCTTTTCTTACTCTCATTTACAAATTTTAGCATGCACCAGTTTTTAATTGGCCTTCTTTTGATCCATGGACCAAAAGATTAAATCCTAGCCCATTAGACTAATTAAAAGAAGTGCCCACTAGATTAATTAAATTAGTTAATTAGAAGAGAGCCCATGAATCAAGCCCATTAGTAAAATCACAAATTAAGTTGAGCTTGGACTAATACATGACAAGTTACAACTTTTGGTACACATTTAGAGCTACAAAAATGTATTTATTTTTGTATGTGCATGTGTGCACATGTACACTAGTTGATTTGACCGGGTTGTACACTAGGAGTGGCCGGTTTTTGGTGTGGAAGGGGAGAGATTGGGGGTTGAGTTTATGAAGGGTTGGGAGCATGAAAGGTTAGGAGTTTAGGAGTTAAGAAAATGAAGGGTTGAGGGAAATTAAGGATGGAGTTATTAGGTTGAGAATTTTGCACTTTAGACCCTATTAATATCCTATAAATAGCACCCCATTTCTCCTTCTCTTTTGCACCAAAAACAATATCAAAATAAGAGAAAGAAAAAGAAAGTGAGTAACAGAGTTCTTGTGCTTGGAGAAATTCTTGCTAGGAGATGAGAAATTGCTAGGAGGAGAAGCTCTTGCTAGAAGGAGTTCTTGCTAGGAGCTGGGTGTTGGATCCATCTTTTTCATTCTCAATCTTGAATTAAGGTGGGTGGTTTCATACTTTCTAGTTGTAGAATATGCATGCTATAAAATATGAATGAGTAATATAAGTTAATGTTAATGGGAAAAATATAGATAAAATCCATGCTATGAATGAGGATGATTTTGTTGTGATTGTAGATACCATGCTAATTAAAAGAAGAATTCTTTTATAATATGAATCATGTTAGTATATTTGCAAAATTTTTGTACTTGTTGAGTATGTGAAATTTGTTAAAGAAAGTTATATTCAAATCATGCTTTGATAACTAAGAAAGAAGAAAGAAAACAAAATGAATTTAGTTAGTATCATGAGATGTGTTGACATATGAGTATTTTTGCCATGTTATAATTGAAAATATAAACTACTGTATGAAAGAGTCTTTTGTGAAATTCTCATGAATAAGTGACATGCTAATATTGTTATAAAATTGAAATTTTGTAAAAGTAGGAACATGAACTAGTTTTATGAACACTACTCAAGTGCTATACAAGTTTATGTGAAAATTGAGGGGAAAATTGTTTAAAGAAGTGGAAATAGGGTTTTAATGAAGTTAAAATTATTGTTTGCTATTTTTAAATTCATTCTCAGTCAAGAAGAATTTTATTTCAAATTCTTAGAAAGATTTGATCTTGGATAAACAAGTTGCATGAAAAAGAAACCACTTTCTGAATAGTTTAAACAAAAGTACATTAGTACATTTTCTAAACAAAAAATACACTTGGACTTACTGGTTAGCTAGTGCAAAACAGAGCATTGTTGAAAGAGATCTTAGGTTCGAAACTTGATAGTCACATTCACTTTTGTTTTTTTTTTTTAATATAAAATTCCAAAACTGAAACTTGATTTAAGAATATTTCGGCATACAAAATTGACACAGAGTCCATATGGACTTCATGGCCAGTGGGTTGGGCCTAGGGCGCTGCTGTGTGTGGTCGGCAGTTGCTGGGTTCGAAACCCAGCCCCTCTTTTGATTTCTTTCGGACTTTATTTTCACCTTTTGTAACGCCCCGAATCCCAAATACACTGAATTCGAGATGTTCTACAGGATCTTTTCACTTTCTTCAGTACAATTTTACAAGGAATTTAAACTTTTCACTTTACATCAGAGTTTACATCATATATTACACTTTTCATTTGCACAGCGGAAGTAAAAATTACAACATTTACATAAATGTACAACAACATGGTAAAATCTTTATGCATCCATTCCTCTTTAACATGTAATTTATCCTGCATACAAAACTATGGGTACGTCAGTTTATTCAACCGACGATAGTTACACATGGCCATCCTCTCTATGCCAGAAACAGTATAACGATTCTCATTTCTTAATAGATCACAAACTTGTTCACATGATAATTAAAGTAAGGGGAAATCTTAATAATGTCGTGTTGTGATTGTGCACTTAATCCTTAATGCAATTATTTAATTTACATGACACTAATGCGCACTTGTTCAGATTCTATGCATCCCATACTACATAGGTCTGAGGGCAAGCCTCTTAATCGTTCTTCATTTTTGTAGGGTTCAATCCCTCGCCATGACTTAATCTACTACTGTAATTACGGTAAGTATCCTAGATATTTTCCGACCTACGAACTCATGTCTAGGCACTCTGGAGGAAATCCCATCGCTGACATGACTCATCATGCAGACATCCTGTGGTAATTCAGCTCTCACCATAGACATGACACCACCCGTAGTCTTCAAACATCCCACGAGCATCGCCACTGGGACGGTACTCTGGAGTAGTATCCTCACCCAGACTCATCATGGGAATTCTTGGGATACGCTCTCGCCGCTACCCAATAGCCCTCATACTCAATGTTTTTCTCTTACTTTCATCACATCTCCACTATATACTAGTCCTTATTTTAATAGAATCATGAATAAAAATCAACGTTCTAGAGTTAGCCTCTCCACTAAACCGGACTTATTCATTCATTTCAATACATGACCAACCTTGGTCTTTCATTTCAATAATTCATTTCAATTTCTTTTCAATTGCCGGGGGAGACTTAGCTACTCTTTCATTCAATTCCAATTCACAATTACCAATTTGAGCAATTCCAACTCATGAATTCATTTTCCATTGCCTCAGCATATCATGTTCTTAACTTTCATATTCATGTAATTATCAATTCAAAACTATGATTCATTTCATGTACATTCATGCAACAATAAATAGAGTTTATCAACATTGATCACGACGTTCATAACTTTTAACAGCAATCAACTGAAATCTCTGACATATCAAAAATATATTATGTACAGCCGACTTGGAAAACACCAGTCGACTTGTACAGTCGATTCATGTTCTTCATAATCACTCGGGAGAGTCGACTGCTGCACATGGCCAGTCGGCTGTTCCGCAGCTTTCTATGTTCAAAAATCATTCATGTGACAGTCGACTGTTATTCCATCAGTCGTCTGTCCTGGGGGTTTTTAACAGTACATTTCTATGTTCAGCTCAGTCGACTTGCTACTCGCATTAAGTCGACTGGACAGATTCATATTTCAAATTAAAGGATTATCTTTCTTACAGGTACATGCATCATGGTGTCAAATCACAATATACATACTTTCATGTTTCATAGACACGAAATTTCTTAATTGTTCAGTAATATCGCAGTATGGAATTTCAAATAACTAACATTGTCTTTTCTTCAAGGAAGTGTTTAAACATGCATTTATACTTGTTCATAACTTTCTTGCAGAGATGAAATATTAATCTCAATTTATTACGCTAGGACAACATAAGGGAAACATATCTCATTTCATGGAATTACTGGACTATTCATAGTTAAATCAATACATCGGTCGACTGTTCTTAACCTCAGTCGACTGCACCAGTCACTTCAGTTTTTATCAATTATCACTAGTTCTTTTTCCACATGCTCATGGCTCCTCAGTCATGTATATCATGAAGGATATGAGTTTAGCCTTACTATTTTATTTTAATTATACACATATATGTCATGAAACTTCTAACAAAACATGTAACAGATGTCTCGTACCAGTCGACTTATCCAAACGGCAGTCGACTGTACCGACCCAATTCGTCATTGTTTGCAGTGCCATTCTTTCACTAATAGTCCTCCACAATTATCATCATAAACATATCCAAGCAATTCTAGTACGTTTGAATTTGATTCTCACGAGCATAGTAACAATCATCACAATTAATAGCATATTTCTACTTTAGAAGTCCTGAGAAACACCCACCTTATTGACGAAGTAATCGAAGTCCAGAAAAGCTCCTTAATGTGACGCACCTTCCTTGTTCCTTGCTCCTTGCTCCTTGCTCCTTGCCGAAGATCTCCAGATGATGATGCCCGGTCTCCACAAACAACACACACACCTCTCTCACAATAATTCTCTTATAAAATAATCTTAGTGTAAAGAACAATGGATGAGAGAGGGGGTATTTATACACCAAATGGAGTGAGATGGAGGGCTAGGATTCAGTAGATGGTTATAGGATCAAAGGCTAGGATTGACTAGGGGGTTGTGATAACTACCCACACCTTGAATAACCGCCCATGACTCCAACCCACTTCTTACTCCAACCGGCCAAACAAGGGGTGTGCTCTACACGTGTATGCAACATGCACGTGTATGCACCAATCACCCTACAAGAACGTGTACACAAAAGACAAGTCTAAAAAAGAGATGCTACACATTACAAGTTGTAGAAAAAAAAAAGGGATTAAATTCATGGGCTTAAATTAATTGGGCCAAGATAATTATTTTAGAAAATTAACATTTGGGCTTTAGGAGAAATACTTTATAAAAACAATGCTCTTACTCATCATGTTAAAAAAATAATAGCCAACAATATTACACGTGCACACCACGTGTAAAAGTAAATAATTTTTCATATATTTGAAAATCAGGGTATTACACCTTTTTGAGTTTTAATGTGAAAAGGATATTTCTTAAGAAAACTTTATAATTCATATAAAATGAAATGGAAATTATTAGAGTTAGTTATAAAATTTTATTGTATATTTTTTTGGAAGTAAAAATGAGATATTAATTATTAAATGAGTTTTAACTCCAAATTTTTTTATTATTTTGGGTAAAAGATCTTTGAAAAGAAGGAAAGATATGTAACAAGTTATGAATCTCTCGTATAAATAAACACTTATGTGAATTGTTTAATTTGCTTGTAGAAATTTATGGTAATGAATCTTTTGTTCCAGAAAGGAATTATTTGTTCTATGCTTGAGTTAAAAAGGCATGAATAAGTACTAAGATGAACATGGATTTTTTAAGAATAAGTTGGAGATGTAGACTTATTGAGTTAATACAATGAAGGGTGTGAATACCCATAATTCTTGTACATGAAAAATTATGATTTTAGAGTTAGTAAGACCTCGGTTACCGGCGCTTTTGAAAGAAAATATTTGAGATATAATTTTGAGATATTGCCAAGGAGCTATCTCGTATTTTTTTGAGTAAGTCCGATAAGGGGTAAAACTAATTCTAGGAATGATAACTCATTCATGTCTCGAACTTAATAATTAGGCACATAAATGAAGATGTAGTAAACTTGGGCAAACGTAAGTGGGTTGCTTCTATATAGTCGGCGGTGGATCTCCGTAGATATAGACCCAGTTGGCAGATTGTGGTTGCTCCGTGGAAGATGGGCTTTTATTTTAAATCCGGGACTTAGCGTAGTCAGACGGATAGTTGCCATACTCCAATATATATACGTATACCGAGGCTAGGGGGCACTTGCGGAATGATTCGCACGATGAGGGATCTGTTATAACAGCCAGCGAGGCTGGGATCCATATTTGTGGAATTATCTAAACCTTGCTTTATTACCGGGTAGTTTCATGGCGATGGATCAAACCCTTTATTGTGGAATACGTAGGTGCTTGCCCTCGGACCTATGTAGTATGGGATGCATAGAATCTGAACAAGTGTGCATTAGTCTCATCCTAGTATAAAAATGTATGCATTAGGCATTAAGGCATGGCATACACTTACATGTTTAGCGTAGTCACAAATTAACACTTTATTGTTCATTCAACTTTTGTGTTTTGTTAAAGTAATGAGATCGTTATATGTACGGCATAGAGAGGATGGCCAGGTATAACATTTTCATCGATTGTAAGTGACTGACGTGCCCACAGCTTGATATGCAGGTAATGGACTTTACCATGGAGATGTTATAATGCAGTTGATGATTTACATTGTTATAGTTGTACAAGTTGTATTTTATTTTATTGTTGTATTTTTTCGCTGTGTAAACAAAGATGTAATGAACTCTGATGTTTTACTGAAAAGTTTTAATTTCCTTGTAAAATTGTACGAAGTGAAGTAAAGATCCTGTGAAATTTCAAATTCGGTCTTATTTGAAATTTGGGGCGTTACAGATAGTGCCACATAGGCGTTGACCAGTCAACATTGACTCAGTCTTTTTTTTCTTGATGGGCTTTTGGGCCTCTTTCTCCTTTTTTTTGTAATTTTCTTGATGGGCTTTCCCGATGCTGGGGGCCCGAACAACAAAAAAAATAAAAATTCTTTTTATCTCCCATCGTTTTTTAAGCCTGTTTTTTCTCCTCGGATATCTGCATGTAGCTGTAGTATAACGAACTTTCCCTATGCTACAGAGATCCGATTGGAGCGTGTGACCCCTCATTTTGAAGGTGACTCGAAGATCTACAATTCCTCTTCAAAATTTAGCTGAGGAATCATCCGTCTTTAGGATCAAAATGGGCCCACGATATCTTTGCCTTCGTGAAGTTAAAAAGAGCTTCGACGTCAGGGATCTATGAAGAGGAGTTTAGCCCACGGAAAGCTATGAAGAGGGGCTTCATAAGACTTTTGAGAAGAGCCGTTCGGGAGGCGAGTTTAGGGAGCAACTCTAGGGATGAGTTGAGCTCCAAAAGTCATTGTAAAAGAAGCAGGCCAATCGGGAGGCGAGTGGATGAAGGATATCATCAGACTCTAAGGGAAAGCCATTCGATAGGCGAGTTTGGGAAGCACCGCTAGACGAGTTAGGCTCTGAACTCGCTATTGGCGAAGATGACCTCTCAAGAAACGAGCGAGATGAAGAGAATCGTCGGGCTTTAGGAGAGAGTCGTTCGTGAGGCTAGTTTAGGAAGCAGCTCCAGGGACGAGTTGAACTCCGAACTCGTTGTTGAAGAAGAAGTGACTCGGGAGGCAAGCGGAGTACCAAACTTATTGTGTAGGTTGAATGAGTTGTTGAGAGGAGCTAGGACGATGGCTTTGCCCCAAGGAGAGCCGAAGATGAGCTTTGCCACCATGGAGATATGAAAGAAGCTTTACCTACGAAGGCCTGCTTGGCCCCCGAGGAGCTGTGAAAGGGAGTTTTGCCACCGAGGATCTATGAAGAGAAGCTTCGCTCCCGATGGGCTAAGTGCCTATGCTGGCAGGTTGATATGGATTTTCCAAGCATTTTTGTATCGACTCTTGCTCTCTTGGTGATGTGGCTCACTGCTACGAGTCCATAAGATCGGAAAGCAACTCTAGTGACGAGCTAGACTTTAGACTTAGTGCTTCCCAGTTGACAAGTTTTAGGGGTAGCCCTAGCGAAGGCGTTGGGCTATGAGCTTGCCATTTGGGAGTTAGCGAGTTACGGGAGAAGCTCTAGAGGGGGGGGGGGGGGTGAACTCCAAAGTTGTTGTTTGGAGTCGGCGAGCTTTGGGAGCGGCTCTAGAGGAGAGGTGGACTCTATACTTGCTGAGAGTTAGGCAAGCTTTGGGAGAAGCTCTAGAAGAGAGGTGGACTCCGAACTCTCTCAGAGTTAAGCGAGTTTTGGGAGAAGCTCTGGAGGAGAGGTGGACTCCGAACTCATCGAGAGTTAAGTGAGTTTTGGGATAAGCTCTAGGGGAGAGGCTAGACTCGTAATCATTGTTTGAGGGAGGTAACGAGTTGTAGGGGTCATCTCGAGTGGTGGCTCGGACTCCAAACTCGACTTGCTCACATGTTTGCTTGGAGTGTTTTTTTAGCCATGGTTGAGGACCACGAACCCGTTATCTGGGTACCAGCAAGTTATGGGAGCATATCATTGTGCGAGTCAAGTTGCTATCTAACTGTGGGCAAGTAGATAGGGAGACTACATCTTTGAGGGTATGGACTCCAAATGGGATGTACCCTCATTTTGTCCAGACAGGAGAGTAGCTCTAGGGGGAGCCAGTCTCGTAACTCGGCTTATTGATGGATTTTTTGGCAAGCATTGCTGAGGATTTAGTTCACAACCTTACTTGGGGAAGATAATGAGTTTGCAAAGAGTCACCTCGGTGGCGAATTGAACTCCAAACTTTACTTGCCCATAAGTTTGCTTGGAGTGAGTTTCAGCCACGATTATGGACTCCGAACAAGTTGGCTCTGGAGGTAACACGATGTGGGAACAGATTGAATGACGAGCCATGCTCTGAACCTACTTATGTGCATATTGCTAGAGCCACATGCGAGTCATGGTTATGGACTCCAAACACGTATTAAGTGCCAGCTTATTTTGAGAGCATGCCATAAGGTGAGTCATACATCTCATCTTGCTTGCTTGGTAAGTAGGTGGAGAGATTTTGGCCCAAGAGCGTGGACTCCACAAAAGATGTACCCTTGTTTATCCAAATGAGATAAGTGGTTAGACTCTTGACTTGGCATCGAGGGAGTTTGTTCCAGAAGCCAATGAGTCTCCAGTGTAGTTAGGTAGGAGGGTAGGACACTTGACTCATTGTGTGCTTTAAATTTTTGTAGTATAAGAGATTAACGAGTTGCGGGAACAGCTTTAGCTAGACTCCAAACCTGTTTTTGAGTTAATGAGTTGTTGGTGTGGCTCAGTGGAGGAGCTGAGCACCGAACTCATTGTTTGGAGTGGATGAGTTGTTGGTGTAGCTCATAGGAGGAGCTGAGCACCGAACTCATTGTCTGGAGTAGATGAGTTGTTGGTGTAGCTCATAGGAGGAGCTAGGCACCGAACTCATTGTTTTGATTTGGAGAGTAGTACAAGAATTTTCAAAAGAAAATGTTGAACGTTTTCTTGAAAAGAAAAACTAGTCAGCTGCTTTGGTTGCACACCTTTATTACATGTTGTACCGTTATACGTATCAGCTGTTATTACATGTTTCAACTAAGGCGACCTGGAGGAGATTATTAAGCACTCTCACTGAACTTCATGAGTTGCTCAGCTTTTCGAGTTCTAGATATCCCCCCCCCCCAAAAAAAAATATATATATATAAAATATAAAAAAAAATCTTTAGGTTGGTAGACGCTTGGGCAGACAACTTTTGAAGACTTTGTACGGTCCTTGTTCTCCCTGATATGCTTGACAATTGGTGCTTTGAGTAGGGGGAGAGTCTCTTACTCACACACAAACTCTTAGTCTCATCCTGTTTGAAGCAAGGGTTCTCTTCGAGGTCGTCAACTGGGTTGGAGGCATAGTGGCTTTTCTCTGGGGAAAGCTCCATAGCATCGAGGGGTAGGACCGAGCCCCCCATCGTAGCAGTGTAATATGCACGAGCTGCTACTTGGCTTCCTTTCACTTCCCCTACTGTAACCCCCATTCCCGATAATTGGTATTTTCCGTGTATTTTCTATAATTTGACTTTTGTAAATTTACTTTTGTTTTAACTTGATTTGGAACTTCTATTAACATCTTTTTCAAATAATAGTTTAAATTAACTTTATTTTCTATTTTTACCTTATCGACTATTTATGTTATTAATTTTCGGATTTTAATAAATTTGTCAAACTCAAATCCTATTTTGATGCATATCATTATTGTTATTGTTATTGCTATTAGTGTTAACACTTGTTATTATTTTTGTTATTGGTATTATTATTTTTATCATTATTATCAGCTTTATTGTTATTATTATTTGGTTTTAAGCCGAGCACGAACATGCTCAATTTTATATGCATTTCAATTTTTTTTTATTTAATGTATGTATATATATATATATATATATATATATATATATATATATATATATATATATATATATATATATATATATATATTAAATATCTTATTGTTCTTGATTATTTTCTTTTTTATTAAATTTGTTCATGAAATTATTCGTTCTTCTTGATTGAGCTATTTTTGTTTATTCTATCTTCTTGTATTTTATTGTGGGTATTTTAGTTGAACCCTATTGATTTTGATCTATCTCTAATTGAACCCTAAAACCCAATTTCAGTTAATCTTGACCCAAATCCACTTTTATTGAACCCTAAACCTCTAACCCAGTACCCTAATTGTACCCTATAAATACAATCCTATTGCAAATCCTAATTTTTGGCACACAAATCGAAACCTAGCCACTTATTCTCTCTCCTCGAGTTTCTCTCTCCTCTCTCCTCCTTCACTCTCCCCAAACTGAACCTAAAATCCCCTACTATTCATCTCTCCCACCCTCTCCCCCGACCAGCTCCGGCCACCCCCATCTCTGGCGACCATCCCCCTCAGTCGCCGTCCTCCAGTTGACACCCAGAGCGCCGCCCAAACCCCACATCGACAACCACCCCGAAACCCCTCCCTGTCTCCTGCTCTCCTTGTTCATTGCCGATCGAGCCCAGCGCCTCCTGCCGTCGACGTGCCGCCCCCTGTCCCGTCGCGCCGTCACCTGCGATGCTGCCTACCCCGGTCGCCAGTGCCGCCGCCCCTAGTCGGCGCTCTCCCCCTCTGTCGTTGCTGCTGCCTCTTTGTTTTGTTGGGTGCTCTTTTGCACGTGTTGAGCACGTGCAATTTTGTGTGTTCGTGGGTTCGTTGTTTCGGGATTCTCATCCCATTAATCTTGGTATTCGTTTTCACCGTCTAACAGGCAAGTTACTGTCCTCTTGAATTGCTAATTGTATCAAATTCAAGTGTTATTGAAATTCTTGCAAGTAGATCTCTTTGTTATCGTATTATCCATTGTTCACCTCTTCGTTGGGTCTATTGAGGGTTTACACGAGCTAACCCCAATATTCTTGACATCGTGCCAATTTGACTCTAAAGTTTGGATCTTTCATGAATGCATATAGAATTGATAATAGGGTTATTCATATAAGTCACAACACAAATAAATTATTGTAGAGACATTCGTTAGATTGTATGTCGTTTGATCGTTTGGTGATTGATTGATGTTAGACTTAAATATGTGTGTGTGTTCTAAATTTATTTATCATGTTTGGACACCTATCATGCTAGATACACAATTTGTTGACTATAGAATCGAAGCCCATCATGTATAATTAATTTATGCTCAAGAAAAATACCCTAAGAACTATACATGCTTGCTGACCTGAACTTGATCGCTGTTTTCGAACTAGTAAATAACCTTAAAATGAAATACTTCCTGAATATGAAATGTAGCCCCAAGTGTCTAGTTGCCAATAACATCCAGAATTTTTGAATTTCGAGTTTTTTAGCAAAAGTTATGCCCGTTTTACTATAGCTGTGTTTTTACATTTCAGATTTTTAGATTCTCGTACCTTTCATGTTTAAACAGTAAAAAGGTTGATCAAATGATAGAATTTTGCTATGAAAATTTCTAGATTGTTGCTTAACATGTTTAGGTGTTTAGATTATATTTTTACTAAATTTAATATTGAGTTTTTGCTAATTCAAAAATTAAAATGACAAGATGTCAAATTTCTGCCTGAACATAAAACCTGAAAAAAAACATGTGTTTGACCTAGCTACTATTGTCGGAATTTGAACTTTAAGTATGCGTTGGAACCGTATGGAAGTCTAGTTTCCAGATTTTCTAACGGATTCAACTTTCGATTTCTGAGTCAGCGAAAAACTGTATTTTTGTACAGGTTGCGCTTTCTGTCCAGAATTTTGGATACTACTTTTTAAAAGATTAATTATTCCTATGTTGTACTATTGCATAATTTAATGAATGTATATTGCATTGCATATTCCCAATGAGTTATTAACACCATTCTAACTGTCCTATCCATGTTATCACCCTATTGTTTCCCGATTGATATTATTGTTCATCTCATGTCTTAGTTGCATATTGTATTGTTACATTGATAAATAATTAACAAGCCGGGGTTTAAGGAATTGAGTGGAGTAGTTGATGACATAGTGACTGTACACTGAAGTGTGGGCCTTGTTTTTCAAAATATTGTGTGTTGGCAAAAGTTATTGTTATCGGTTTATTGTTGGACTACTGACACAGTATCCCCAATTGACCGTGTATTATTTTTATTGAGCCAACCAATGTGCAGCAATGTTGCAAATATCGTTATCGTGCTGTGTACATAATCTATAGAATCTTCCACTTAAGTCTAAAACGAAATTGATTGTATGCTTTGAACCTGTGGTACGGCACACATGAGACACAGTAGTACGTGCATTAGTTAAGAGTTAAAATAATTAATAGACATAAGGATTGACACATCACCGACCTTGCATATTGCTCAACATTGTTCCTATTTGTATCCAATACTGTTCAAGTGTTATTGATATTAACCGTTGTTTACTAGTTACCGAATATTGAACCATTGTTACACCATTGCATTGATTACCATGTTATTGACTATTACTATCGTGCCATGTTATTGATTCCTATTGATCCATTGACTCATTGTTATACCATTATTTCATTGTTCCCTGCTTTCTCTACTTGCTGTCCATGACTTGCTCTAAGGACAATTTTTTTCCTCTTTTTAGATGAAGTGTTTATAAGTATTGATGGAGAATTGCCTGATAGATTGGGAGAACAATATTGGTGAAGGAATTGATTGCATCGCCGCTTAATAAATAATTATTGCTTTGTTATGAAGACTTAATTATTGAACTATTGTTATTTCTTTGTATTGGACTTATGTCCCGAATATTGTTGTTTGTTTCCAGGCATTGGATTATTATTGTACTTGGATATTTTATATTGCTTCAATTCAAGTATTATTGTTCATGAGATTATTATATTGCATGCGCAATTGTTCTGTATTGTTTATATTGTTGAGTTGATCGGATAAACAGCTTATAGGTAACGTTAGTCATTCGCTGGGCCAATATCACGTACTTGTATTTCATCTTTTTGGAAAGCGGGGTGTGACACCTACCCTAGAGGATGTTAAGAATTTCATCTTCATGTGGAAAGCTGAAGGTACAACGTGGAGATCTGCGAGGCCAGGATGGCCGAGGATGGCATGGTAGGTGGCCTTCATGTTGATGACCATAAAGTCCATGGCCTCGGTTCGAGAGGATAGGACCTTACCCGCAGTTTCATCTAGTGTGACTGTTACGTCTATCTGAACGAGGAGTCTGGAGTGTAAAGTATATTATGCGGGCTTGAGGCAGTCTTGGGAGAGCTTAAGTTTTTCGAATGCACCTAGGAAAAGTATGTTTACTGAGCTTCCATTGTCAACCAGGATGCGGCACACTTCATGATTTTTCATCTAAGTTGATGACTAGCTCGTCACAATGACGTGTTTGGACACCCTCATGGTCTTCGTCTGAGAAAGTCACTGAGACTCCAAATGCACCGAGTTTACTTAGTTGACGAAGGCTTTACAAAAGGAGTTTGACTCCCCTCTCATTGGTCCCCCGTTGATGGAGTGGAGAATTGCTCTTGGTTCCGAGTCTTGGGACTCGTAGGGTTTCTTTTGGTGCATGTCAGCCCCCCCCTCCACACACACACACACACCCGGGAAGGAAGAGGTCCAATGTAATTCCTTTGGAAGAATTTGGAGAGGTAGCCTCATCAGATGAGGCCTTCAAGTTCTTCTCTGAAGGCTTTGCAAATATCGGTGGTGTGCCCATGATCTTTGTAAACGCTATTGTTCCTATCCTTCCTATTGGCTGAGGAGCTCATCTTGGGAGGAGGCCTTAGTAGCTCTTCATTGTCGACCTCCATGAAGACGGTGGATATGTTTGCATTGAGTGGAGTGTAATTTTCAAAGTGTGGTCTTATGGATGGGCGACGCTGACCTGTGGTATCCTTCCGGAACTTTTTAGGTCCCTCTTCACTATCACTATTGCGCTTGTTCTTGGAGGAACACTTCCCTGGAACTCGGGGATGGAGAGCTTCTAAAGCATCTTCAGCCCGGATATATTTCTCGGTCCTTTGGATGAAGGCAGAGAAATCCCGATTAGGCATCTTTGCGATGGATACTTTGAGAGATTCATGTCTCACAATGTGTTCGAAGGCAACAAGTACAATTGATGAGTCGAGAGAAGGTATGGCGCGTGATTTGGCAGTGAATCTTCTGACGAAGTCCTTGAGTGGTTCTCCCACTCTTTGTTTTAACTCGAGCAAGGAGACATTGGTCTGTGCAATCTTTCGGCTGCCTACGAAGTGGGTGAGAAAGAGTTCCTCAAACTGATCGAACGAGAAGATGGTGCATGGAGAGAGGTGGGAGTACCGTTCCCTTACTAGTCATCAGAGGCTTGGTGGATCATCATGAGATTTTTAAAACTCTCAATGTGGCCAGTTGGGTATGTGTCTCCATTTAAGACTCAAAGGTTGGTGGCTTCAACTTCTCTAGGATGCAAGCTTCAAGGATAGAATTGGAGAACAGGGGCCTACTATGGCGATAGCTTAGGGCCTGACCCACTTTCTCTTTGTCGATTCTTGCAAGGCGGTCCTCCATTGCTTGGAGGCAGCAGACAACAGGATCTTCCCTCGGCTTGGATCCTGTAGAGTCATAGGATTCTTCTTCTTGCACAGTTGAGCGACAGCTCCTACTTGTGTGCCGACCCTTCCTTGGGGTGACTTGCAGGACTTGGCAAATTTTGTCTCTGATTTCATGGAATTCGGCCCTTGTAACGGGGGCCTCTTCTTCCTTATGATCTTCGTGAGTGCACCTATGACGAGGAGGATGGTTTTCTCTGCACATTCGACCACAAAAAGGAGGAGACCTTCAGTGGCGTGGCCGGGGGGGGAGGGGGGGAGGTTCTCCTCCTACTCCCATGGTGCTCTGAGTGGGAGCCTTGGCTTTGGGTGCGCCTTTATTCGCGGTGATGGCGAAGCTTTTTTCTCTTGCTGCTTGTTGTTGATAAGTGTACGAATGTCTGGCAGAATTAGTGGTACCATAGAGAGCACCCCGTGAGGCACCACGAGAGGAACTGTAGAGTTGATGACAGAATGGAACGAGTGTTTACTCCCCCTCGATCGTTTAGAGCGAGATCCAGAGTGGCATGCACAATGACGCGGTTAAGAGCCTGCTGATGCATCCCCGATGAGAGGGGGTTGCGACGTTGGTTGATCAATCTATTGAGGAAGAGATGGAGGTTGCCACTGAGGAGGTTGTTGCCCTGCTTGAAGGGGTTGTTGCCTTGTTTGAAGGGTAGGAAGGGGATTATTGGCTGAACGGCTAGTGGCCATTGAATTCTTTCTCTTTGGAGGCATGGCTGGAAAAATTAGTTCTTTACCGAAGAAGTTTAATAGTAGATCTTGGATGTTTCCCACAGACGAAGCCAATCTGTTGTAGTTTTTTTGTGTGTGGGTCAAAAAAATGTTGTGAAGTGTTTTAGAAATAATAGAAAGAACCGATCTTTTAGCTTTCACTGATATTGACTATTTTCAGCTGATCTTGATTCTTGGATCTAACTCATTTGTGATGGAACTGAGATGAATCCCAGGACTACGGATTGGTGTGCGTATCGATCGTTAAAGCTAAACAGATTGCTTAATTGTGATCTAACCCTATACAGCGGAAACTAGGGTTCACAAATTATACCTGCGGTGAGAAGAGGACGACAGTGACCCCAAGATCTTCTGCACGTATTCCTTCCTCAGGTTGGACGTCGTGTGGGCGACGATCTCCCAACCTTTCTCCCTTGGCTGACCTCTCTTTCTCTCCTTGCGTGAATCAAGAGATTTGAGAAAAAAATCTTATATTTCAGATTGTCAATGACGGCCAGAGAAATAGAGGATATATACAAGGCTACGGCAGGGACCATGAGGAGAAATTAGGGTTAGGTCTCCTAACGGATCTGGGTATCCCGTGTTCAGCCCGAACACACAACCCAGGCCCATTAACAATAGCTCGGTCCACTAAGGAGCTATTGTTGCACTACCTTCCTAATCCCAAATTATATTTATGGGCTCCTTTTATTATATGCTCATTCAACTCCCCATGTTAAGATATCGAATGTCCGTCGATCAAATTAAGTTACTGACAACTATATTGATCAACATCTTTTATCCTTAAGTAGTACCACTCAACGTTATTTGTCATGTCGGATGTAATCCACCTGCAGGGTTTACATGACAATCCTTATGAGCTCCTTAAGAGGATATCATCAACCCGACGTATCGGGACATGGATTCCTTTTACAATCAACAGCCCATCATACATACAATGCTATTACCCAATTCATAGAGGTTGTTGATCCATAATGAATCTCACTCTTTTATGAGTCAAAGTAATGCACATTGCATATACATGTCTGTTATTATATCTGGATTAAGAGCATAAGCATCCATAATAACAGAGGTGTTTGTTCTCTTTTGTAGTCAGTACAAAGAGAACAACCTCAAGTGGTCCTGTTCAATACACACAAAGTGTACTAGTGTAAACCTATAGTCAAGACAGACTAATACCAGATTACACTACAACCTTTCCAATGGATTGTCCAAGTCCATCTAGGTTGTGAACTATTTATATATTCCATAGGAAACTGATAATATGATCTTCTGTGTGTCACCTCACACCATATTATCAACCTTATAGAATATCAGACACTTGCATTAATATTATAATAAACACAATATGCAAACATATGCCCATATGATTCTCATTCAAAAAAATAAGGAAATAAAGTTAATACAAAAGTGATGCTTTCAGTATATAACCCTAACAATTTGAACTGTTGGATCTAATTTGGATGGTGACGATTGCTCCGATTGACCTGCAAAAGTCTGAAACACTGGGGTTGGCGCCGACAACAGACCCACCGACGCTCAAGTCAGAACTCTAGAAATATATTAGAGTTTTTAGTAGCCAAATACTGATTACATGATTTTTGTAAAGGTCATGGGATTAGCACTGTCACATTTACTACCCGGACCCGGACATGGACCCGGACCCGATAAAAAAATACCTTAAAAAATATGAAATTTGAATAATAGTGTTATATGGATATACATATAAATAGTAATTGTTGAATATAGATGTGTAAATATAATATTTATTCATGCACTTGAGTTCAAAAATTGTTGGAACCGTAGGATATTGAGTACAAAACACTTACGTACAAATATTTATCTCCTGCTACTAGTTCCAACGGGTAGATTTTTTTAACTAGGACCCGAACCCAAACTCGGTTCTTGCAAGTTCGGGTCCGGGTCCAATTTTTTTACAAAATAACCCTCCGCCACTTAAGTGATATAGGGTGATGGGCGGAGGCGATCTGAGCCGCCGATCACGATCAAAAGTGATCCAACGGCTTAGATTGGTGTTTTCCAACCCGTGAAAACAAATCCGTTTTCAATGGAGCATTCATATATATATATATATATATATATATATATATATATATATATATATATATATATATATATATATTATTTATTTTAAACCAGGTTAATACTTGAATTGAATATGGAGTGTAATTATGCTTAGGGGTTAGGGTTATTTCTTCTTGACCTAGGGTATGGTGACCTAGGGTTAGGAGCTAACCCCCATCTTGATCAAACATAGGCAAATCTTGATGAGATCCTATGGTTGGAAATCCACCATGAAGAGTTTTCTTCATGAATTTCCAAGAGACATCAAGAATGTTCTAGGACTTGTGTGTTGGCATCATCACCTCCATCCATCTCCACTCACTCAACGTCTCAACCCTACCCCATCCTCCACCCTTCATTTTTGGCCGGCCCACACCCAAACCCTAGCACCCCCATTTTCTATAAAATCCCCACTCAATTCACTTCTCATCCCTTCTTAGCTTGTTTTGTTCAAAAAAAAAGAGAAGAAAAAAAAGGGTGGAGTTATTAAGAAGTAGAGAAGGAAATAAAAAGGGAGATTTTTGTGGTAGTATTAGAGTAGAAGGAGTAGAAGAGAAGAGCAAGTGTGCAACTTAAAGAGGAGAGAAGCAAGCAAGCTTAGAAGGAGTTCTCTTGCAAACCAAAGATGTGGGTGATCTCTAAAACTCTAACTTAGTATTTATTTTTTTAGGGTGTAAAATTTGTATGTAGTAATAGCTAAGAACTTGGTTACCATGTATGAGTATGTAGCATGCTAAGAAAAGTAGCTTGTATGATAGAACAACTCTTATCAAGATCTTTGGTTGAAGAAACATGTATGTGATGTGTAGCTTAAAAATTTCTAGCTCACAAACGACTTGAAATTTTTGACCAAAACTTTTAGGACTTGTTATTCTATGAATCTAGAGCCACACATTATTTTTTTCATAATATTTGGAGGTCATTTAGTAACCCAAACACCCACTCAATTTTCGGACAGAAACAGCTGAAAAAGCTGATGATTTAAGAGAATTTGTTATGCCTGTGAAAAATCATAACTCAGTATTGGTAGGGTTTTTTAAGCTGATTTTTTTTTGGATGCTCTTGTATGTGTCTACAACCAGTCTCAAATTTCACAATTTTCTGAGATCGTTTGATGCCTCAAAAAAAATCTAAGTTACAATCGGTCTGCAAGACAGAAGCTGAATCTGTCTGTTTTGAGACTGAAATTCATCTATTCATAAATACTTGTGTGTGCATGATATTGCAATGAAATTTTTGCAGTAGCTTTTAGTATGAGTCTACATCATGATTCTCAAATTTTAGATTTTTTAGATATCATTTGATGGATTTTCAAAAATAAATTGTATGTGGAGGTAGAGATCATGTCTGAAAAGCAGTAGAATTTATATGTTATGTTCGAAGAGTCATAACTCCCTGTGTATTATGAATCTAGATGCAAATTTTGGACAAAATAGAATGGTATATGTTTAGTTTCAGAATCTCAAATTTCATGAGCTTTGAACTTAGGGTTGATTTGTTATTGAATTTTAAAGTAGACCAGGTTGAGCTTTAGCTCAAGTTAACTAGCCCGTAAATTTGTGTAAATCTAGAATTATGTGTTAAGAATTTGGTGAAATGATCAACTAGAGATTTGTAGTGGAGAATCATAGCTTTCCAAAACATCTGGAATTATGCAATTCCAGTTTTTGTAGCAAAAGTTATGATTTTTCTAAGCTTGGGCAGACCTAGTCTTAGTCGAGGCCTTGTTTATTAAATGAATCAATCTTTCCCTGTATGTGCACCTGATAGAAATTGGAATTTTTTAGGACTTTAATGAATTACTCTGAGGATGTGTTCAATTAGGAAGTTGTAGTAGACATTCCTACCTTTCCATAGAACCTGGATTTATATCTTTCCGATGAGCGAGTAGGTTTTTATGTCATCGGCAAGGTGCAGCCAGTGTACGGGAAGTACACGAGTTGATGATTGAGAGACCTTTTAGAGCAATTAGATGGATGAATCGGATGCAACAGTCAACTGGAAAGTTGTAGCCTAGACTCTTAGTTTTCCAAAATGGGTAATATCATGCAATTTAGAATTGTACATTGGAAGTTATGAATGTTACAAGTTCAGCAACCTGTTGTCTTAATCGACTCCAAGCATATGTTAACTCAGGGAACTTGAGTTATATAAGGAATTTAAGGGAGTTGTGAACTAGGGGATTGCAGTAGAGTTTCCTACCCTTCTGGAAAACCTAATTTTGTTGGATTCCAATGAGCGTAGTTTGAGTCGCTGCAACTGCTTATTATTGGAGTTTTAAGATGTTTTAAAGTATTATCCCTGTAACGCCCCGAATCCCGAATACAACTGAATTCGAGATGTTCTACAGGATCTTTCCACTTCATTTAGTACAATTTTACAAGGAAATTTGAACTTTTCACTTTACATCAGAGTTTACATAAATTCATTACAATTTATACTGCACAGCGGAAGTAAGATTACAACATTTAAATGAATGTACAACAACATTGAATAATCTTTAAGCATCTGTTCCTCTTTAATCTTTATCATGCCACTTACCTGCATATAAGACTGTGGGTACGTCAGTTTATTCAACCGACGAACATTATACACGGCCATCCTCTCTATGCCGAAAATAGTATAACTTATTTTCCATATTTAACAAACACAAACTTGTCACATATCAAGCTAAAGAGAATACCCGATTGATGTCGTGTTATGATTGTGCACTTAGTCCTTATTGCAGTTATTTATATTATATGACACTAATGCACACTTGTTCGGATTCTATGCATCCCATACTACATAGGTTCGAGGGCAAGCCCTTAATCGTTCTTCATCTTTATAGGGTTCAATCCCTCGCCATGACTTAATACTACTACTGTAACTACAGTAAGTATCTTAGATGATTTATGAGTACAAGCACGTGTACAGAAAACCTGGAGGGGAATCCCACGTCATGTCACGACGCATCGTGAAGACAGCCTGTGGCAATTCAGCCTCCTTCATGACACACGATCCTCTTGCAGTCACCAAACATCCCACAAGCGTCACCACCGGGACGGTACTCTGGAGCAGTATCCACGTCATGTCACGACGCATCGTGAAGACAGCCTGTGAAATACTCTCACGACGCCAATCCGATGGCCCTCAACTCATGTTTTTCTCCTACTTTCATCACGTCTCCACTATGTGCTAATCCTTAGTTTTTATTAGAATCATGAACAAAAATCAAAGCTCTAGAGTTAGCCTCTCCACTAAACCGGACTTATTCATTCATTCAAACATGACCAACCTTGGTCTTTCTTTTCAATTTTCATTTCATTTCTTTCCAAATGCCGGGGGAGACTTAGCTACTCTTTTGTTTCAATTTCAATTCAAATTTCCAAAATTGAGTATTTCCAACTCATAAGTTCACATGTCGAATACTCAAAAGTGTTTCTCTTTTCCAATCATGATCTCTAAATCATTCAATATTTCATAATTATACATTAAATTCAACTATTCATCATGTAACTCATCAAATATTATTTCCACATTAAAACCACATCACTAGTTATTCAATCAAAGGTGAATATTTACACATCATGAATTGTCACACCATTCTCATTAAGAATAATTCACATCACTTCATATAGTTCCTTTTTATTCATATTTCTTTTCTAACATTCCATTTTAAATCTTTTGTAAGATACAACTTTATACAAATGCAAGTGTTAGAATTTATTATACTTTTATTCTCTAACATGCTCCACTTCATACAAATAATTCTCAAATTATTTTTCATAAACTCTACATATTTTTAAGATAATAATCATATTTTTCTCATATTTTTTTGATCGTTAAAACACCCAAAAAAATTTTGTTTTTCCCTTAATATAATCACAGCCGAGACCCAGAGTCGAACCAGCGACCACAGGAGAAACAGCCAAGGCACAAACCACAAGGCCGGGTGCTGCCCACGCATAGAAGAGAGACTAAGAGCATTAAGTGCTCTCGGCCGCACTGTTTCTTTTAAAAAATGTTCGAAACAAAAGAATGGTGTCAACGGGATTCGATCCCTCAACCTCAGAGAAACCCCCACATATATACTGTAGCGATTTAGAGCGATCCGACCACTCGAGCTATAGGCTCGGGTTGTCACTAGCACAATTCGAATTTTATTTAACCCATACTCTCTATTATTTAAAATATATCGATGTTCATCAAAATCTCATTTCAAATTGTTCTTACTAACCTACTGTAAAAATTCCAGATTAATCATTTCCATCATGAACTAAACTCCAGTATATGAGAATAATTTTCTTAGATAATTAAACATATTTTTCCCAATAATTAACACAAATCTACCGTACAATTTGGTTAATTTGATATACTATCACTAATACATTCTTTTTCGACATTATAATTTCATTAATCTCTATACTAATTTTCTACTCTTATTTATTTCACGAACATAACAATTGTATCGTAATTTATTCGTTACAACATCATAAAAAAATTTTCAATTTAGCACATAAAGCGACATAGTCAATATACTAATCTTTGCACATAATTTTTCATGCTACTAACGAAGGTTTCTTTACACAATTCATAGCCATATTCATATCGCACACAACTTGAATTTTAATAATAAAAACACATATAATTTGTATATCAACAAATCAATCAATTAGGGATCATTTTTCCAATTAAATGTGCATTCTTATTAATCATTTTCATGCATCATTTTTCTAATTAAATCTAGCATGCATTCCCATTTAGCAATAGGAAAAATTTACCCACCTTAAATGGAGAGACAAATACAATTAGCAACTTCCTAAACGAAAGTCCTTGCACACGAACAATCCTCCCCCTAGAAGCGCGCACTCGAGCCTCCAAGAACACTAAAAACCGAGCACTTCCACAAGCCAACCGAGAGCTCTCCTATGCCGGCCTCCTCTTCTTGTTGCAAGCACAACTCCCACACACAACTCAATCTTTTACTCACTAAATAAACTACTAGATAATGTATTTTAGACTATAGGTTTGGAAGAATTAATAAGCACAAGAATAACTAGCCATGGGGGGGTATTTATACTAAAAATCTAGAGAAATGGATGGCTAAGATTGAAGTAGGAGTTAGGAACAAATGACTATGATTTAAGGAGGAGTTATACTAACCACCCATGATCAAGTAACCACTCCACCATGATCCCACTCAAATTTTTCCCATTCCCTCCAAAATGCAATCCGGCCATGCTTGGGAGTGCACTATGCACGTGTACGTGCAATGCACGTGCAAGCATTTGCCTCCAAAAAATTTGTACATTAAATTTTGTATAAAAATAATCTTTAAATTGTATCCTACATGACAAGTTGTATTTAAAAATAAATTAACTCATGGGCTTTAGTTTATGGGCCAAAAGAGTAATTTTAAAATAAAATAAATGAATTAAATTTTGGGCTTTAAGAAAAAGGGCTTTATGTCTAATTGAAAGAGGGCTTTATACAAAATAATTAAAAGCACATATTTAAATATCTATACTCATCATGAAGAAAATATTTACCAAAAATATTGCACGTGCACACTACGTGCAAAAATAAATAATTTTTCATTAAGCGAAAAATCGGGGCATTACAATCCCTTCTAAGAACTTCATTTGGGACTTGTATGAAATTGTTGTGCTTAGTACTCATGATGGACACGTGAGTAAGCGAATAGTTATATGGTCGATTTGTGACTGGTGTCTTGATGCCTGAGTCTGACAATGGTCGGGTATTGGTGTTTGTGTATGTTTACCTTCATTCACAAATTTGTATGAATATAGTTGGGCACCGATGGACTACTCGCTGAGAGTCACGAGCCGGGGATATGGTCAAAGACCTGTGAAGGTATTGGAAATCGATGAATAATTCACCGTGATTATTTGCTTTCTTGACTGACCAGCCAGGCTCAAACATTTGTTTGATATGACACCATACATGATTTAAGTGATAACGTATTTTCAGTAAACTGTATTTAATTAAGTTTTCTTTACTGTTCGCTTGAAGACCGAATTGGTGTTAGGGGTGATTCCCTATAATCCGACTCGTTCGCACTAAGCGGTGTTAACTAGGGTTGTCTCTTCCTATCAAACGGATACGGACTGTGTCTTTTCAATGGTTAAGAACACGGGAGCCGTATCTTGCTCTGTTAATTCCTGAGATACCTTGATAAGAACGGGATGTTCCCTTGTTCTATGTTGGTGGACACGAACGGACCATGGTGGATCTTCAGCGCAATGGGTATGCTGCGGTATATCTGTAAGTTCGTCACGGCTTTTGAGAGAGGTCCGATGCAACGATTATTAGTGGCAAACGAGGTAGCTCCCCAAATATTTTTTTATAACCTCCTCAATCATGTTGTACTTATCAGGAACAGGAAGTGTACAATAGTAGAAGGTATTGCATGATGAGGGTTCAAAACCCTGGAAATTGGAGGAAACGGCTTGATCTAGAACGTATGTAGTATGAGATGCATGCGTATCTAGAGTCTTGCTGACATTAGATTAAGTGCATCCATTCTGTACTCTGTAAATTGTATTAGACTTCAGGTCATGGCATACACAAACACTAGGAAATTAGGATGCACATTTATTTTTCCATTCAAGATGGTTTGTGGGTATGCAAGTTGGAGATCGTTGTTTTCTTATTAGCATTGCATCAGTAGAATTACTGACGTTCCCCACCTTTTAGGTACCGGTCCTACCATACAAGCAAATGCAGAATAATTAGATTCGCACAGCGGGAGACTCAAGCTAAGAGGCAAGTCTCAGGGAAGCAGATTAACCACTCAGTGAAGTTCGGTAGAGATCAGTCGATTATCATTCTGGAAGACAGCTGATGGCTTTACAAGTGGAGTCTATAAAAATTTGTAGAATTGTAATGAGTTAATCTAATTTGTATTCCTTGTTCAAGAACAGGACAACAGTTGTAATTAATGATGTAATGACTTATTGGGCAATAAAAAAAATTTAAATTTCCGTGTTATTTACTATGTTGAGATGCATTTGAAGGCAAAGATTCTGGTTATGTCACGGGTGTCCGGAAACGGGGATCTGAGGCGTTACAGTTATTCTCTTCTTCATGAAGAATTAGGGTCGGTTACCATTCTGTTGGCAAAGGTATAGGATTAGTTGACTTTCTTCTTCATAAAGAGATAGATGTGGTTGTGGAGATAGAGTTAAGACTTTTCTCTTATAAAGATATAGGGTTTTTGAACCGTCTCTTATGGATAATTATGAGTTTAAAATGATTTTTAGATAATCATGAACTCATTCATGTTGGACTGTTATGACAACCCAGTTAGACAGACCAGTTTTGGGTTGTGGGGCTTAAAAGAGGCCCAACTCCCGTTTACAAGCCCGCTTCTAGTGAAATTTACCATCCTGAGAGCTTTAAGATTCGTGTCTTATTTGAACGGTCCCGATTTGGTTCTACTTTTATCCATATCAATAATAATGTTTGTTTCAAGTGATTACTAACGAATTTGGTTAGATTAGACCTAAGGAAAGAGGTTTTTTTTAGTAGCATTACATGATTTCTGTGGAGGTCATGGAATTAGCACTGTCACATTTACCTGATACCCGGACCCGTTAAAAAATACCTTAAAAAATATGAAATTTGAATAATAGTGCTATAGGGATATACATATAAATAGTAATTGTTGAATATAGATGTGTAAATATAATATTTATTCATGCACTTAAGTGCAAAAACTGTTGGAACCGTAGGATATCGAGTGCAAAACACTTACTTACAAATATTTATCCCCTGCTATCGGATCCAACGGGTTGATTTCTTTAACTAGGACCCGGACTCGAACTCAGTTCTTGCAAGTTTGGGTCCGGGTCCAATTTTTTGACCTGTGAGGTATCGGATCCGGGTCTTGGTAGTGGAGGACCTGACCCGATCGATACCAGCTCTACATGGGATATTTATAGTCGCTTAGGGGACTAGTTTCAATATATTGATCAATCTCTACTTCTCGGTGTTTTGATAGAGTTGATTATTCTCTTCTTCATGAAGAAATAGGGTTGGTTACCATTCTGTTGGCAACGGCATAGGATTAGTTGACTTTATTTTTCATGAAGAGATAGAAGTGGTTGGGGAGATAGAGTTAGGACTTTTCTCTTATAAAAATTTATGGTTTTTGAACCGTCTCTTATGGATAATTATGAGTTTAAAATGATTTTTAGATAATTATGAACTCATTCATGTTGGACTGTTTTGACAACCTAGTTAGACATGCCAGTTTTGGGTTGTTGGGCTTGAAAGATGCCCAACTTCCGTTTACGAGCCTGTTTCTAGTGAAACTTATCATTTTACTCCTGAGAGCTTTAAGATTCGTGTCTGATTTGAATGGTCCCGATTTGATTCTATTTTTATCCATATCAATAATAATGTTTCTTTCAAGTGATTAGTATCGAATTTGGTTAGATTAGACCCATGGAAAAAGTGTTTTTATTTTTATTGATTATTTATTTTAAAATTTAAGTTCCAAGTCTCCTCCTTTAGTATCAAATCTGAGCATTTGGGTTTTGAGGGTTGTTTCGGTAAAAATATCGAAATTGACAAAACTAGATTTATTGTCTCATTTTCGAATTTGGAGCACATAGATTGAATGGGTTGAACCGTGAACAGGCGAATGGAACAATATTTTATTTGGCTCAAGAAAAAGTGTTACGTCTCTCACACCTATTACTATCCCTTGCATAATAGTTTTATTATAGGGACAATTCATCACAAATTATGCAGAGAGGAGAGGAAACTGCGTGCAAAGACAACATTCAACGACATGTACGGTTGGGGTTTATCAATGAAAATGGCAAGTGTTTGGTTCGGGACCATTTTGTTTGGCTTGATTGGCAGTTGTATAGTTTCAAATCATGCTTGTTGTACTCAAGACTGCTTTCAAGGACATTGATGAAGGGTAAAGGAAGAGGAAACCATAGAAGACTCACCTAAAGCGACATAGTTTTGAGCCCGAATCACTACGGCTATTTGGAAAAGAAGGTTTGCTCTTTGCATGTTCATTCAGTAGGTATTCCTTATGGGCTAACAACGATTACAGACCAAACCTACTTTTGCTATTTGCCAAATACCCAAAATTTGGCTTTAACGACTACAAATGCTCTAATAGTATGAAAATAGTATGCTAAGTGTGACAATTACCACTTCCCAAAAGCCTTTTGATCGCTGTGCTAAAAAGAAACTTTGGAAAATAACTGTAAAGACTAAACATACAAATAGTGCACATAACCATTTTAACCCTTTCGTACGAGAGTGCAGAAGTAAATTACTGATGTTACCAGTTGCTCGTTCCAAATAGTTAATGAGTACAATATCTTAGTCTACATAACTGTAATACGAAAATCCACCTACAGTTCTTGATTTCACATTGTTAGTTTAATTCCTAGATACACGTTTTTAAGCCTCGAACACCATTTTGATTCCCAAATATCAACTACTTCCTTTCTTCCAATTTTGATGAACTTTCAAAAAGTCCTCAACTCAATCACTCTTCAGCCATGTTGTCATTGTTGGTGGACTGTTTATAAGAAGCTTCAGCTCTAGCTTCGTCTACCTTCCTCAACAATTCCCTCATAAATGGAGTACTCGTCCCGTGAGTAACTCGGAGAATATTTGCAGCCATGACGAATGATTTCAGAGCATCCTCAGTTTGCTCAAGTAACCTGGAAATTATGATGATGGAGAAATGTAAGTACCAAAGCCAACTTACATTATGATAAATAAACATAGATAAATCAAGCAGTATCTACTTGTTCAGGAGAAGAAAACTGATATACAGTCATGCTGTCCAATCTTTGTGAATAGGGTGAAAATCTAATTGTGTAATAATTAATTTGTAAGGAGTGTCATGTTTTCAGGTTTGATTACAGGTACATGAACTAGTTAAAGCGTTACTGGCCATGCATATAATAGTTTTGCATTAATTACAGCTCAAAGACGATAAATTGTGAACTTTTGCAGTTTGAAAATTGAACGTGCTCATCAGATATGCTTCGTTGCAGTGAAGAACAGTTGTGACTTTGAAAGTTGCACATACACAAACACATGAACAGCGTTGTGCTCTAAAAATGGACTAATAAAGTTTTTAAAAGTCCATGAAGAGAGTTGCCCAACACGATTCATTTATAAGTGAAAGGCACAATCCCAACTCTAAAGTTATAAACTTATAATAATAAAGATAGGCTCCATTTGGCATTACTTTTGGAAGGTGCTTTGGGGACCGAAAGCTCTTTTAGGCTGAAATTTGGTGTCAGACAAATTTAATTAAAAAGTCTGCTTAATTAAAGTACTTTTTATAAAACTACTAGTTTTAGCATTTTTCTCAAAGCACCTAAATGTAGCGTTTAGCTTTTCAAAAAATGCTTTTACTTACTGTAAAATTTATGAAGTTCAGCATGATTCTTCTAACCATACTTTTTGGTACCAGCACTTTCGTTGACAGCCAAACAAACAGAGCCTAATCCCTAAGTAAGCAAGTTTAAGTGGAACATGTCCCCGTAACATTTTTCAACCGAATAACTTCTCCAGGTTTATCCCAATCCTTAGATAAAGAAAAAAGAATATTTAGGTGGACTGAGGATGTCAAAGTTCCTCTATTTCGGTGGCATACAGCCAACAAATCTGTCTTCTATTTTGTACATTATGCTATACTGTTACATTGGCATGCTAGTGCAGGGGAAAGATTTCATGCAATTTATGGTCAGGCATGAGCTGTATGACCTAAGCTACTTCGTATATTCACAGCAAGCATATAGATCAACAAGCCTAGATCAATTTTCCTTATCATGGATCAAACTCATCCAATCAATTTAATAAATGATTGCATCTAGAAATGACTATCATCTGGGGAAATATGTCGGTCTAGCAGAAACAATTAAGGGGTTTCAATTGATCCTTTCTAGAGAAACCTCACAAAGCATTAAAGTCTAGCATGCTTAAGCGCTAAACTAGGCCTCTTCAAGGATAGACCTGGACCAAATCATAATATGGGGTCCATGTTGTAGCACTAATTCATGGAAAATGGCATTTGTGTGACATTCCATAGGAAATTGTCATAGAATAAAGGAACTAACATACAAGGTATACACGCTGATGTCATTACGAAAGAAAATACAACATTCAAACAGTTCAAACAAAGCCTATTACAGGTTAATCATGAGAGGTTTTGTGAATTGTAACTTCAACCTTAGCCAGGACAATGGAAGTCAGACCTACGATTTTTAAAGGTTTAAGTGAACTGTAACTTCAGGCTTAACCAAAGGATAAAGCAAGATGGACCTATAAACTAAAATCCAATCACACAATTTGGATTTATATCTTCACCAAAACCTTAATAGATTAGATATTAAGATAAGCAAACGAAGGGGATTAATCTGACCATTCCAGCTTTGCACAAGTATAGTATTGCAGGCCAAGCATTGGATGAATTGCTGGATAAACTCCTACAGTGAAGGGAAAACATGGTTAGAGAACACTATTAACAGAATCTGTAACATAAGTTACATAACTAAGAGATGCTAAAAGATAAATAAATAATTAAATTAATAGCAATTCAGTAACATGACCATTCACAAACTGGTACCTTGTCTGACATTGTTCAGAACATGTATGCAGCTAGGGACTTCTATTGTATACAATACTCACCTTGTTCTTCTCATCAATAGATCAGAATATAGACTGATCTTTGTCATCTAGATCTTGTTTGTTTGAATCCATTAGTCCCTAAAGCATGCAATGTGTACGAGAATATTTGGTATTTCTTATTCTACTTCTTAACTAAATACAATGTCTAGCATATATACAAGATACATAAGCACGGGCTCTACCCGGAATTTAACAACTACAATAATATATCTAATACTCCTACTCAGGTTGGAGCATTTATATCATCTATGATCAACTTGTCATTGATTAACTCGATTCTGATTCAGGGAAGTGGTTTTGTGAGAACATCAGCTAGTGTGATTAGTGCTAATATGTCTAGTCTCTATCTGTGGAGGCTCATACAGGCTTATACAGAGTACCACTAATTTTGTTGTGAATCACATGACAGTCAACTTCAATCAAATTTTTGATTGTTCTTCGGTGAGATCAATGGGATGATGGATAATGATGATGGTGATGGCTGGATAATAACATAAAGTAGAAGAAGAAGAGGGTTTGGTTGGATTTGGGATTTTGGAGTGGGGTTGGGTTACATCAGATTTGGGTTTTGATATGAAAGTGGGGTTCAGGTGTTGGTGGCTGATGGTGATGATGGTGGCTGACATGAAGGAGGTCGGACTGATGGTACGGACGGTGGCTGATGTGGGTGATGGTGAAGAGGATGGGATGTGGAGGAGGTCGGGCTGATTGGTGGTGATGGTGGCTGATGTTGAAGGAGGTTAGGGTTAGGGATTTTGGAGATGATTAGAGGGTGATGCCGTGATGGTGGGGCTGGCGGTCGATGCTGACGAAGATGAGAGTTGGCGATGGGCAGGGACAGCAACAGCAGTGGACGGTGGAGTCCGACGACAAGCAGGGACAGCAACAGCAGCGGCAGCGGCTAGGGCTAGGGCTAGGGCTAGAGCTCTGATACCATGAGAATATTTGGTATTTCTTATTCTACTTCTTAACTAGATACAATGTCTAGCATATCATATATACAAGATACATAAGCACGGGCTCTACCCGGAATATAACAACTACAATAATGTATCTAATATTGTAAACTATATTATCTATGTTTTAGATGATTATCCTTCCCATCAACAAGACAAGATATGAGTACTCATGGAACATTGAGCAAATACCATCTCAGTCTCACAACTGTAGCAGAATACTGCAAATTGGAGCCATCTTTAATTAAGCTACGATGTGCAGTTTTTTTTAAAAACTAGGCATGCCCATTTATGTCTTATATAAAATATGTGCTGCCCGTATATGACACTATGACACACTTATCAACCGACTGATTTATTCGAATAAAGAATACTCATAAAATAATGTGTTACCGTTATGCATCCGTTGACTATACGATTAAACAAAAATGAACCAGATGTTTAGTCATCACTGTGTCCAATACATAAACAGATGTTTTGATAGATACATGTGAAATACAGATCAAATTTGGCAAACGTCTATATGACTAATATAGCAGTTCAGCCATGTCTACCACTTCGCAGAATTATTGGCATACCTACTCATATTAATGAAACTAATCACAGTATAATTGGTCAATCCTATTTTACTATATGAATAACATAAATTATTTGTTAGTTGTTGAAATAAACCTAAAATTATAAAGTTATATATAATATTACATACATTCACGTAAAAACACATAGTGAGCTGCATCTGCATATATAAACTTTGAGCTGTGTTGCATCCACATATATAAACTTTGAGTTATTGTGCTCAACTACCCATTTCCATGTCAGGTTATCAAACCAAACATGATAGGCTTTATAGATTCTTGATTCTTCTGAAGCTTGACATAAGTTCAGAATTCTGATGGAACATAATTCTACGATGGCATCATGAGTAAATCACGCACGAAGCAAGTAGGAATAGAAAATGAAAGGTTATTTTGCGGGAACTATACTAGAATTGGAAATTGATGATTACTTGGAAAAGAAGAAGAAAAGAAGAAATTTCTTAAAAGGGAAATAATGAAAAAAGGAATTCCTTTTCCAGGAAAAAAGAAATCACTCAAGTTACTTGAACGAAATCAGATTAATGTTCAATCTACTATCAAGGAAAAAAGAGTAGGACATATATGGCTTCAAGATTTAAGTAACATAGTAGAAACAAAAGAAAAGAAACGGACATACATTGCCATAAAATATCGCATAAAATTTGGCTTCTAAAACATTTAGATTATACACAATGTTTACGATTTCAAACCAAAGAGAAGAGAACAGAGTGATATACTTCGGTAAACTGGAATTGTCAATTTGCAATATGTTAGTGCTCCTTCCCAATCGTTCAGCTCCATCAGAATCTGCATGAACATTGAAGGACAATAAGCCTAGTCATACTCAGCAAAAAACAAACCATTATATAGAAATACATATTTGACAACAAAAAAAGATTTAGCAATTTTGGACAGGTGATTTCCAAGAAGTAAACTAGGCATGCACTTAAATGATGCAGCCTTTAAATGACCAGCATTTAAAAAAATAGGCAATAGACAGAGCATTGAACTCCTGGTGGGCAAGTCATTAGACTCGTGATTGTTCATCCACAAATTTTGAAAGATTTATATACTATTCAGAAACTATAAAGTTTATGGTAGTTCAAACAGCACAAAACAACTACCAAAACTACAGATATGCTTCCTGCTTATGTATGAATGTGAGTGTGTGTGTGTGTGAGAGAGAGAGAGAGAGAGAGTTTGTATCATCATAATCACACTAATATGCTTCAGCCAAGTGTAATTTACTTAGCTCTGTCTAGTAAATATAACCAACCATGAGAAACACAGTAAATGGAATTACGTATTTATGTATGTATTTCTTCTATTATCCCACTAGTATGCTTCTGACAAGCAGAATTTACAAAACTTTGTCTAGTAAATTTAAGCAGCCATGAGTAACACAGGAAAATAATAAAAGATAATTTCATGTAATACCAAACCTTTAGAAGAGTATCCCGGGTTCGTAGTAAATTGATCGAATCTGAATGGCAAAGTTTCAGCTGGAGTTGCTCAACAATTTTGAAAATATTGCTTGCTTCAGACTGAATACTGAAGCCTTCAGTATAATCTATATTCTCGTCAAGGTAACAAGAAAGGTCTTCCTTATCAAAAGAAAAGAAGGGTCTTCATTAGGAAATATGTAATTGCAAGAAACAAATAACCACTTCTCCAGTTCACCCCATAAAATCAAACAAGTAGGAGGCCAACAATATACAGCAAGCAATCCAAATACTCCCTCACACAGGACTTTGGTCCACATGCTAGTGAAAATATGACTCGGAGAAAAGCAAAATAATTGTAGGCAAATAAGTATTTTCAATAAAAAGTTTCTTGTGGGGAGTTCGAACCTAGACCTACTAAAAACATGGTGTACTCTAATATCATATGAGACAGCCACATATATTAAAACTTGACTTAGCTGGTTAACAATGCATATCAAGCATAATATAAACAAACAGGTAATATGTCGAGCTAAGAAGCATGGACACAGATGCACCAATACATCCATTATGTGATATGCAATAATACTACCACAAGAAAAAAAAACTTTCGGAAAATGCAGAGTACTATTTGTTTGCACTATGGTATTACATTACTAGACTTAAGGAGGTGGAGCCCATGTAAAACATTTTTGCACTAACTGCTTGTGGGCACCACCTTCATGAGTCTATTAGTACTAAAGTAGTAACAATAAAGTAATACAATTAGCACTACCCGGAATTTTAAGTAGAAATAAAAATGACATGGCTAGAAGTGTCATGCCAGACCATCACATGTACCCAATGACAACTTCTATTTAGATGTAATGTTATTGGGGAAACAATGTAATATAGAATAAAAATATGCATATTTGAGGTAACAAAAAAGGCATGCCACTTCAAGCATTAAACGCAGGATACTTCCAGACGCCAGAACAGTCGAAGCCTTCTCTGATAATTTTTCTACTTCACTAGCACTCCTCTCAATCGCTTGTTGATCCCTAGTGAGGCCACATTGCTGACAAGTGAAGCATTTCTTTTCTGTATAGAAGACCCACATAGAATATGCATGAAGTAGTAATATAAATGTAAAACAATAAAAGAGTTAAAATAGTTCAGCAGTATTATAGTTGATAATCTACCTGAGTTGTGAAGCAAGAAACCATTGCATTTGCTGTCCTTACATCGATAGCCTTCCAAAATAGCATTTTCCCTAAGTTCCTCATATAGACTCTAAATAGATTGGTAGGAAAAGAAAGTGAAAACAAGATGTAATTCACAATGAAAGAGTAGGAGAGAAAGTTAAACATTGTATCGCACTGACCTTAGTGCAGCGAGGACAGTTACAAGTGAAGAAATATTGCTTCTTCAGGTCATTCTGCCGTGTCATAGTGGTTGCAGCAGTTTCTATATAACTAATAAGAACCTTGCAACCAGGAATTTCAATTAATAACCAATAGTTTTTTGCATTTGACCTACTAACAATGAAAGGCATGAGGACATTTCAAATATACCATTTTTATTTTTGTAGGAAACTTTTATCATTAATATTATCATAGGACACTAACCTCTGTACCTTTAGCAATAGGTTCCACAGCACGAACAAAAGCCACACGCCCTTCAAATACCAAAACAGAATTGGGTATACAACTGAAATTCAAATAATTCCAGCAAAGGAGAAAAAAAAAGTTAACTACACATCGGATACAGGGGTTCATCCAGAGAAACTTTAAGAAATCATTCAAAGTGAAAATAATAATATAAAAAGAAACAAAAACCTGTGGTTAATGATGGAAATTACAGGATAGAGTCCAGTTCCCATGGGTCTAAGTTCGGTATCACAAATTGTGTGAGCGTTGCATGCCAGCTGCATTAGATTAAGTACAATTAACAGCTGCTTAAGAAAAGAAGTAAGACAACATGTATGCACAAATGCCAAAAGCATATTTATATGTATATAGAAGAACAATATGAACAATGAATTTACAGATGGTGAGCTATCATGAATAAGGATATGGCTACCACAAATTTCTATATGGTTGTTTCATTCATGCTATCAGCTCTCCTAGAGAAAGTTTAGGCCAAGCAATTTCACTTTATAACACATTTGTTCTTAGTATTTTTTGTTGCAACACTTTTTGTTCACAACAAACAAACATGGCCTATAAATGTTCACCAAACAGAGTATCCATGTGCTTATTTTAATATCAAACTATGTTATTGAAATTGAAAAAGTACACTAAGGGTCTAAAGACATGACAAGAGCTCACTGAAAGGTGTTGTCCGAGTCTTTTGGAGGGGTTAGTTTGTTGAATAAGAATCCTATTATGTAGGGTATTGCTAAGCATTTGATTCAGTCTTTTCTGTTAAATCACGTGGCTGTGTGTAGCCGATACGTGAGCTAGTTTCTAGTTCAGTTTGTTAGAACTTCTTGCTATTTAATAGCTGCATTTGATATTGAATAAACAGATGAATTTCATCCAGTAATAGAGTTTGTTTTGTTGTAACAATCCTTATTCTCTACAAATTGGTATCAGAGCCCCCGCTGGGCCTGATTTAAAAAGAAGAGAAAGCCGCAGCTTGGAGAAAACAGAGAGTAAAACACAGAGAGATGAGTGACGAAAAGGGTTTGGCAAAAATCCCTCACTTCGATGGTCTGCACTATGATCATTGGAGTGAGTTGATGGAGAATTTGCTCAGATCGAAGGGGTTATCTGAAGCATTGAAGTCATTGGAGTATGTTTTCAAGTCTGGAAGTTGGCTCTAAACATTCAGTTAAATGTGAAAATAACACTAGAATGGAGGTAGCCGGGAAAGGAATTGTGAAACTAGTGTTTAATGGTGTTAAATTTATGGTTGGAGATGTGTATTATGTTCCAGATCTTGGGAACAATCTTTTGAGCATTGGTCAGCTTCAGGAAAAAGGCCTAGCAATTTTGATCCAAAATGGACCTTGCAATATTTATCACCCACAAAGAGGGCTGATTGTGCATACTCAAATAAGTGCAAATCGTATGTTCATCCTCTTCAACGAAGCCTCTCCAACTTGTCATTCTCAACCAGAAGAGTGTCTCCTCACAAGCTCTTCGAATCTGTCTCATTTATGGCATCAAAGGTATGGACATTTGAGTTACAAGGGTTGAGGACTTTACAGTATAGAAAAATGGTGCATGGTTTACCTCAACTTAGTGCATCAAATATTGTCTGTATTGATTGTTTCACTGGCAAGCAACATTGAAATGCTATTCCGAAAAGAAGTGTGTGGAGAGCAAGCAAGGTTCTGGAGTTGATACATGCAGACATCTGTGGGCCTATCGAACCTATATCAAACAGTGGCAAAAGGTACACTGTGTTTTATTGATGATTTTAGTCGTAAAGCATGGGTGTATTTATTGTCGGAGAAGTCAGAAGCATTGGATTGTTTCAAAATTTTCAAGAAAATGGTAGAAAAGGAAGCTGAAGAATCCATCAAATGCCTGAGGACTGACAGAGGAGGTGAATTCACATCGCACAATTCCAAAGCATTTTGCGAGGAGCATGGAATCAAGAGACAACTCACCACTGCATATACACCACAACAAAATGGTGTAGCCGAAAGGAAGAATAGAACTGTGATGAATATGGTACGATCTATGTTAATTGCCAAGAAAGTTCCAAAGCCTTTCTGGTCGGAAGCAGTCAACTGGACATTCTATGTGTTGAACCGGTGCCCTACTTTAGCAGTAAAGGATATCACACCACAAGAAGCATGGAGTGGAGTGAAACCATCAGTAGCTCATTTCCGAGTTTGGAGTTGCATAGCTCATGTTCACATCCCGAAAGCCAAACGAGGTAAATTGGATGATAAAAGCTTTCCTGCATTTTACTTGGGGTTAGTGAAGAGTCTAAGGGTTATAGATTGTTTGATCCAAACACTAAAAGAATTGTGGTGAGCAAGGATGTTATTTTTGAGGAAGATAGGCAGTGGGAATGGGGTAAAAATTATGATGAACAGATTAAGTCGGAGTTAGTATGGGGTGATGATGAAGAGTTCAGTGATGAAGAAAATGAGGGAGAGAATAGGGGAGAGGTAGACGGTGACAATGGGGTTGATAATAATGGGAGTAGTGGTGAAGAAAATTATGAGAATGAGGATAGTGAAGAGAGTAGCTTTGAGGGTGCTGTAGATCAAGGGAGAGAAGGAGTTGGTAGGAATAATGCAGAGGGTAGCTCTGAGGGTACTGTAGCTCGAGGGAGAGAAGGAAAAGATCTGTGTTGTTGAGAGATTATGTAAGTGGTGAGGGCCTAAGTGAAGATGAAGGTCTAAGTGAAGATGAGCAAGCAGTATATATGGTACATGATGGTGATGGGGAAGACCCTATTTCATTTGAAGATGCTGTGAAGAAAGAAAAATGGAGAAAGGCTATGGACAACGAGATCAATTCCATTACTAAGAATCAGACATGGAAACTCATTAATCTGCCAGCTGGAGCAAAAAACCATTGGTGTCAAATGGATTTACAAAACGAAGTTGAACGAGCATGGAGAAGTGGATAAGTTTAAGGCTAGATTGGTAGCCAAGGGGTACTCTCAGAAGCAAGGAATTGATTTTACAGAAGTATTTGCTCCTGTGGCTCGTATGGATACGGTGAGAATGATAGTGGGAGGGACTTGCAGCACAAAGGAGTTGGCCGATATATCAGTTGGATGTTAAATCAGCATTTCTTTATGGAGAGCTCAGTGAAGATGTTTATGTAGATCAGCCGATGGGGTATGTAAAGAAAGGAAGTGAACACAAGGTGTACAAGCTTCAAAAAGCCTTATACGGGCTAAAACAAGCTCCACGAGCTTGGTTTAGTAGAATTGAGGCTCACTTTAACAATGAAGGCTTCCAGAAATGTCCAAGTGAGCAGACCCTATTTACAAAGAGGAGCAGTGAAGGTAAAGTTCTAATTGTGAGCATTTACGTTGATGATCTTATCTATACGGGTGATGCTGATAGTATGATGGTTGATTTTAAGAATTCTATGATGAGAGTCTTTGATATGACTGATTTGGGAAGAATGAGGTTCTTTCTTGGTATTGAGGTTCTGCAAAAGTCAAATGGGATCTTTATTTGTCAAAAGAAGTATGCCACAGAGGTATTGAAGCGGTTTGGGATGTTTGAAAGTAATTCAGTTAGCAGTCCTATTGTGCCTGGTTCCAAGTTAGATAAAGATGAGCTTGGTGTTGCTGTGGATGAGACATACTTCAAGCAAATTGTTGGAAGTTTAATGTACCTTACAGTAACACGTCCTGACATTATGTTTAGTGTGAGTCTGATCAGCAGGTACATGTCTAAACCTACTGAATTGCATTTACAAGCAGCTAAGAGAGTTTTGAGATACTTAAAAGGCACCACAGACTTTGGAATCATGTATAAAAAGGGAGGGAAAGAAGAGCTGCTAGCCTTCATTGATAGTGACTATGCAGGCGATGTTGAAGACTCCAAAAGCACATCTGGTTATGTTTTTCTGCTAGGATCGGGTGCAGTATCATGGATGTCTAAAAAACAGCCTATTGTGACCCTCTCAACAACGGAAGCTGAGTTTGTAGCTGCTAGTGCGTGTGCTTGTCAGTCAATTTGGATGAGAATGGTGTTAAAGGAGCTGAGTTTCAAGCAGAAATGGTGCACTACCAGTATGTGTGATAATAGCTCAACAATCAAGCTCTCAAAGAATCCTGTCATGCATGGAAGAAGCAAGCACATTAGAGTGCGTTTTCACTTCTTGAGAGATCTTACAAAGGATGGTGAGGTAGAATTAATTCATTGTGGGACAAAGGAGCAGTTAGCTGATTTGATGACTAAACCACTGAAGTTGGAGGCATTTCAAAAGCTTCGAAATATGCTGGGATTGTGTGATATTACAGAAGTAAGCTAAACAGTTTCACTGAGTTTAGCTTAGGGGAGAGATTGAAAGGTGTTGTCCGAGTCTTTTGGAGGTGTTAGTTTGTTGAATAAGAATCCTATTATGTAGGGTATTGCTAAGCATTTGATTCAGTCTTTTCTGTTAAATCACGTGGCTGTGTGTAGCCGATACGTGAGCTAGTTTCTAGTTCAGTTTGTTAGAACTTCTTGCTATTTAATAGCTGCATTTGATATTGAATAAACAGATGAATTTCATCCAGTAAAAGAGTTTGTTTTGTTGCAACAATCCTTATTCTCTACACTCACATGTTCAAACCCTAATTAATCAAAAAGAGAGGAATTTCTTTCTCGAGGATACAATATGTGGGGAAGATTCTCCACTGGAGTTGGTTGAATTATTTAAGCATCATTTAAACTTTTTTTTTTCTAAAAGCAGCATCATTTAAAGCGTTACCTTTGAGAATATCTCTGTTATCTCCTTGAGGTTAATCTCCACTGAAGGAAGCACTAACTTGACAAGATTAGCCATTTGAGCATAGAGCACTAGTTGTTCCTCACTGATATCAGACATATCTGGTGCAAATAACCAATCAGTCAAAGAATAGGAAAGTAGTGTCCAAACTGCAAGATTTACTATCCAAGTAAATATCGAAAGAAAATTTTACAACACGAGACACCAAAGCATCCACCAAGCTGTTGTTATCTACCGCAGTAGTTTCAATAGCCTAAACAGAAGAAATTGTGTCAGAAAGGTTGAAGTGCATGATATTGAACTCTTTTGCTAGTTATGTTTAACATTAATCAATCGCAGAGCAACTTTTATAGGTCAAGCTCAAGGGTAACTTGTCAAGGTAAGAAAAATATAATTAAAATTGTCAGTTCTCACTTCAAGATTGTTTCTCTAAAATATCGATCATTGTTTACATACTGTAACCATAGCAAGGGCGATAGTACAACAACTCAAACAATACAAGATAATGGAATCACTGAGTTGTATCTCAGATGGTAATGGATTGGAATGAGTAAATGGATGTCTCAGGTTCAAGGCCAGGTAACATCACAGCCTTTACCCAGGAAAAAATACAAGATATGGAATCTAGCTCACCTGCTCATTTTGCAGTTTTCGCTTGAGAAGAAGCCTCACCATAAGTCGCATAGTGGGAGTAAGCATCTTTTTCCTATCATCACTTAGTGTTGCAAGAGCTTGGCATTCCAGTTGATGCAACTTCCATTCTGATTTCTAAGAATTGCAAATAGATAAATATGTTTAGATAATGGATGCCAAAAATATGATATGGATAGACAACCTACATATATATATGAAACTACTACTACAAATTCGGTTTTAAACATTCTTGGATTAATCAATGATCTATTAATTCTTCTAGCTCTTTGCTGGTAAAATCATCCAAGACATCAACATACCAAAGATAGTTGAAATAAGATAAGACACATTACAGCAACAAGAACAATTGCACTAAAGTGTTCATCACGAATCATTGTGTTGGTCATATCAATCCTTCTTCACCATTTAGCTCCATTAAGGTAATCTCCTCTGTCGAATTAAGACATATAATATCCTTCTTGACCACATCAATCCAAGTCCATTTAGGTCTACTCCTAATCCTCCGCTCCAACAACAACAATCATATCACCCTTCCTAACTAGACTCATCTTTGTTGAATCTGTCCAAACCATCTCATTTTCTCCCTCATCTAAATTCCCTCTGGAGATACTTTTGCTTTTTACAGATACATTCAATCTTATATTTTAATGTGCCACTCATCCACCTCATATTTCTCATTTTAACTATGATTACTTTCTTGGCTACACTGTTTAAATTACCCAATATTCTGATCCATAAAGCACAAGTCATCATATCAATATCATACAGAGATTTAAGAAGCAAGGACACAGAAGAAACTGACTCCGCAAGAAACTGCATGGCAGCTAATGTGAACATTTTCCAAAACAACATATAAAGATAGCAACAGCATGCCTAAAGGTACCAATACAGATGTGGCTTAAAGTGTCCGCTCAACATAGATACCCAAAAGTTAACCTTCATCCCCCAAAAAATAATAAATATCCAACCCCCCCCCCCACCCCCACCCCCACCCCAAAAAAAGTTCTCTTGGCAACTGCTCCAATCAGGAAGTGTTGCCACATTAATGAGTGAATCAAGTAACGGGAAGCAATGAGATGATCAGCTAGGAATACAATAGTATTGTAGTTGGAGCAACTAAAGATTACCGGATTAGGATAAGACCTAAATAAACATGAATGGGGGAAGTAAACAGACATAGAAGATGTTACTTAACAAAACTGAAGAGAGAGAGAGAGAGAGGGAGGGAGAGAGAGAGAGAGAGAGAGAGAGAGAGAGAGAAGGCTATGAACTCATTAAATTGAATTTTCAGTGAATTGAACAATGATCTATTCTTTTGGAGTCAATTTAGATGAAGGTTGAACATAACCCACGCACAAATCATGCACCCTTAGTAGCGATTCAGCATAGCAAAAATAATATTTGAGATATAGAGATATAATGGTGTTTGGTGCAGCATGCCATGAGTGACCTTAATAACATTCAGACAAAGGGCACAAGATGTAACCCCCGTTTCCGCCTATACATATTCCTGAGTATATTCTGTATTTTGATTATTTATAAATTCATTTTGTTTTAAATTCGTTTTGGATCTTCTATTAAAATCTTTTGTAATCAACAACTATGTTAATTTCAAATGATTGTATATTTAACAAAAATCTAATTCCAGTTTATAAGTTTATTTTTTATTCCTATTTGATTAATTATTTACATTTTAGCCCAAAACCAAATCTATTATTATTTGACTATTTTAATTAATGTAAGGTTAGACTCCTAATTCATTCTATACCATTATTATCTTATCATCTATTTATTTTGACTGAGCCCAACCCAAACTTGTTATTATTTTTATCTTTATTTTTGTACAAGAACTCCAATCCCAAATTCTAGTTCATACTATATTCTACTATTTGATTTATTATTACTGTTATCATTTTTAAACTCAACTAAAGTCCGATCCATTCTACAATTTATTTAGCTATTATTTTTGTAAGCCCACTCTATTTTAATTACATTTTTTCTTCCTATCCAAGCCCAAACCCAATTCTAATATCTAACCCAAACCCAAATTCCTCCAGCTGCATACTACCCCATCATCTCCTAATAATTAGATAACCATCCCACAAATCTCTCCATATCCTCCACTAAATCCATAACCACCCTATTTATCCTCTAACTCTAATTATTAAACTTAATCCCCTTCTCAATCACCAGCCGCCCTTCATCTTCTCCATTTCTTCTTCTTCTTCTTCCCCGAAACCCATCCTTGCCACCTCCACCTTTGACAGCCCCGTCACCGCACTCCCAAGCTCCATCGCCACCAAGCCTCCCTCATCCCCTGAGCCCTGCCGTCGCCAGCCCTCATGACCACCTTCTCACCACCGTCCCCGAAGCACCCAAGCTCCATTACTGCCGACGCCTCGCTGCTCCTCCAACGGTCACCACTGCACACCGATCGTCACCTTGCTGCACTCCACTGCAGGTAGAGTCGGACCCCACCTTGAGGTCGGTGAAGCGACCGCCTCAGGCCCCCGAATTTTTTACATTTTAGAGGTCCCCAAATTTGTATTTTTCTTCTAAATATAAGCACGTGTTTTGCGCGTAAAAAAATTATATTATTATTAGGGGTCCCCAAAAATAATTATTTGGGCCTTTCGCCTCGGGCCCCCGGGAACTCAGGGCTGATCCTGACCGCAGGCCCCCAATTCCTCCACCTTGTGGCTGCTCCACCTCATCCTGAAGCTCTGCAACCCCCGAACTCCACCCACTGCAACAGTCGATGACCGACTTCACCCCGCCATTGCTGACTCCTCCTTGCCGACGCCCGATCAACCTCGTCACCACCTTCAACTCCTCTCGCACCCCAACAACCAAGCACCGCTGCCGATCATCCTCCCGCTACCTCCTCGACGCCCTGCACCAACCACCAGCCTGCTGCCTTCTCCGAACAACAGCCACAGCAACACCACGACCACCCTCTCCTCCTCCACCTCTCAACCGAGCAGCCATGCCCTCAACCCGCAGCACCGTTGACACCCTCGACAGTCACCGCAGTGCCACCCGAGCACTGGCAGCCCTCTCCCTTGATGTCCCCGCCACCTTCAAACACTGACCGAAGCCCCTGCCCCTTGCTCACCGCCTCCATCACAGCGCCGAAGCCGACCTGGGTGCTACCATTGCCTTGCTGTTCACTGCCGTGAGCCATCGCCGCTCCTTCCTTCTGTGGTACTCGTTGTAAACAATCACCACAAAGGCAAGTCTCTCTTGAACCAACTCGTTGTTTTTGTTCAAGAAATATGTTTGATCTTTGCAAGTAGTTCCTATTTTACTTATCGTATTTTATATGCTTGATGCCTCTCAAAAAAACTATTACGGATTCATCGGCGAAACTAAGTAATAGTTTTCTTTTCGTGCTATATCCTTAAATCAATTCCGAGCCATATTACCTGTTGTCATATGCACACACCACACCGTACAAATGTAGAGATATATGTTAATCTAGTATATTTTGATTGTATGCATTGGATCGGTATGATTATTGATGATAATTCTAGATCGTAGAAATGACGAGTTTCTATCTTGATAACTGTAGAAATGCACCCGAAATACTGGACATGAATACTTGTAACCTCTCATGATAGAATATGCGTTTTGTATATCTTGATTGTTGATAAATAAAATTTATCATGTCGCTGTCTTGCTGTCTAGTCTGTGTTGTAGTGAACTTTTTACCCTGTTATTGTTCGAATTAAGTTAACCTTTATAAATGAAAGTCATAGCCCTTTGAATCTAATTTCTAGAATATTCGACGGATCTCAATTCCGATTTATAAACTACAAGTAATCATATTTTAGTACTGCTAGGTTTTTAATTTCCAGATTGTTGTCTAGAGACACATTGACATATCTTTCTAATTAAAATAAAATGTTAACAGTAGAATCAAAACTTGAAAATTATCCAGGAAGTTGCTAGACATGATTAGGAGTTGCCTTACAATTTTTATGAGATTAATTGATGATTTTCTAGACTCGTTATGCATACAAAAACATGATCCTAGATTGCTGTCAGAGCATTAGTTTGGTAAAGAACCAGACTTTTAACCTAGATGCAGATAATATTATTTAGAACTTATTAAACGAGAGTTGTAGCCCCCTGTGTCTGGAACCCAGACAATCTAACGATTTTGTAATCCGACTTACGAATTGCAAGATATTCGGATTCTCACGAGGTAACGTTTGAATTCCAGAATACAGTCCGGATATACATTACCATGTTTAACTAATTGAAACAGTAGATTAAATTAAGAATTTAAACCTGGGACTAATTGTGTTCTTACTAAACACTGTTAGGAACTAATTATAATTTTTTATAAGATTGTTAAATGACTTTACAACCAACCTTTATATATAAGAATTTGACCCTGATATGCTGCTTGAACATGAAACCAGTCAAGAATGAGATTATACACCTAGCTATTGTATTTATAATATATTGTGTGAATATGCATTGGAACTGGCAGATAATCTATTTTCTAGAATCTCTGATGGAACCTAATTTGTTTTCCCGTAGCAGCGGAAAAGTCGACTTTTGTACAGCAACGTCTCGCTGTCCAAAATTACGTTTTTTCATGTTTAATTATAAATCTATCTAAACTTTGCATTGCACTGCATACCATCCATTGTACAGTCATTGATACCTCATTGATATCATTTCTTGACACTCGTTCCATCGATTGCATATTCATGATTCATGTTAATAAAATAATAACAAGCCGAGGTAATAAGGGTCGACTTGGTAGTGAACAATCAGAGATTGTACTCGGATGAGGGACTCGTGTTTGTCCATATTGTTATTGTTATTGTGTATCGTATCGTGGATAAATTCTCGTTATTAATCATTGATCGTGGATTATTGATTATTGATTATCGTTGCTGAGTACATGACCTATAGAGTTCACCACTATAGTCTAAATGTTTACTTGTTTGTATGCACCGAACCTGTGATATGGAACACAGAATTACGTACATTAGATAAGATAATAAAATATGATAGACCTAGGATTGACATTTGCATTGATCATAATTATTGTTATCAACTTGATTCTTGTTTTATTGTTATTGTTGAACATTAAATTGTTGATTATAGACCTTGACCTTGTCATCGACATTTTCATTGACAATTGATATGGTTCTAGTTCCTTGTTCCTTACTTGTTACTACTTACTGTCCGTGACTTGCTCTAACGAACATTTTCCTCACTCTAGAGCACGAACATGTAGGTACACAAGGAGAATTACTCGAAGAACTTGGTGAGCAAATCTTTTAGGGATTGGAGCCGAATTATTGGTCTACAATAATTATTTCGTTCATGTTATACTCGATATGTGGAATCGTCTCATGCCATATGTACTTTAAATTCCAACATTGTTGTTATTATCGTACTTTGTACTATGGGCTTTGATGACCCGAAGTTTATTTCTTTCCAGATATTTGTTATTTTTGAGAAATTTCATGGATTATTTATGTTATGTAATTTCATTATAGTTAGCGTGGTTGTAATTATATTTCATATTGTTGAATTGAATATTACAGCTTATGAATGATGCAAATTATTCGCCGGACCTTAGTCGCGTGCCCGTGCATCCGTATCTTGGGAAGCGGGGTGTGACACAAGAAATGCAAAAACTATTGCAGTTGCCAAGTGACTATCGTGAGCTAGTCCCTGCAATAAGGTTAATCAAGTGTAATTAGAGGGAAAGGACTAACTAGTAATTATAAACAAGCTAAACTCATTTATATTGATGTACACCCAATTGTAGGTAAAATAAAAAAGGTATACTAAACAAGTTCGAAACTTAATGTTATTGATTTTAGTAAGTAATAGGGAAAATAATGGCACCTGGCACATGTTCCCACAATAGCATGCGATCCGACACGCTGAGCATTTCCTTAAGTTGCTTGAGACAAAACATCCATCACAAGCTCCACTACCAGAAGATCTATTCGGACAAGATGCATAAGGCTCTTGATAAATAATCACATCCCCTGCAAAATCAACGGCACACATTTTGTTGACTTCCCAATAAAATGCCACAGTCTCACAAGTCAAAGTGTTCCACATGCCTATTGCCTTCCAAATTATAGTGTAACTGCTGCTAACAATTTTGTACAAGTTATAGACAAAAGAGACGCAAAACTTAACGGTAACCAACCCTTGATAAAATCTACACCAAAAGAACTACTATACAACGAATCACAATGCACATTATTACGCACTCAAATGGTTAAAACAATTATATAGTACAAGAACGCAGTAGTATCTCGCCCCTCAAGACCCTTTTTTGCATAATCATCATATTCTAATCTCCCCACACGACAATGCATATCCCTGAATCGATTTTTCCTGATTTCTATCACAAATTTAGCGCATTTCTATGGCGAAGAAAAAGCGGATCTTATTACCTAATCAGCCACCTATTAAGGCAAATAAGGGCAGCTCCAACCCAGCGCCATTTTGGTGCTTAACGCCATAAATGGCGCTGGATGGTGCTCCAACCCCACGCCGGTTTCAGCGCCAGTTTTGGTGAATTTGGTGTGGATGAATAGTGTTGTGCCAAATCTGGCGTGGCACTGTTCATCAACGCCACTTTTTTTTTGAATTTGTAACTTGCTATCCTCTTTGCCTAGTAGGCAAAGATTTATCGCTGTGGAAAGACTGATTCGTTCGGATCTACATGAGTCCAAATGTTGAAGTTTTTTCATATCTTTTTTTGTTGATTTTTTTTATTCTTTCAAAAAAAACATTTTGGGTGTTTAGAGAAGAATATTATTTTAAAAATTATATAAAAAGTAGGTAGAAAAAGAATATGTAGAGAATATTCCTTTTTGGTATTAGAAATGGTGTTATGGGTTGGAGATTATTTACTGTTTGATGTGACTTTTACACCATTTTGGTGTAAAAGTTGCATTCAAATGGTGTTATGGGTTGGAGATGGTCTCTAAGGCAACCTTTTCTTCTCTCTAGTCTACAACATAGCTACCATTCAGTTACTTCTGGTTCATGCATTTACCCATTGCTCAAACCATCACCACATTGCTAGTAAATGTCAAAAAATGACCCCCCCCCCCCCCCAAAAAAAGGGGTATGTATTACATGCTCTCTTCTCTGTCTTCTTTAAATCCTTATAGAATTCAGAATAATTACAAATGGGCTAAATCGCCATTGACAACTCAACCGGGGGAGAAAACTATCAACTAAATAGAAGAAAAAGAGAGAGAGAGAGCTACCAGGGGCGAAGTCTTTGGTGGTGAGGAGACCGCGGCCTTTGGCGGGGATTGAGGAGGAGACCGACAGCCCTCTGGAATTAAGAGACTTTTGCAAATCCTCCATTCTCTTTAAACCCTTCTTTCAATTCTGACGAGGAGAAAGGGAGAAGCCTAATAAAGGTTAATGCTACACCTACAACCTTTACAACCTTACAACCTTATGTGGTATAAGTATGCTCGCAGACACCCCCTCACAAATTTATATTTTGTATCCCCCAATAATTTCGTATTTGCCTATACCCCCCGTAAATTTGGGAATTTTTCCCCAAAAAGACCAACTTTTTTAAAGTATTCACCAAACTGACCCATTTACGAAAGTATTTACCAAAATCAGAATGCCCTCGCTATTTGAGATAGCGGATGTAGACTTAAATGTTTGGATAAACAACTTGAAGAAAAAATATCAAAGTAAGACTCGCTGTCTCAAACAGCGAGTGTACTTATGACTTTGAACTTTTTTTAATGTTGAATGCACTTTTTTTGAATGTATAATATATATTGTTAGATAAATGTTCATTCAAATGTTAAATTGTTCATAATGAATTGTGGTGAAAAATTGAAAATGAACCATATATGATGTATACAGAAAAATTTGTTGTTGCGTGTTGCACTTGAAAATGTCATAACTACACTTGCTATCTCAGATAACGAATTTAGTTCGAAGAGGTCCGCTATCTCACATAGCGAGTTTAGTATTAATAAAAATTTCAGAGACTTCAAAGTCTCTGTAAAAATCAGATAACGAGTGTGGTATAAGTATGCTCGCCATCTAAGATACAGAGTATATGTTTTTTATTTTTCCAGAGACTTCAAAGTCTATGTAAAAATCTTTATACGTAGTTGCTATCTGAGATAGTGAGTGTAGTATAATGAATGGGGAAATGAACCACATAATGGTCTTTTGGAATATGGGTTTAGAGTTTTGAGAGTGGGAGGAGAAAAGGGTTGGGAGGGATGAAGTGAAGAGTTTGAGATTTAGAAGAGATTTTTTTGGTGAGAGGTCGAATTTGGAAGGTTAGAGTTTGGAGTTTCAAAGTTAGGAGTGAGAGTAGAGAGATGAAGGAGAAATATGAAGTGAGAGTTGAGAGTGCGATTTATAAATAAAATAAAAAAAATAATAAAATAAAAAAACTCAAACTACACTCGCTATCTCAAACAGTGAGGGTATTTTCACCAAACTCGCTATATGAAATTGCGAGTGGGTAATTTTGATAAATACTTTCGAAAGTGGGTCAATTTGTACTTTCAAAAAGTGGATCATTCTGTGAAAAAAATCTAAATTTGGTACTTGCCTAAATAGCCGTGACAATACGAGATCCATAATAGTGACTATGATTATTGTTGCCGCTAAATTTGGTGTGGGGGCAAACAGATGAATTTGTGAGTTCTTGGGGAAACTGAATAGGAGAACCTGTGTACCTGCTCCGTCGAACTCTGATCGTCGTTCCCACCGTGCACCTGCAAAAAGTGCGAGACACCGGGATTGTTCCCGGCGACGCACCCTCCGACGCTCAAGTCAGTAACCAGAATTGATTATGAAAGAGCGTTTAACTAGAGAAAGATTGATTACCTCTTAATGGAGATGGGTGAGGGGTATTTATAGGCGTCTTAGGGACTGATTTTAGGAATGTAATCCCCGTGATTAGATAAGGAATATTCCTCGTAGTCAGATAAGGCATGTAATCTGATAAGGTATATTCCCTGTAATCAGTTAAGGAATTTAATCCCTAATCCCCAGTGAAAAGATAGATGTGAATCATGGCCGTTGATTTAGATCTAATCAGGGACCTTGATTGTATCTTGCTGGGCCGGGCGTGCAGCGGGTTGGAACCCGCGCCCAGTTGAGGTGGATCTGTCTGTTATGTGAAATTACCATCTTGCCCCTGAGCTGTAGGATTCGTGCTCCATTTGGACGGTCTCGATTGAACCCCTGTTTTTGGCCACATCACGAGCCCCCCACTCCTAAAGGCTGAGGGTGATCAGTCTTTGAGGAGTAGTTTGACTAACTTAGTGGTCAGCGGGGCTGTATCGTAGTCTGAATGGGTGATTTTTGAATCCTGGAGCGTGGGGGTAGGTTAGTTCCTCCTTTTTTGATGCCATACGATGTTCCAAAGCTGTATCGAGTTTTTATTTATTTTTCCGGATTATTTATTTAACTTTGCGATGTATTGGCTAATTGTTCGGGGGTTTTAACCGTATATTCTAGGCGATAATTGCTCGTTCGGTGGCTTAGAAATATCCCCCGAATTTTTAATTATTTCCTGGAATTTTTAGCTAATTTTCCCGAATTTTTAGCGATTTTTCGCAATTTTTTAAATAAGTAAAACGATTTAAATAAATAACAATCAATTTTTAATACCTATTTATGGCGTGGCGTCATCTGGGCCTTCGATCAAGGCGGAGCGCGAGTTTTGGAACGATCAGACGATCCCTGTTCCTCGGAAGGATTTTTTCCCAAAAACGAGGGTCGGCACTCCGTCACCTCGTCTCGGAGGCGTGGCGCCGCGGATCAAGGGGTCGGCGCGTTTTTTTGTCAAAAACGAGGGTCGGTACCCCAGCGTCCCGGCTCGGAGGTGTAGCGCCGCGGCTCAAGGGGTCGGCGCGTTTTTTTTGTCAAAAACGAGGGTCGGTACCCCAGCGTCCCGGCTCGGAGGTGTAGCGCCGCGGCTCGAGGGGTCGGCGACTTGGTTTGAAGGGTCGGTACCTCGGTTCGGAGAATCCGGAGGTACGTGGCATCATCTAGGCCGTCCATCCCCAGCGTGGATCCCCATAAAACGCTATCTTGTCGTTTTGTGGACGTGGCAAGATCTGGGTCGTCCATCATGACGAGCGCGCTTTTCTACAAGATCTAACGGCTCATAAGGGTCGGAGCGTTTTTTTGCCAAAAACGAGAGTCGGTACCTCAGCGTCCCGGCTCGGAGGTTTGGCGCCGCGGCTCGAGGGGTCGGCGACTTGGTTTGAAGGGTCGGTACCTCGGTTCGGAGAATCCGGAGGTACGTGGCATCATCTAGGCCGTCCATCCCCAGCGTGGATCCCCATAAAATGCTATCTTGTCGTTTTGTGGACGTGGCAAGATCTGGGTCGTCCATCATGACGAGCGCGCTTTTCTACAAGATCTAACGGCTCATAAGGGTCGGAGCGCTTTTTTGCCAAAAACGAGGGTCGGTACCTCAGCGTCCCGGCTCGGAGGTTTAGCGCCGCGGCTCGAGGGGTCGGCGACTTGGTTTGAAGGGTCGGTACCTCGATTCGCATCCCTCCGCGCCGTTTCCCGGGGAACGAGTTGAGTGTTTCTGGGCCAACTCGGTAGCTCGGTTACTGAGCCTTTCGTTCGATAGCTCGGCTCGTTAGACCGGTCCCCGAGTCGCTGCTTGTGTTTTTAAGGGTTCCGTCACTCTGTGTTAAGTACCTCGGTTGCTCGGCTGAGCTGTTCGGTAGCTCGGCCGACCAAGCCGATGGTAGGCAGTTCGGAAGGTCTGCGTGGACGGATCTGGGCCGTTCATCTTGGCACGCATCACGAGGATGGGGTTCAGATCACGAAAAAACGCTATCTTGTCGTTTTGTGGGTGTGGCGCAATCTGAACCGTCCATCAAATTCTGACGCGAATTTCGGAGAGATCCGACGGCGACTTTGCCTCGGGAGGATTTTTTGCCAAAAACGAGGGTCGGTATCTCGTTGCCTCGGTTTGCATTCCTCCTCGCCGTTTCCCGGGGGACGAGTTGAGTGTTTTTGGGTCAACTCCGTAGCTCGGTTACTGAGCCTTTCGTTCGATAGCTCGGCTCGTTAGACCGGTGGCCGAGTCGTGACTTGTGTTTTTGAGGAGTTCCTCCATCTCTCGTACCGTCGCCCTCTTCTCGCTGGGCGTTTTGGCTTCTTAGTGGGCCTTTGGGATTCCCAAGGAGGCCCGTTACCACTTGGGGTTATAAGTTACCATTTCTTCACCCCTGAGCTCATTTCTCACTTTTCACTCCACGATTTTACTTTTGTTCTCTCAGTCTTCTGCTAGCGGCGCTCTTGCTCCACGGTGTTGACGTTAGCTGTCGCGTGGGCCAGGCGATTTCCGGCGAGCATTTTCCGACCGTGAGCGTCACTTCAAAGGTTAGTTTGCTTTTGCCTTTGCTTTTTCAAGAGATGTCAAGGGTTAGCTCGGGGAGTGGTACCTCGTCTTCGGGCGATGATAGCGCCGGGGAGAGGAATAGGGCGGAAGCTCGAAGAAAGGGGAAACAAATGGCCGAACCGTTGGTTAAAGAATCGAGGGTCGGGAAGAAGAGGAGGACGGGGGAGACTTCGCCCCCCATAGTGGGGGTGATTGTGGAGAACCCGAAGCGAGCCCCCGAGATGGGACAATATCCTTCGGTCCTGTCCGGGCATTCGGGTGTCAGGCAGTACGAGGGCGATCTTCTGGAGAAGGCGATCTACGGAAAGTCGAAGATCGTCGAGGAGCCTAGCCCGTTCCTTCACTCCGAAGCCGACGAGCTTACTTCGTTGTTGTCTGAGAAGGATCTTCTCCGGATCAGGAAGGCCTTCGCTATCCCGTCGGAGTACAAGCTGATGGTCGCTGGCCCCGGGATGCGGGCAAACTCTAAGTTGCCGTCGTCGGACATGTGCATGTTTGACGTCGACTCCTTGAACGCGGGACTGCGTTTTCCGCTGCACCCTTTCATACTCCAGATCCTCGGCTGGTATTGTCTCGCCCCTACTCAATTCAGTCCGAACACTTGGCGTCATGTGAACGCATTCTTGCTTCAGTGCCACCGAGCCGAGGTAGCGCCGGACTTATCAGTTTTCCGGGGCCTGTATCGGATAAACAGGCAACATCAGACGGATTACCGGTACTACTTGGGGCCGAGGAGAGGCGTTAAGATTGTAGAGAATCCCGACTCACTTAAGGGTTGGAGGGAGAAGTATTTTATCATAAGGGGTGAAGTGATTCGGCATATTCCGTCCCGGTGGAAGGTGGAGGTGCCGAAATTTGCGCGGAGCGACCCCGCACTATCTGAGGCCGAGGAGGATGTAGCGAGGAGGATCACGGCCCTTCCGGTACTGAGTTGGAGGGAGTTGACCGAAGAGGTGTTGTTCGGGTCCGGACTAAGCCCCATCGACCCAAGTACGCTCTTGACATCTCATTCATTTTTTTTTCTAAGTCTTCAATTCGTCTGTCTTGATTCGTTTTCTTTTTTCGTTGATGCAGAGTCGATGAAGATTGATTTTAAAGCTATGATGGCCGATAGGTCCAAGCTGACCGGGACCAAAAAGAGGAAGAGGGCGGCCGAGGGTGCGTCTTCGGGTGCGCAGCCCGCGGTCGCTACTAACGTTACTCTGCCTCCCCCGGCTTCCGAGGTGCCTTCTGAGGTTGTGGTGGTGGAGGGGACCTCGGCCCCTGTCGCCCCGTCTGCGAACGAGGGCGTCTTCGATGTCAATGCGGCACTGGCGCTCGAGTTCCCCCCGTTGACTAAGGACGCCGAGGAAATCCTGACCGAGCAGCACAAGCAGTTGTTTGTGCCGAACTGGCGGGTGAAGAATCATGATGGTTTCCTCGGCAACTCGCAGATGTCAATGCAGGTCGTCAAGCACTTGGCGACCCCGAAGGATAAGGCCGCGCTGAAAGCGGGAAGGGTCGGCGACGACACTTATGAAGTCGCCCGGGGGCTTGTTTCGGTAAGTGTTCGCAGATTTCTTCGAGTTTGTTACTTGGTTTGTACTTCGTACTTATCGTTGTCTTCGTAGGCCACCGTTCACTTCGGCCATCTCATCGAGGCGTTCGCCGAGCAGGAGAAGGAGCTGAAGTCCGCCAGCGAGAAAGACAGGCTGGCGAAGGTCAGGGCGGTCAAGGATCTCGAGGCCGAGCAGAGGCGAGCCGAGGCTCTGGACGTTCGGGTGGCCGACCTCACTGCCGACCTGAAGAAAGCAAAGGAGAGCCTTGCAGCGGAGTCCGCCAAAGCCGCCAAGGCCGCCGAAGAGCTTGCTGCGGCGGTGAAGTCCTTGGCCGACGAGAAGGCGGAGAGGGAAGCGCAGGCCGCGAGGATCAGGGCAGAGGTTGAAGCCGAGGTCGAGGCTGAGGCGAAGAAACATATGGCTGAGAACATGGAGCAATCCTATCAGACGGCCCTGGACCACGTTCAGGCTCGCATCCCCGGCTTCGAGCGAGTTGGCTATCGACTGTGGCCCGAGTCGCCCGTAGACGATGAGGAGGGAGATGATGAGGACGAGGCCGAAGGCGAAGACGGGGGGGGGAGAGGACGAACCGGCTAAGGGAGAGATCGAGGGGCCGTCTGTCAATGCGTCCGGGGTCGGAGCGGAGACGCAGGTGGACCCTTGATTCTTTCGTTAAGCTTTTTGTAGTTTTTGTTTTGCTTTCTCTTCCGAACTTTGTAACGCCTTTTGCGGACTGGCCACCGCTTCTTGATGAATGAAAGAACGTTTTGTCTTTGAAATTTTGTCTAAGTGTTTGGTTCGGTCGTAGGATAGGCCCCCGTCGCGGCGATGGCTCGGCGGCAAGTAGAGCTGTCTCATTTATCTCTTGTGGAACGCCTCGAGAACGAGATAGAACTGACGAGGAGGACACTGTACGATGTGGAGAAGAAGAACGGAGAGCTGTTGGCCGAAATGTACCACTCGCGGGTAGCCGAGGCCGAGCTATTCGATAAGGAGGAAGAATTGGCTTCGGTTTTGGCCGAACGAGATGAGCTCGTGAAGAAGGTCGAGCATTTGCAAAGGGTGACGGTCGACAAGAGTATCGAGGTGACCCATCTGCGCCGTGTCATATCCGACAGCGCCGAATACCCCGGTTCGGCGAAGCTTCCCCGATTCAAAATTGTCGTGAGGGACGAGGCGCTGAAGGACCGGATCGTCGAACTGGAGGAGGAGGTTGCCCGGCTCAAGCCCCAGCCGGTGCGGGCTAACGTCCGGAGCACCTCGTGTACTCGCGAAGAGATTGAGCGAGGGATCACGTTCTATCAAGCGGCGACCCGGACTCCTATCATAGGTAGGTCAGCCGCCGACGCACAAAGCGGTGTGGCGGTGTCTTCAAGCGGTGCTTCGGTCGGGGCGACTGTGAGGATCAGCGGTGAGGGGGCGTCCCGGTTCGTCGGCCTGGAGACGAGCTCGGAGGCCAAGAAGCGTCGACCCAAAGTGTCGCTGAACCGTAGTGTCCCCCTACCTCGGAGGAATTGAGCGGGTCATGCCTTCTGATATTTTTGCTGAACTCGTTGTTGTAATCTTTTTGTAATCTCGTTCAAGTTATTAATAAAATTGGGGTTGATTTATCCGAAGTGTCCTCTACTGGCTGTTTATCGAGTCTTTTGTCGCAGCTCTGATTCCGTTGCTCGGCTTTTGGCGCCGATCGACGTGGGGTGTCCATAGCCGTTGGATGGTGGCACGAATCCAGAGGCAGGCCCAAGTCCCAAGAAAACGTTATCTTGTCGTTTTGTGGGCACGTGGCTGAACTGGATCCACTCATCACGCTCTGGCACACCATTTGAGAGGATCTAACGGCGAGTTGTCTTCGGGATGATTTTTTGCCAAAAACGAGGGTCGGTACCTCGTTAGTTCGGCACAATTTATGGTCGAGACGAATTCTCCAACATTGTGTTGCTCTGACTCTGTTGCTCGGCTCTTGGCGCCGATCAACGTGGGGTGTCCGTAGCCGTTGGATGGTGGCACGAATCCAGAGGCAGGCCCAAGTCCCAAGAAAACGTTATCTTGTCGTTTTGCGGGCACGTGGCAGAACTGGATCCACTCATCACGCTCTGGCACACAATTTGAGAGGATCTAACGGCGAGTTGCCTTCGGGATGATTTTTTGCCAAAAACGAGGGTCGGTACCTCGTTAGTTCGGCGCAATTTATGGTCGAGACGAATTCTCCAACATTGTGTTGCTCTGACTCTGTTGCTCGGCTCTTGGCGCCGATCGACGTGGGGTGTCCGTAGCCGTTGGATGGTGGCACGAATCCAGAGGCAGGCCCAAGTCCCAAGAAAACGTTATCTTGTCGTTTTGCGGGCACGTGGCAGAACTGGATCCACTCATCACGCTCTGGCACACAATTTGAGAGGATCTAACGGCGAGTTGCCTTCGGGATGATTTTTTGCCAAAAACGAGGGTCGGTACCTCGTTAGTTCGGCGCAATTTATGGTCGAGACGAATTCCCAACCATCGTAAAGTTATTTTAAGTGATGCAGGAGCAGTTTCGAATGGCGAGCTACTTCTAGTCCGCTTAGGAGCGGACTTGCGAAGCAAAATCGAGCCAAGTGTTGGACTCCGATCCATTCAACGGCTGCAGGAGCAATTTCGAACGGCGATCTGCCCCCGGCCCGTCTGAAGACGGGCCGAGTAGGAAGAGTCGAGCCGAGTGCTGGACTCCGAACCATTGTGTGATTAGTTTAAGAGATGCAGGAGCAGTTTCGAATGGCGAGCTACTTCTAGTCCGCTTGGGAGCGGACTTGCGAAGCAAGATCGAGCCAAGTGTTGGACTCCGATCCATTCAACGGCTGCAGGAGCAATTTCGAACGGCGATCTGCCCCCGGCCCGTCTGAAGACGGGCCGAGTAGGAAGAGTCGAGCCGAGTGCTGGACTCCGAACCATTGTGTGATTAGTTTAAGAGATGCAGGAGCAGTTTCGAATGGCGAGCTACTTCTAGTCCGCTTAGGAGCGGACTTGCGAAGCAAAATCGAGCCAAGTGTTGGACTCCGATCCATTCAACGGCTGCAGGAGCAATTTCGAACGGCGATCTGCCCCCGGCCCGTCTGAAGACGGGCCGAGTAGGAAGAGTCGAGCCGAGTGCTGGACTCCGAACCATTGTGTGGTAAGGGAATTAGAGGCGGAAGTACGCGATAATGTAAAAAACTTTATTTATTTATTAATATCTAATGGTCGGCTGCTTCTAAGGTTGCTAGCCGTTATTACAATGAAAAAAGAACAAAGGAAAAATTACTAGTAGGAGTGGTGGCCCGACATCTCGAGTTACTTAGATAGGCGGGGTTGCCTTCTCTTTGTATTTCAAAAGATGGTCGGCGTTCCAAGTCCTGGGAATTTCTCTACCCTCAATGTCTTCTAGCTTGTACGCACCGGGCCGGATCACTTTGGATACTTTGTACGGTCCCTCCCAATTTGGGGCCAGTTTGCTCTTCTGTCCGGGGAACGAAATGGCCAGCTTTCGGAGGACCAGATCCCCTTCTTTCAGGTCGGTTGGGCGGACCCGTTTGTTGTAGGCGAGTTCGATTCTTCTTCGGTAACCTTGCTGCCGTATGGCTGCTCTTTCCCAGATTTCGTCTATCAAGTCTAGGCTCGTTCTGAGCTCCCTGGCATTCTGTTCTTCTTCGAAGGCTATCAGGCGAGGAGAGGGTATTCCAACTTCTAGTGGGATGAGGGCCTCAGACCCATAGGTGAGATTAAACGGACTCTCGCCTGTCGGGGTCCGCTTCGTGGTTCGGTAATTCCACAACACATTGGGCAGCTGATCGACCCACAATCCCTTGGAGCACTTGTCGAGTCTCTTCTTGATGCCGGAGAGGATCTGTCGGTTGGCATTCTCGGCTTGGCCATTTGACTGGGGATGAGAGACTGAGGAGAAGCGGTGCTGTATGGCTAGGTCTTCACATAGGGCTCGGAAGGCAGCTCCAGCGAACTGCGTACCGTTATCTGTAACTATGACTCGGGGAACACCGAACCGGCAGATTACATTTTTCCAGAAGAATTGAACGACTCTATGTTCGGTAATCGTAGCCAAGGGCTCGGCCTCTACCCATTTCGAGAAATAGTCGACTGCCACGACTAGGAACTTCAATTGTCCGGGGGCTGGTGGAAATGGCCCAAGTAAATCCATCCCCCACATTGCAAAGGGGATCGGACTTGATAGGGAGGAGAGTGGTGCTTGTGGAAGGCGTCGGATGTCGGAATACTTCTGGCAGGAGGTGCATTGCCGAACGTGTCGTTCGGCATCCCGTAGGAGAGTGGGCCAGTAATACCCGTAGTTTAACACTTTACGTGCCAAGGCTCTGGAGCCGGAGTGGGCTCCGCCGATGCCCTCATGGAGCTCTTGTAGGGCGTAATCAGCTTGTCCGGGGGAGAGGCATCTTAGGTAGGGCCGACCATCCACCTGGGTGAAGGAGCGCTTATACAGAATGCCTTCGACCAGTATGTAACGCTCGGCTCGGGTCCTTATCTTTCGGGCTTCCTTCGGATCCCTTGGGAGGAGTCCGTCTCTTAAAAACTCGATGAGGGGCTTCATCCAATTATCTTCGAGGGGGAGTGGCAGTGTTTCGACGGAGTTGAAAGCCTCGTCCTCTATGCTTGGCTTGAGGAGGACTTCTATCAGAACAGTTTGTTCGAGGCCTTGCAGGGATGAGGAAGCTAATTTGGACAGGGCGTCGGCCTGGGCGTTTTCCTCTCTGGGGATTCTTCGGATGTGGGCCTCCTCGAAGAGCGCCATGAGGCTCTTCACTTTAGCCAAGTACTTTACCATCCTGTCATCGCGGGCTTCATATTCGCCGAGGACCTGGTTGACGACCAACTGAGAGTCGCTGAAGATCTGCAGGCGTCGCGCCCCTGCGTTTCGGGCCATCCCGAGGCCGGCTATGAGCGCCTCGTATTCGGCTTCGTTATTCAAGGCTTTAAAGTTTATCCGGAGGGAATATTGAAGGACAAAGTCGTCTGGGCCCGCAAGGATGACTCCAGCCCCGCTCCCCTCGTTGCAAGAGGATCCATCGACATATACCGCCCAGATAGGCGGGCCCTTCGTTGTCTACTCGGGGACGGGGATAGTCGTTTCCACTATGAATTCGGCCAGCGCCTGCGCCTTGATGGCGGTTCGAGGCTGATAAGTAATATCATGTTGGCTCAGCTCGATCGACCACTTCATGAGGCGGCCGGAAGTCTCTGTCTTGTGAAGGATCTGTTTCAACGGCTGGTCGGTAAGAACGACCACCGAATGAGACTGGAAGTATGGCCGAAGCTTTCTTGCAGCCATTATCAGGGCGTAGGCTATTTTCTCAATTTTCGGGTACCGGAGCTCGGCGTCTCGGAGCACTTTGCTGACGTAGTAAATGGGCTTCTGAGTTCTTTCTTCTTCCCTGACTAAGACCGCACTTAGTGTCTGTTCCGAGGCTGCCAAGTAGAGGTAGAGGGGTTCGCCCGGTATGGGTTTGCTGAGGAGGGGCGGATTGACGAGGTAAGCCTTAAGCTGGTCGAAGGAATCTTGTTGTGGCTGCCCCCACTCGAACCCCTTAGTCCCCCTCAGGGCTTTGAAGAACGGGAGGCACTTCTCCCCATACTTCGACAAAAAGCGCCCAATGGCGGCTAGTCGACCAGTCAGTTTCTGAACTTCTTTGACGTTTCTAGGCAGGGCCATGTCCAGTATGGCCCTGATCTTCTCCGGATTCGCCTCTATTCCTCGTTGGCTAACCATAAAGCCGAGGAACTTGCCTGATGAGACGCCGAACGCACACTTGTTCGGGTTGAGTCTCATATTGTGCTTTCTCAAAACATCGAACGCTTCTTGGAGGTCGGTCTCATGATCAACGCCTCGGATGCTTTTCACAAGCATGTCATCCACGTAGACTTCCATGTTCCGGCCAATCTGGGCCTGGAATACCTTGTTGACGAGACGTTGATATGTTGCCCCTGCGTTCTTTAGGCCGAACGGCATGACTCGGTAACAATAGAGTCCTTGGTCTGTTACAAAAGACGTCTTCGGAATATCCGGGGGGAACATCCTTATCTGATTGTAACCCGAGAAAGCGTCCATGAAGCTGAGGAGCTCATGTCCCGAGGTTGCGTCAATCAGAGTGTCAATGCTCGGCAGAGGGAAGGGATCTTTAGGGCAGGCCTTGTTGAGGTCGGTGAAATCAATGCAGATCCTCCATGTCCCGTTGGATTTCTTCACCATGACTACGTTTGACAACCACTCAGGATAATTCACCTCCTGTATGAATCGGGCTTTCAGCAATTTGTCTACCTCCTCCTTGATGGCGAGCTGGCGCTCGGGGGCGAACTTGCGCCTCTTCTGCTGGACCGGTTTGGACCCCGGATCAACGCTGAGGCGGTGGACCAAGAGTTCTTCGGAGATACCGGGCATGTCTGCCGCCGACCATGCGAAGAGGTCTTGGTTGGCTCGGATGCATTTCACAATATTCGAATATAGGGCGGACGGAAGGGCCTTGCTGACGTAGAACTTACGGGTCGGCTCCTGTTCCGAGAAGAGTACCTCCTCCAACTCGTCTACCGGTTCGGAGGTTGGCCGAGCAGCATCTTGAGGGATCTCGAGTGTTTCTAAGGAGAGGACGGGTCCGAGGGTGGAAGTCATATAACATTTGCGGGCTTGCTCCTGGTTGCCCCTCACTTCTCCCACTCCAGCCCGAGTGGGGAACTTCATTTTGACGTGATAGGCAGAAGGGACGGCTTCGAGAGCGGCCAGGCCGAGCCGACCCAAAATGACGTTATAGGCCGCTGGGACGTCTACGACCATGAAATCCATTGACTCCGTGCGGGTGGTAGGAGTTTTGCCTGCTGTGACATCGAGGGTTATCACCCCTTCGATCGTCACCGGCACTCCCGTGAACCCATGGAGCGTGTACCCGGCGGGCTTGAGTCTGTCTCGGGAGAGCTTCAGCCCCTTAAAAGCATCGAGAAATAGGATGTTTACGGAGGAACCGTTATCTACTAAGATCCTTTAGACTTTGAAATTGGCCATGTGAAGGTTGATGACGAGTGCGTCACAATGAGGGGTGCGGACGCCTTCGAGATCTTCATCAGAGAAGGTGACGGGCACTCCGAGGCCTTTGGGAGGAGGGGTGGCTCGGACTGAGTTGACTTCTCTTATAAAAGCTTTCCGAGAAGAATTCGAGGAGCCCCCCATTGGACCCCCATGGATAAGGTGGAGAACTCGTTCTTCCTCAAACTCTGGCGTTTCTTCTCGCTCTGGACGTTTGTTAGCCCCCCGAGGCTGGGGAGGAGGTTCGGCTCCATCCTTTCTTACAAACTTCGCCAGCTGCCCCCTCTGGATGAGGGCTTCGATCTCGTTTCTCAGGGCACGACAGTCGTTGGTATCATGTCCGTGGTCCCGGTGATAACGGCACCATTTCTCTTTATTTCTTCTTTTGGCAGGGGTGTTCATCTTTGGAGCTGGAGGCAAGATCCCTTCTTTTTCGACTTCCATGAAAATGGCGGAGATGTTTGTGGTGAGGGGAGTAAACTTTTCAAATCTAGGGGGAGGCCGGCGCTGGCCGGCATTATCCTTCTGAAACTTTTTGGGTCCCTCTTCTTCCGCTCCCTTCCTCTTGGACCCGGAGGCGGTTGCTTCCCACTTGGGCGGTTCCTCGGCCTCTTCAGCTCGGATGTACTTTTCAGTGCGGAGGAGGAGGTCAGAAAAGTCATGTGGCGGTTTCTTGGCGAGGGAGGAGCGGAGGTTGGAATTTAGGATATTGGATTGGAACGCCGCGGTAGCGACGGATTGGTCGAGGGATGCGATGGTTCTGGCCTCGGCTGTGAACCTCTTCACGTAGTCCCTCAATTTCTCCCCCTTCTGCTGACGGAGGTGCAATAGGGAGATGCTGGTCTTCTCGGCCCTTCGGCTGCTGACGAAATGGGTGATGAACCGGGTTTCGAATTGTTCGAAGGAGAATATCGACGCCGGGGCAAGACGAGAGTACCATTCTCGAGCTGGGCCTTTCAGAGTTGCAGGGAATGTTTTGCAGAGGAGGGCATCGGAAGCTTGATGGAGGAGCATCAAAGTCTTAAAGCTTTCGATGTGGTCAACTGGATCGGTCTCCCCAGTGTAGTTCTCGAACTGGGGAGGTTTGAAACCGAAGGGAACAGGAGCATCCACTATGGTCCGGGAGAACGGGGGTCGGCTAGGACGGAGGGTCCTCCCCCTGAGTTCTTCTTCTCGGTTCATCTGTCCCAAGAGTTTTTCCACCTCGTTCAGGCGGCGGTTCATGGTGTCATCTCTCCGACGGTGATCTGCCGAGCCACGGGACTCGTCTTCGTATGAGAGGGAGCAAGGGCTGCGGCGATGGTGGCTTCTAGAACGTCGAGGACTCGGGGTGCGTCTGGAATTGGTAGGAGCGGGTCGAGGAGAAGGGGACCGTCGGCGAGGGCTTCGGTCCGGAGGAGGGGATGGGGCCCTTTGCTCATTGGGGTTCTGACGGAGGTTGAGGGCCTGTTGTACCATTGCTTGGAGTTGTTGGAACTCGGCACGGGTGATGGGTGCCTCATTGTTCCTGTGCTGCTGCCGACCCGCTGGAGAGTGCCTCCTTCGGTAGTGATCGGGGGAGTCCTTTCTCCCTCTTCGGACGGGGGACCTCCTGCGCTCTCGGTGTCGGGGGGATTGCTCTCGCTGGCGGGAGGCTTCCCCCCGAGCCCGCTTCTCATCCAGATGGCGACGAAGGTCGTCATCTTCCGGGCGTTTGGGAGGGGTATTGCGGCGACCAGAGGCTCGGGGATGATGGGAGGCCATGGAGGCACTGGAGGCAGTGTGGTTGGGTATGTTCTCTTGGTGAAGAGGCTGTTTCTGGGGGTTAGGCCCCTTCGGATCAGGATGTGGAGGGTTCCGCTGGAGCGGCTCTTCCACGGTAGGAGGGAGTTGCCCTTGTTGCTGAGCGGGATCAGGAAGGACTTCTTGCTGGTCGGGGTTGGGCGCTCGGTTGGAGCCCCTAGATCTGACTTTGCGAGGCGGCATGGCTGGAGAAAACCTGTTCACCGGGAAGAGGAGAGGTCTCTATTCGTTAGTTTCCCACAGACGGTGCCAATCTGTTGCCGCTAAATTTGGTGTGGGGGCAAACAGATGAATTTGTGAGTTCTTGGGGAAACTGAATAGGAGAACCTGTGTACCTGCTCCGTCGAACTCTGATCGTCGTTCCCACCGTGCACCTGCAAAAAGTGCGAGACACCGGGATTGTTCCCGGCGACGCACCCTCCGACGCTCAAGTCAGTAACCAGAATTGATTATGAAAGAGCGTTTAACTAGAGAAAGATTGATTACCTCTTAATGGAGATGGGTGAGGGGTATTTATAGGCGTCTTAGGGACTGATTTTAGGAATGTAATCCCCGTGATTAGATAAGGAATATTCCTCGTAGTCAGATAAGGCATGTAATCTGATAAGGTATATTCCCTGTAATCAGTTAAGGAATTTAATCCCTAATCCCCAGTGAAAAGATAGATGTGAATCATGGCCGTTGATTTAGATCTAATCAGGGACCTTGATTGTATCTTGCTGGGCCGGGCGTGCAGCGGGTTGGAACCCGCGCCCAGTTGAGGTGGATCTGTCTGTTATGTGAAATTACCATCTTGCCCCTGAGCTGTAGGATTCGTGCTCCATTTGGACGGTCTCGATTGAACCCCTGTTTTTGGCCACATTTGCCGCTAAATTTGGTGTGGGGGCAAACAGATGAATTTGTGAGTTCTTGGGGAAACTGAATAGGAGAACCTGTGTACCTGCTCCGTCGAACTCTGATCGTCGTTCCCACCGTGCACCTGCAAAAAGTGCGAGACACCGGGATTGTTCCCGGCGACGCACCCTCCGACGCTCAAGTCAGTAACCAGAATTGATTATGAAAGAGCGTTTAACTAGAGAAAGATTGATTACCTCTTAATGGAGATGGGTGAGGGGTATTTATAGGCGTCTTAGGGACTGATTTTAGGAATGTAATCCCCGTGATTAGATAAGGAATATTCCTCGTAGTCAGATAAGGCATGTAATCTGATAAGGTATATTCCCTGTAATCAGTTAAGGAATTTAATCCCTAATCCCCAGTGAAAAGATAGATGTGAATCATGGCCGTTGATTTAGATCTAATCAGGGACCTTGATTGTATCTTGCTGGGCCGGGCGTGCAGCGGGTTGGAACCCGCGCCCAGTTGAGGTGGATCTGTCTGTTACGTGAAATTACCATCTTGCCCCTGAGCTGTAGGATTCGTGCTCCATTTGGACGGTCTCGATTGAACCCCTGTTTTTGGCCACATCAATTATTTTATCACTTTTAACCATGCTTGAGTTTAACCTATAGGTACATTTGACCAAATTATATTGTGCTCATTGATTTGCAAATAAGTTGTACATTAGGTTATTGTTAGAATGTTATGAAAGATAAATTGTTCTCGATGAGAAATTATTTTCAGCATCGAACCCTAAACTGGTCCGGTTTTACTATAAACCGTCTCATATCTAAAAACTGTGTACACCGAACTGAACCGGACGAACCAGGCTCATGCTGAACCGGTCGGTTGAACATTTTATTTTTTTTCTTCAAGCGGTCTGGTTTCACTATAAATCGTCTATGATGTTTGTGGATTTCGAACCATGGTTCTACTAGAAATAGTTCATTCTCACTAGCCAATATGCTGGTTTGTTTCATGTTACACTAATATATAGAAATGTATATGAACCAAGTATTTAATTCAAGCCCTCCATTCTATTGAACCACCGGAAAACCAGACCGACCATCTATTCAGTTTGATTGTTGATTCGGTTATTACAATATTGGTTTTTAGAGAGAATAACAAAGAACTTTTATAAAACGATATATGAAAAGGAAGATGATGGTTTAGAGTTTTTGAGTTTTGGGTTTTAAGAGTAAGTGTTATCAGTCAAACCAACGGAATTCGTCTTCACGTAGTTAGTGCAATTGAGCGTTGTACACTTTTAACATCGAGCACTTTGGACCAAGCGACTGTTTTTTTAATAAATATATTGTTGTTTGCTAATTAACTTTTCAAGAGTGCCACCACGTTCATGAGCACTTGGATTCGCACTCAATCCAACACTTCGTACCATCCTACCAAAACATTTTTATGTTGTTCACACTTCAAAGCAAGAGAAGATGGTTTGATTTCCACTTGAACATGTTTTAATTTAGACATTGGTTTTTCCTTTACTCGTGTGCGGTATGTGTGAAAACCCAATCCCCCCCCCCCGAAAATAAGCCCAAATTTCAGATTATATCCCATAAGGGGGCTCTTCAATGAACTAATTCCACACGTGGTATATTTTGAGCCACATCAGCTTAGACTGCAGTTGCTAAACTGCGGGTTCTTCTTTTATAAGGCCGCACATGGTTAATGTGGCTTCTCCTTAAAAAAATGTTCCTCGCAGTTCCCATATGCGGTTACAGTTCATTTTTTTTCATAACTAAAGCTTGAGTTGAAAATTGTGGCATTATCTATACGTAAGCTGCAATTTGTAGTTGCGACATCTCTTTAACATGTTCAAGATATTTGAGAGTCTACTTTTTATATTAAAAAGAGAGTCTTCATACTTAGGACTACTCTTTCTATCTCTTTAACATGTTAAAAAGAGGCTGATGTGGCATACGTATAAAGTAGGCCACAATTCTCAACAGAGGTCGTGTTTATGAACAAATTGAACAGCAGTCACAGATGAGAACTGCGACAATCAAAACAAAAATTGAGAAGAAGACACATTTACCATTTGCGGCCTCATAAAAGTAGAAGTTGCAGTGACAACTACGATATATACTGACATGGCACAACAGAGACCCTGTGTGGGATTAGTTTGGTGATAACCCCATATATGAGTTTTTACCTTCATAGGACACTTTTTGTAAAATATTTGCATTTAAGGGCCAGTTTCCCAACTATTAGCGTTTGTGGGCTACTCTGTGCCACGTCATCAGCGACCGCTATTCCCAATAGTGCATCTTCATTTTCGAGGTCGCTAATGGGAAGAGCGGCTTATGTTTTATTTTTTTTTTGAATTTTTTGTTTGCTGTCGCTATTCCCACTAGCGACCTTAGTATATATGAGGTCCCTGGTGGGATCAGCGACCTTAAATGAATGTATTGAGACACTTAACGATATCTAGACAGCTTTTGCTATTTTGAGGAAAAAAAATAAAAACTGAGGTCGCTATTGGGAACAGCGACCTTAGTATATATGAGGTCGCTAATGGGATTAGCGATCTCAAATGACTGTATTGAGATACTTAACGATTTCTATAGAGTTTTTTCTCTTTTGAGAAAAAATAAAATAAAGCTGAGGTCGCTATTGCGAATAACTACAGAAGTATACTAAGGTCGCTATTCCCAATAGCGACCTCAGTTTTAATTTTTTTTCCCAAAAGAGCTAAAGCGGTCTAGATATCGCTAAGTGTCTCAATACATTCATTTGATATCGCTAATCCCACTAGCGACATCTTATATACTAAGGTTGCTAGTAGGAACTGCGACAACAAACAAAAATTTCAAAAAAATTTAAAACATAGGCCGCTATTCCCATTAGCGACCTCAAAAATGAAGATGCCGCTATTGGGAACAGCGGTCGCTACTGACGTGGCACGGAGTAGCCCGCAAATGCTAATAGTTGGGCAACTAGCCCTTAAACGCAAATATTTTCAAAAAGTGACTTATGAAGGCAAAAAATTACCCATATATGGGATATAGTTTGAAAATGGCTAAATTTAAAAAGACACCACTGAGTTTTGGGCCAGTTTAAAAAAACCGCACTAAGTTTTTTTTATATTAAAAAAAGGATACAAAATTTTAAAAAACTCCACTGGGTTAGTTAGGGTTAGGATTGGGTTTAAAAAGCCACTTTCATCTTTCATTTGGGTTTAAGAAAACCATATTCATCTTTCATTTGTGTTTAAAAAAAACATCACTTAACTAATCAAATGTTTAAATAAACTTCCTGAACTAATCCTAACTAATTCAGTGGAGTTTTTTAAAATTTTGTTTTGTTTTTTATTATAAAAAAACTTAGTGCATTTTTTTAAAAGGCTCCAAACTCAGTGAAGTTTTTTAAAATTTAGTCGCTTGAAAATGTTTTATTTTTGGGGAAAAGTTCCAAAACCCTACGTACGCTATATTTATTATCTCTCCCCCCCTTCTCTATAAACCCTTGTTCTACTCCCTCTCTATCCACCGCCGTCTTCTCCGCCGGTCTTCTCGTGAGCTTACTCCCCGTCGTTGCCGCCGCTCTCTCAGGTACTCGCTCTGATTACCCTTGAATTTTTTTTATTAATTGACTTTAATTTCCTTTTAGGCGCAAAATAAAATGATCAAAGTTAAAGCGACTCTTTTTATGTGGCAGGGAAAAAGTTGAATTGATAAAGAATGACGTCGTTCCGAGATCGAAGCTTCATGTTCTGCAGAATATGTGGAACTCTCCTGTCCTTCGATTCCGTCGAGGTTGCTAAGTGCCCTCTTTGCAATTTCCAACGCAATGGAGAAGGTACGTTGTTTATTTTTGTTTAGTATCGTTCAATTGCAGAAATTGTTAATTTATATATGTATCCCAGACATAGTTTGCGAAAAAAGAGTGCATTAGTTATCTTAAGTTGGAATTTGTTGATATAGTAGATAACCCAATCAAGAAAAGATTAAGAGGTAGCGAATTAGATGAGAACATGAACCGTGACAAGAAACATTGTATGATGAATAATGGAAAGGAACATCATAAGTTTGTTACAGAAGCACGAGTTGTTACGACTGAGCCATAAAACCAAACACGGAGTAGCGAGAACTTCCTTGATTCACAAAACTCACCTATACGACCCCAAAGGGGAGGTACTTAATTCCCACACTCGTTAAAACAACTTTTGCCATCCCACATTCGAAGAAAATATGGTTAACATTTTGTGGAAACTTATAAATGTAAAATGAACAGTTCACGATCCAGTAGTATCATGAATGTGAGTATTATGTAAAATCTTAAAAGATGACGAAAAGTGTAGAACAGCTTTATCATGATTGTAGTCCAGTATAAGGACAACGTTGTTTAGTCATTTTGACTACTGGAAGTAGTGAGATGGATAGTTTATATTTTATTTTCTTTCACTGCAAGTTCTGAGTTAGGATAGAGGAGAATGTTTTCATTCGGTAGCTGACAACCATCATATAATTAAGCAAGATCTACCATGAAGTCAATCCTAAACATTCTTCTTGTTTGCCCAATTGAGTACTAACTGTCCACAATGGTGTATTGACCAACCCATTCGTACCTGAGCGTGAACGCAGATTTGATATGCTATGTTTCCTTCATTTAAATTAACAATAATGGTTATGAGACAAGGAGGGAGGGGAGGGGGTTGTGACATTAAGGTGGTGCTTAGTTGTGTTGTAGATGCAATTGCAACTGTATTTCATGCTCACTACAACCAAAATTGATTGCGAGTTTATGGCTGCAAGTAAGGGAAGGGCAGAAGGTTGCAACTAGGATGCGAACCTTTTTTACTTGCATCCTCTTCGAACATTGCAATACAGTTGCATGTTGCAACTTGGCCTAGTTGCGATTAGGGCTGCAAACGAGCCAAGCTACTTGACTCGAGCTCGAGCTTGGGCTTGCTGTGATTGTTAGGCTATGCTTGCGAGCTACTCGGCTCGAGCTCGGTCAAAGCTTGGCTCGAGACGAGCTCGAACTTGAAAATTGAGCTCGATGGCTTAACGAGCCGAGCTAGGGCCTCAAGATACCTGGTTCGGCTAGTTTGTAGCCCTAGTTGCGATGCAAGCAAACATACCGGAAATGACATAATATTTGGTTTCTCGCTTATGTAACCACATATTGGAGAACATCTAAAATCATGTGACATTTCAAAATCTAATTGTTTTAACATCACTTTCTTTAGCCAAACCCCCCAGTGTATAATAGGAATTGCCGAATTGGCAATGAGAAGATCAATATATTGTCCTTTTGTTTCTTTTCCTTAATGTAGAAGTGGTCGAACTTTTTGATGTTCATAAACTCTTTGATATGATATTATCTGTTTATATTTCATTCATTTGTTAGTGGACACTAGTAATCTTACTTCAACGACCCCAAATGGTTATAAATCTTTTTCTTGTCGATGTTGAAAGGCAGGTGGAAAGAAAGCTGTCTTTCTCCTTAAAAAGGATACAAACTGCTATACATAAAATAATATGCCGGGCCATCTGTTTGGTTAGCTTTTTCATTCAGATTAAAGCAACATTTCATCTTAAAATTCCAGTCTGAATCAGTATTGTTGCCAGTAGTTCTGAAGTGCCAGTAGTTTGCTTGTCTTAGAAATTATTTTGCAAGTATCATGCAAGCCTTTTGTATGAAAATGTGGTAATCCTGTTATTTATAGCTGAATTGGATGCACTACAAAATGAAAATGAAAAAAACAAACCCTCTTATTTTGTTTGGAAATGCAGTATGATTTTTTAATGATACGCATTTACCTGTTTTCTTCATGGTAAATGTTTGAGATGATTTTGTCTATACAGAACTCTCAGGAAGAGCGATAAAATATACTGTGACTGCAGAGGTATGCATGCTTTTATCATGGCAATATGCTTCGCCATTTTTATTACCGTCAATAAATTTTGTTATTGTATTTGGTAATGATCTTGTGGAATCCTTAAAGCTGATTAAGTATTAAACTCTCATGGGAACACTCCACAAAAATTAGAATATGCAGCTTATGTTATGGCTTTTTGAATCTCTTTTTGGTTGAGTTTTGTTTTCAACATTTTAAAGCTAGAAAGTTATATAAGGCAATACATGCGAAACTTTGAAAAGAAAAAAAAATTAGGGTCATGAACTTATAAAAAATTTGGGTCATGAACTTTAAAAAAATTACCTTTTGTAGAATTTATGAAATCCCTCTGTTAACAGAGCAAGTAATTGTATTAATCCACTATTATTTTATTATGATAAAACAGATTTGGAGGAGAGCTATTAATTATATGTGGTTTGATGATGTTACACCTCACTAGTTATAATACTGGTGATGTTTTATTTCAGCGTGAATGTGCGGCAAACCATATATGGTTCGTTGAGGAAAATAGATAACCCCATGAACTTTTATAATTAACTCTGATTTCCCACCTTTATGCACTTGATCTTGATTGGGTTTTTGAGGTGCTTCTATCTTGCATGAAATATGAGATAATATCTCCATTATCTCCTTATTCCTTAACCACTTATTATGTACTAATAGGAACGACCTCTTCAAAATCCATACAATTTCCCGTTCAAATTTAACAAAAGAAAATGCTCCGCATTGTAGATGGAATAAGTGTTGTTGTTTTTTCTTTTGATCTTCGTTATCTTTACGTACAAAAACCAAGAAGTTGAAGTTGGACTTGATAGTGGGAATTTATTCGATTGCTAATGGGAAGCTCAGTTCCTGCAAATGCACAATTCAAACAGCCTATAACCCTAATAGAATTTCCCTGCTTGCTTGCTTACAGTCAGCACAGTACTTTTTTTAATAGGTAAATTCCAGACCAATACCAAATTGTTTGACTACCGTTGCATTTATTTATATACCTTATTGAGTCTTGTTGTATTAATATACCTTAAGTTTCCCTCTCTTATATTTTGATCCTTTTTATAACATTTCTAACAAAATATTCTCCTTCAATTAAGACTAATTGACTTCTTTTTTATTCTTTTCTTCCCTTCTCAACCCCTAACTTCTAAATTGTATTCCATCAAATGAGCCGGCCTTGAGTTTACGGGGGCCAAGGCGAACTCCCGAAATGGGGCCCCCATACATTATTTGTTTAAAAAAATTGGTAAAAAAAATTTGAATTTTTTTGCTACAATTCTGAAAAATCCAATATGTATGATGAAATGGATGGAGATTTAGGGATTTGAGAAATAAATCTTCATACAAACCCAAGCCCAACTAAAATAAGCCGAGGCCCAAGTACTAATTTAAAAAAACAAGAGCCCCAAAAATTAAATTTGGGGGCCCAAAAAATTACGCACAAAATACGTATATATAAATACAAGGAATTTTTTTGGGGAGCCCAAAAAAATGCGCAAAATTCAGGGGCCCGAGGCGGCCGCCTCACCCGCATAAAGGCAGGGCCGGTCCTGCACCAAATCATCACCCATGGCTTAAAAAATTGGCTGCTTTCAACATATCTTTCTATTTCTCATGACCTCAAGTTTCTCCTCCTTGTATGCATCTTGAACAAGATCTGTCATCTCCACCATGCACTTATTGCACCCTACTTAAATACTGGGGACAAACGAGTAACAGAATCCTCCTAATATTTAAGAAAAACAGAAGCAAATCCTCTTGATATTAAGGAGGGAATGAATCAGGTTCAGCAGGTTCGACGGATAAATAGGGAAAAAAGAACAAGTAAATCCTCTTGAAATATATGAACACATCAAAAGAATCAATAGGAATTATATGTGCAAAGGAATTGAAACATTGAGGTGTTTGTTTTTGTGCAATTTTTACCCTTTATTGTTCTTTCACATTATGTTTGTACTTTGTACTGGTATATGTTTTTATTTTCCTCAGGATATTAGGAGGGAGCTGAATCTGGAGCCATTTGTGCTCCATAACACAATGCATATTGAAGAAGAGTCGGTGCAAAGACCAGTTGTAAGTAGTTAAATAAAATAAAAAAAACCCTTTGGTTTTACAAGCAAACCTTAACCATGCTCATTTTCTTTGTTTGTTTGCTCTAGGTTGATCAAGCCTGTCCACAGTGCAAGCATCCGCAGCTTGAATATTACACTAAGCAGGTAATGTAACAATGGTAAAGAAATGCCTAACTTTTAACGAACGTCAGAAAACTAGCATGAACTTGCTTTACTGTTATGCTGCTCCCATAAATTTAAACTTTACAACAGAGCCATCTAACTGGTGATCACACACTTTGTAATTTTAACCCTCCATTAACATCCATCTGGTAGTTATTTCCAAAATGCGTAGTTCATGACAATGGCACTCAGGGAAGCATTTTCATGGTGGTTTTTTTCAAAAGAAAAATTCATGAATTCCTTAATAGTTCATATTACCTTAATTCAATTTAACAAACAAGCCTACCACAAAGTACTTTCTGGTCTGGACATTGATGCAACCCTTGTATACCAGTGTGGTTTTCAAAGCTTCTGTTTCAGCACGACTCCAATCGCTTAAAGATGCGGGCTGGGACACAGGAGTTGTATCAATTGTACAGGCTGAGTAGTAGTTTCTAATGGAAGCTTACCAGAGGGTTTTCACAGCAGTACCGTAAAAAATTCTTTTAGAACGCAACAAAAATAAATCATTTACCTTTTCCATTTCCCAGCGTCGATCAGCTGATGAAGGGCAGACAACCTTCTTTGAGTGTCCAAAATGCTTGTATACTTTCGCGGAGCAGTGAAACCATACTTCGTCACCTAGCATCATGCTCTTCTGAAGTTATTTGCAGGAAATAGTCACTTTGTATGAGTGTTTGTTCGCTTGGATAAACAAATGAATGTATTCTAGAAATCCGAATCCTTACTCAACTGCCAGTACTTGTAAGGAAGCACATTTATGGATGCCTCTGCTTGTGTCAGTTCTGTGCGGGAAAAATATTAGTGAAGGGTGAGTCCATTTTGCTTATTTTTGGTGTCAACTACACTGAAGAAATCTCAGAACAGCATGTAGCATTAATTGGTCACACAAGATTATGTTTCTGGTTGTTAAAACTCAATATGCGTTCTTCATGTCGATATGGTTGTTGACCTTATTTGTTATGCAATAGTAGGCAGGTTCTTGCGTTGGCAGGTTAATCCCCTCTTCTCTGGGATTCTCCATAGCCTTTAAATATGGTGATATAATACGATTCCTTTTGTATCCCTTTACTACCAAAGACAGTGTAGTGAAGTAAAAATACACGGCGCGTCATTTTGCACAATATATAAACCTAACAAATGTAGCGACAACTAGGGGTGGCATTCGGGCCACTCGGGCCGGGCCTGAACAGCCCGGGCTTTGCCCGATCCTGGACCAACTCGGGCCAGGCTCGAGGACTTCGCGGGCCGGGCCGGGCTAGGTGGGGAAAACCTAGGCCTAACTTGGCCCTCGGCCCCAAGGGTGGGGCCCGAACTGGGTCGGTTTTTGAGTATAATTTTTTTTTAAAATTAAGGAAGATGAAAGATCGAGTATTAAGTTGTTGATTGTTGATTTGAGAGATAATAGAGAGATTTGAGTGAATTAGTGAAGAAAAATGAAAGAAATGATGTATATATAGAATATGCAAATTTTTTGATTTCCTAAAGTACCCCTAAAAACTAGCTAGTATAGATCCATTGGAGGGCAATTTGGTAATTAATTTTTAAAAAATTCTGAACCCTCCCAAAAAAAAAAAAATTTCCCAACGGTCGGCCCGGACCGACCCGTGCCCGGGCGGGCCGGTTCGGTCGGTCCCGGTCCTTAATCGGTTCAGGCCTAGCTGGGCTATTTCGGAAAAATTGTGAACCGGACCAGGCTCTGGGTTTGTGGGGCCGGTCTCGGGTTGAGCCCGCCTAACTGGGGGTCGGGCCGGGCCGGTCCCGGGCTGGCCCGGACCTGTTGCTACCCTTAGCGACAACTGGATAAAAAATAAAAAAAATACCAGGGTACATGACATACATCTAAACATTTCCAGAAGTGATTATATATGAAATGGAAACAAGCATATGCTTATTATAGGATAACAATGTGTGCGGACCACTAGGGGATTGGCGGGGATTGGCTCCGGGTGTAGGTAGAGTCAAATCTACAGGAGTCCTGCAAGTGTAGGTATAGTCAAATTTGCAGGAGTCATGCAAATACATAAGCCCCTTCCCTTCTGCCAAGTTGTTTAGAAGGTGCTTTCCGTTCTACGACCCCTCGGAGTGAAGGGTTAGGTAGGTAGTACGGGTCCTCTGACCCGGAGAAGGGCAACTACTGATTGATCGCCTTTGTTTGATATGTTTTCAATTTCGTACAATCTACAACTACACCAAAGCGTCATGACAACTTCCAAAGTGTCATGTGGTTACATGCCAATTACCTTAGTTAAGCCCAGACGTTAAGCTTCGCTCCCCCCGACCTTTGAAAACCGCTACTGGCTTGCTAACCGGGATTGTCAAGGTTAAGCTGACTATATCCGAATCCGCATCTTTCCCTCCGCACCTTATGTAAGAACAAAATAAGATTCTATCTTCTTTAGAAGATAGGGGAGCAGAGTCTTTTGTCTTTCACTTATGTGAAGTTAAGCGCTTTATTGAATAACTTGACCTTAATAGCAAGCTGGTCTATGGATGTAGGGTATGTTGATGCAGCCTTGTTAAATAAATAAATGTGAATTGTGAACATCAAGGTATCTGGGCTTATACTTTATGACAAAGAACATGTTAATTCAAACTTTTTAAAAAAAGAAAAAGATAAAAAGTGAAGTATGGTCACCTGTTTTATTGATAAGGAGTCAATAAAACATACCAAGAGTACTGGGCAACATACAAAGTCCTCCAGTACAGAGTTTAAAACATGGAGCCTCCCTCAAACATTGGGGGGGGGGGGGGGGGGGGGGGGGGGGGACGACAAACACAAATGCATACATGAGATTATCATTATGAATACAACAACTCTAGGAGATTCCCCCAACATACCCTGGGGATGGGGATCTAGTGCTAATCGCACCACTTAGTCAAGCATAGGGCCGATCTCGATCTCCCTGTCGTCATAGTCCTCGACTTGGAAGGTGCTGGCAATCTTCTCTCTTGATCCTGTCACAGTAGGTGTGGTCCAGAAATAAATAAAATGCATAATGTGAGTTAAATTACCAGAAATGCTATTACTAGTCTCACGAAAGTAATAGTTATTCCTATCTAACCAAAAAATTCAGGTCATTGCGGCGATGACGATATACCATGCTTCTCTCATTTGACTTCTCTCGATGGCAAATTTCATGCCAGTCCTAAAATCCTCATAATTGATAGGGTATTTGATTGTCCCAAAGGCCCTAAGAACTTTGACTAGGACTGTTTTGCTCCTGTGACATTCTAAGAACATATGATCTTTTGTTTTTGGTGGCTGTGTTGCAAAACCCACAGGATGTATAAATATCCAGTTGTCTTTTGACCATGTTTTCTCTTGTCAAAATCACATCATTTAGGACTAGCCATAGGAGGACTTTTACTTTAAGCGAGACTTTTGCTTTCCAGATAATTGCCAACCATTTTGGTATGCACCTTCTGAAGTGTATGCAATTGTAGAGCGATCGTACCGTGAATGTGACATTCTTCACAAGCTGCCAAACATTCTTATATGGTCTCTGTGAGCATTTCACCCCTGATTGGGCGATGTGTGCTTGTAATTCTCCCAACCTACGTTGGGAATCCTGGTCAAGGGGTTTGTTTGAAGGATGGTTTCCATGAGCCTCTCTTCCAAGTTCTGGCAACTGTGCTGTGTGGGTGTGTTGTTTGTGCATATAGGTATGAGAAAAGATCTGTAAGTGTGTGATCACCCAACCACTTGTCCCACTAGATTCTTGTTAACCTTCCGTTACCGATAAATGACGTAGCATGGCTATTAAATGGATCGTAGGCTTTGACGATCCCTTTCCAAAACTAGGAGACTCGTGGGCCTACCCTAAAGCCCAGATTACGTGACCCATTACCTTGTAGGTAGGACTGAATGAAGTCCTGTCATCCTTCGTCATTAGGATGTAAGACTTTCCACCACCATTTTCCCAGGAGTGCAAGGTTCATGTCTCGAAGATCAGTGACGCGAAGTCCTCTGTGCATTCTCTTAATGCGTACATTCTTCTAGCTAATGAGATGGTAGCAGCCCCTATTAGTGTCTGCTCACTTCCAAATGAACCGTTTTCAGATAGTCAATTCTTTGGATAACCCAACATGGCATTTCGAAGAAGGAAATATAGTATGTTGGTAGGTTAGAAATAACTGAGTTGATGAGTTTCACTCTCCCTCCTAGGAATAATGACTTACCCTTCCATCTCGGTAGTTTGTTTTCAACCCGGTCAACGATCGGGAGACAATCTAACTTTGTAAGTTTGCCTCGTCTAATGGGGAAGGTCTCGATCTTGTAGTTGAGAATGGTTGCATGTTCCGCTGCCTATATAGAGGATAAAGCAATGAGAATTAGTGCACTTTTGTGAAAATTAACCCTGAGCCTGGACCATGCTTTAAAGTTGTACAATATTCCTTTGAAGGTGGTGGTCTCCCCAGAATCTCCGTTTCTGAAAAGTAGAGTATCATCTGCATATTGGAGTATTGAGCAACCAAGACTGTTATATCCACTGGCTATAGGGAAATCCAACCAGCCTGTCTGCAATTGTCCATTATAGTTTTCAGGATGTTTTCCACTATGGTGAACAAAAGGGGGGAGAGGGGGTCTCCTTGTCGTAAGCTTCGTTTGCAAGAAAGGTTGCCCCGTTCCTCCATTCACTATGATTGCCGTCCTGCTAATGGAGAGACATATGTTGATCCATCTGTCACCAAAACCTCTGTCTTTAAGCGCTTCCAATAGATAGTCTCATTCAACTGAGTCATAGGCCTTCTCAAAATTAAGCTTGAGTAGATAGCTCTTTTGCATTCGATATGCAGTATTGATGGATAGTTTTCTCAGCCGTAGCAACACAGTCCTTCTCAAAATTAAGCTTAAGTAGATAGCTCTTTTGCATTCGATATGCACTATTGATGGATAGTTTCTTCAGCCGTAGCAACGCAGTCCAGGATGCAACGGCCTTTGATGAATCATGTTGTTCTCGACTGATTAATATGTCCATCACCCTTCCCAATTTGTTGGCAAGGGTATTGGTGATGATTTTGACCGAGAAATTGAAGAGGCTGATAGGACGGAAGTCCCCTACCCTTCGCGAGACTTTAGGATCAGGACCACCTCGGTGTAAATAAGTCTACACAGCCTTAGTCTATGGTCGTAAAATTCAACTAACATATTCATAAGATCGTCTTTGACCTCTTCCCAGAAAGTATGGTACAAGAGGATCGAGAGACCATCAGGTCTTGGTGCTTTCTCCCTTCCTAGATGTGAGATCACCTCTTTTATTTTCTCCTCTGAACAGAGCTTCAATGGAATGTAAAGCTTGTGTCAGGTCCTCTAGATTAGTCTGCCAAAAGTTCGCTCTGAGCGGGACTCTGAAGTTCGTCTTCCATCCAAACAAGTTCTTGAAGTGAGTCTGGAAGGCCTATGGGAAGGAGGTTGCCGTGTGGTTAGCATACTCGTGTCGGTATTGATCGACATAATGAGGTTGGATATGAGGTGGGCACTAGCTGCCTGATGGAAGAACGCAGTGTTAGCATCTTTCTCTTTGAGTCACAAGATTCTTGATAGTTACTGCCATTTGATTTCTTCCAATTTGTATAGTTGTGCAATGTCACCTCTTAGTTGTATCAGCATGTTCCACTCCTCTTGGGTGAGGTCTCTAGTTTCTTCAATCTTTTTCAGCTCCTCGATGCCTTTCGACATGGTCTCTTTGACCTCCAAATCATCACAACTATATTCCGGTTTCATTTTCTGAGTTTGGACCGTAGCCTTCTTACTTTTTTCACACCATGTAGCAGCTGCTTTTGTTCCTCATGTCGAGCGAGCCCAATTTTCATTAACCACGAGAGGAATCCATGGATTTCCAACCATGCCTTTTCAAATATAAATTTGATCGTTTTCCTACGTTGCAATTCATCAGTAGAGAGGACAATAGAGACATGATCAGAAGTAGGTTTTGGTAGGGATTTGGCCCATGAGAGCAGAAATTTGATCTCCCAGTCAAGTGAGACCAGAATCCTATCTAACTTTGCCATTATGGGTGATGATTGCATGTTCGACTAGGTGAATAATCTGTCTGTGATTGGGATATCAACCAGTTCAAGTTCCGTGATGACTTGGTTAAACATCCCCCTATCGGCTTCACTAGAGCCTCACCTCTGTGTTTAGATGTGAATATGTTGATGTTAAAGTCTCCCCCCACAACCCAGGGGTTCTGCCATCGTGCACAGATCACATATAGTTCTGCCTAAAACGCTGCTCTAGAAGAGGCAACGTTAGGGTCGTACACCACCATGATTATCTCAGTCCAATTATCCATTCTTCGTTAGACCAAGATGGATAGCGAAAACTGTCCAACGAATTCATCTAAGCAAGAGAACACGTTTGAATTAAAGTCGATGTGACATCCCCTAATGCTCCATCGGACAGGCGGATTCTCCATTTTTTAATCCTGCTCTGCCCAGTCTAAGAAGTCTGGCATTATAAGAAAGTTTGGTTTCTTGCAGTCCTACGACGTCGATCTTGGATGTGTTGATAACATCCATAACCATTTCTCGTTTGCCCTGCCCTTGTAGGCCTCTAACATTCCAAAGAAGTATACTCATTAGTCATTTGTTCGGGATCGTGAATCGAGTTGGATTCCAGATTTCTACATATATTAACCCTCTAATCTTATTAAGAAGAATGACATTACGGTCTTTATTGCCCACCGCTAGACCACAGGTTTCGGCTAGATTAAATACTCATATATTAGTCATAAAATTAAAAATATATGCTAAAAATTGCGCGTACCTCCACTCTAGGTCTTAGCTGTCTTGGCAGTGGCTGGAATCTTGAGATAATCGTCCACAGACTCCTCATGAGACCTCTTGGCTACCTTCGGAACTTTGAAGCTCATGCTCTTGTATAGTGGATCAGAACTGGTTGTCTGAGAGGCTGGGAAGGGGGAAGGGACCATATTTGGTGTAGGGGACACCCATCATACCATGCCTATAAAGAAGCTTCTGTGTTAAGGGTGGCAATTGACCCTAACCCGATCCGGGCCCGCCTAAGTCCAACCTAATATTTAGCGGGCTTGGGCTAATAATTATCATTTCGGGCCGGGCTCAGGCTCAAATTTTTTTAGGCCCGAGGAAAATTGGGGCCAGGCTTGGGCTCAAATTGCTTGGGCCAAATTGCTTAGGCTCGATGGGCCCGGATCAAATTGTTATATGTGCATGTGTATATTCTTGTATACAACATGTCTATTTATGTATGACTTAAAAAAAGAGAGAATATTAATGGAAGTAAGTTGAAATTAATGTTAAAGTTTATAAATAGAGAAATTATGCCTTGTATATATAATTATATGAAAATCGACAAATTAAGTGTGAATTACTCAAAAGTTTGTAGTATTCATATTATTGTTAATTTTTTTATTGTATATTATTCTTGATATAATTTTATTTTATGGAAAAATTATATATTAGAACATGCATAAGTAGTTCGGGCCTAGGCCCGAGCCTATTTTCGGACCTAATTTGGGTCCGGGCTCGGGCCTAATTTTTTAAGCCCAAAGAAAAGTCAGGTCGAGTTCGGGCCTATGTTTTCAAATTCAAGCTCGGGCCCGGGCCTATATAGGTTTGGCCCAAACCTAGCCTGCTGCCAGCCTTATTCTGTGTGTCCTCCACCACCTCATCTGAGTACTCTGAATCGTCCTCTGAATAGTCATCTTCCAGATTTAATCTAGCCACTTCGTCATCTTAGTCCAACTCTGTATAGCTGCAAGTGACATTCGCTATTCCACCGTTTTCTTTACTGGACCCCTCAATGGGTCCAAGCATTTCAAGAACAGATGCACTTGTATCACCATATTCTGTGGACCCTTCAATGGGTCCCGATCTTGTTTTAAGCTCATCAACAGCCTTCAAATCAAGTGTGTGAGGAATATAGGGTTTGGGCTTGGGCCGAGTTGTGGTAGGAATAATAATAGGTGAATTAATACTGATGTTGGACCCCTCATTAGGCCCAGAAGTGTCATCAGGCCCATGTGAAGTCAGACCGCCCTCACGCGCCTCGCATGTGAGACTCTTTGCGCCTTATGCCTGGCCGTGTGGGTCTTAACCAGATGACGGAGGATTCGAGGAGGCGTCAGGGAGGTATTTCGGGGATTTCTCCTCCCACCCCACCCCCCTCGACCTTCTTCCCAATTTCTTCTTCTTTCCTTTTGAAATCTATGCCTTTTTCGAGTTGCTTTTTCTTAGAAACTATTGGGTCATAAATGAAACACGGTGATTATACTCCACATTTTCATTCAAAATAAAATAAAATTATTCAGTCTGAAAGTTTGCAAAGTTGAATCCGATAAAACAATAACATTATTGCAGTATAGTTGTAAAACCTTTTAACAATGAACAATTTTTTTTGAATTCAAATCTCGTTTGCACCAGACTATTACATTTTCTTGACAAACAACAACAACAATTAAATAGAGGGATGTTGTTGGAGGGACTACTATTTTCTGTGCTCGATGTTGTTTTATTTTATTTTCTAGTTTGATTTGTCCTAGGGATGGCGAACGGGTCGTTCGGGCCGGGCCGGGCCCAACCCGTACGGGTTGGCACAAATTCGTAGTCGGTCCGGGCCGGGTTGCACCCTTATACGGGCCGGGCTGGGCCGGGCTACGTTTTCGTTTGGGTGGCCCGCCCAACCCGTGAACCCTTTAGGGTTCAACCCGGGTTGGGCCGGGTCGACCCGCGGGTTGGCCCGTTTAATAATAATAATAATAATATATATATATATATATTTGGTAGCTTAAATTAAAATAATAATAATAATTTTACAAATGATGTATACAAACAAGCATATCTTTGTTTGATGAATACTACAATTCTTCAAAAATTATAATACTAAGTAAGTAATAATACTAATAAGTAATAATACTACAATTCTTCAAATATCCCCAAATGATGTTTAATTATAATACTAAGTATGTAATTCAGTAATAATACTAATAAGTAATAATAATACAATTCTTCAAATATCCCCAAATGATGTTTAATTATAATACTAAGTAATAATACTAATAAACAAAAAAAATCGTAATAATAATAATAAGATTGAAAGAGTGAAATTGACAACAAATTTTGAAATTTTATTCATATGAATTTTAGTTATACAATTTGAACAATTTATAACGAAATGAAGAATTCAATTCACAAATAAGTTTTATACAATAACATATTTGTTATGTACAATTTTAATTGAGTACAAGTTTTCTAATTTGACATAACAAGCAAAGCTATTGTTGTTGTTGTTGTTGTTGTTCTTCGGGCGAGTTGCTCCCACTTGTGGAACTTGATAGTGCTTTCCCTTGCGTCCTATCTTCAGCCTTCAACCAGTCTTCTGTGCAAACGAGCATCTCCAATGCCTCGGGCTTCAACCGATTCCTGTAATCAGATAGAACCCTGCCACTTGTAGAAAATGCACTCTCAGAAGCAACTGTAGAGACAGGAGGAGTTAGCAAATCTTTAGCCATAATTGACAGAATACTAAAAGTGTGTTCATGTTCTTTCCACCATTGTAAAATATCTAGTGGAGAAAGAGTAGGCTCAGTATCCTGTTGGTTATACCAATTTAATTCATTTGGTTGATTAGTCCTAGGTTTTTTAGATTGAATTTGTTCAAGTAAACTAAATGTTCTATCACCAATTCTACTTTTACCCTTACCTTTAGAACTACCAGAAGAAGAACTAACTACAGAAGTTGTACTACTAGAAGCAAAACGTTTATCATAATAATCATAAAAGTTATTTAAAGTAGATTCAAACTGAACTAAAAAAGTAGCGCAATCAATTGTTAATTCTACATTGTCCTCTAAATATCCAAAAAACATTTGTATCAAATTCTTCGTACCTTCTAATTTGATACGGGGATCCATAACAGTAGCAACACAAATCAACATATGAGGAGAAAAATAATACTTCAAAAATTTTTGAAATGCAGGTATTACAATGTCACTAATATAGGGATCATTTAACATTTCGTTAAATATTTGCATCATGCTAACTAATTCAATAAAAATGCTACTAGAAGTAGATTCATATGTTTTTGAAAACTTTAAAGTTACGGTTTTAAAAGGTTCTAAAAATTTCAACAAAGATTCGGCAAAAAACCAATCGTTGGGAGTCATTTCAAAATTGTGCATATTTTTTGCGATACAAAAATCATTTACAACTGCTTTATAATCGGTGACAACATTTAGTAAATCAAAAGTAGAATTCCATCGGTGTCTAACATCCTTTGGAAATTTTCTAAAAGGAACATTTCTAACCCTACACCAAGCTTTCCATTCTTGTAAAATGCTTGGACTTAATGCAATGAAATGTACACAATTTCTAATTTTATGTATATATGGATCAACTATTTTTAATACATCTTGAACACATAAATTTATAATATGACATGCACATCTAACATGAAAAATATTGTCAGATGGAAGGTTTAATACAAATTTTAAAGTAGTAATTGTTACATTGTTGTTAGATGCATTATCAAAACTAATAGCCATAATTTTATCGCGAATATGAAAAATATCACAAATTTCTATAATACGGTTTGCTATTTCAGCGCCACTATGGGGATACGGCAACGACGCAAGTGAAAAGAAAGTGATATGATTCTTTTATGAAGAATCCAATCATTGTCGATCTAATGACAGGTTATTCCCATCGTTGGAATATTGTTGACACCCGTCCAACAATCCGAAGTTAAACTAACCCTACAAGTTAAACTCCATAAAATTGCAATCAAGCTGTCCTTCATTTCCATGTACTTTTTAAAACAATCCGATTTGCAAGTATTTCTCGGAATTCTTTTAAAATGAGGGTTTAAGGCCGTTTGATTAAAATTTTCCAAGTTCCTACTCTCGGGATAGGAAAATGGCAACTCTTCCTTAATGATTAATCGGGCCATTTTCCGACGAACAAGTTCGGGATCATAAGGGTGGCTATCTACTTGACCGGTCCTAGGGTTGATTTTTTGTTGGCCTTGTATTTGATCAAGAAGTTCTTTATGATTATGTTGTATGTGCCTACTAATTGTACCGGTGCTGTCACCCCTCTTGAATTTGTATGTTTTACTACATGTTTTACACACTTTCAAACCTATACCCGGAGTATGTTCGTCCGGGATATACTCATAAAACTTATGCCAATCGCTAGTTTCTCCTATACTTTTCCTACTACTACGGGGTTGTGTGGTTTCGGGTTGTTGTTGTTATTCTTCTTCATCTAATTGAATGTCACCTACAACATCCATGTCGTGTGTACCCCATTGTTCCATAGTAGGATCAATGTAATCTTGGGCGGGCTCACTAGTTGGGACAATTGGTGGCCTACGTGAAGAGGAGGAGGAATCTTGTCCGCTACGACCGCTACCGCGTGATCTAGACATAATGTGGTAATGTGCTAAAGTATGTAAAAAAAAATCTACAATGTAGGAGCGGTGAATTATACAAAAAAATCTAAAAAATAAGAGGGTTGAGATAGAGAAGTTCAAAAAACAAACAATAATTTTAACTACAACGCAAAAAAAAAATTAACAAGAGGGATAGAGATATTTTGATACCGTTCACCGTAGAATACGCGTATGTAAAAAAAACCGTGAAAATAAGAATATAATAGAAAAGATGGAGGAGCGCTTTGCCGATTCCGCAATTGAAGAGTTGAGAAGAGGTTGAAGTAGATTTGACGATGGTTGAAGAGAGTTGAAAATGTTGAAGACGTTGAATTTTGTTTCCGATACGACCGAAATTTGATCGTGTATATGCCTCCTTGTACAATTATTTGATGAATACTACAATTGTTCAAAAATTCTTTAAAATGATGTATAATAGTAGAGAGAGTAAGAGAGTGAGGTGTGATTTTTTTTGAGATTTTTGGGGGATATTTATAGGGTAAATAAGTGGAAAAAAAAAACAAAAAAGCCCAACGGCTCAAACAGCCGTTGTAAACGGCTCTGTCCCCGGACGCAGCGAACGACCAGATTTTCAACCGTTCGACTCGTACGGGTCAACGGTCGACCCGTCACGGGTCGAACGGGTCGAAACCCGCGGGTCGACCCGCGGGTTGGCGGGTCAAATTCATGGGTTGGGCCGGGTTCGTGGGCCGGGGTTCGCGAATTTGATTCGCGAAAAATGCGACCCGAGTCGACCCGGTACTGTTCACCGGGTTCGACCCGAACCCACGAAGCATTTTTACGGGCCGGGTTGGTGGGCCGGGTCGCGGGTGGGTCGTCCGTTGACCCCGCCCAGTTGCCATCCCTAATTTGTCCCACTCTCCTAGAGTCGTTTGAGGTTTTTTGTTTTATTTTGTTTGCTTGTTTTGCAATTATGCCCAGTTCAATGTGTCTTGTTTCTTTATTATCTTATTAATGAAACATGTTGAACACACTCCACATTATTCCTTGGGAAAACAACAACAACAAAAAAAGTCAACAAAGAAGATCATGTTACGAATAAGAGAGAGATAGAGATGTAGCCGAATCCAAGTGTTGTGGCTCTTTATATATATACTAGATTTGCCCGTGGGCACGTGCCTACGGCATGTCTTCGGAACGATACAGCATATGAAAGTCTTGTAAACAGTAAAACAACAATTATGTAGCTCAAGTTTGAATAGTAAAACAATAATTAGTTGTAAATAAAAGTCCATGTTTCCATTAGTATACGTTGAAAAATAATTATAAATGGGGGTATAAAATTCAACTTCTTAGAACTTTGAGTGTGGAAAATGATGAAATTTAACTGTTGATGAGATATTTGTTATTTTCAATGTAACATGAGCAATAAAAAAATGCATAAAAAATCTAAAAATTTACAAACCTGAAATCTGAAAATATAAATTTCTGAGTAAATAGAGAGAGAGAAAAATAAATAAATAAATAAATAAATGAGTTGTTTTGGGGGGATTTGAATTTGAGTTTTGGGAGATAACTTTTGGGTGGAAAAATATGTTTTGTGTGGTTAGATTTGGACCATTGATTTCAACCCTTTTTAATGAGAGCAATTTGATAGCTTTCTTTGTGTTTTATTTTATATATATATATATATATATATATATATATATATATGAGGAGTGATCCAATGAGAAACATCTTAAAATGAGAAAATGAGAAACATTAATTCTAACCATTGGATTTGAGAGGATTGAGATGAATGGCTCTAATTCATTTGGACTAGTAATTAAAAAAACCGGTTTATTTTAACTAATCTATCAAAAAAAAAAAACCTAACAATAAAAAACCGGTTTATTTTAACTCCTCAAATTAGGGTTGATCACTTTAGTTGCATTATTCCAATAGTTCATATAACTAAAAACAAACCACAAAAAGCAATCCTTGATATTGAATTTATTGTCGGGATGGGTTGGGGGTGGGCGGAAATTGATGGCTGATTTTGGTTTTTGATTTAAATTTATAGTGGGCCAGTAAGGTTTACTCAACTTGGCAATTTCTTCTTATATTTGGATTTAGAAGCATTAAATAGATATAAACTTCTGTCATGAATCAGTCATCGTAAAGAGGGATGGAGATGGAAGAGATTGAAAAAATTACGGTTCTATAATATAATCTCAATTTGAATATGAAAAACCACCGAAATTGTTAAAAAGGAGACCAATGATTTTGCAAGTGATTTTAAACCTTGTTCAGAGGTATGATTTCCTTGCCTATCCAGTCGAATCAGTTTCACACTTCTCCATTTCTTAAAGAATAAATTCAATATCAAGGATTGCTTTTTGTGGTTTGTTTTTAGTTATATGAACTATTGGAATAATGCAACTCAAGTGATCAACCCTAATTTGAGGAGTTAAAATAAACCGGTTTTTTATTGTTAGATTTTTTTTTTTTTGGGTTTATTTTTTTGATAGATTAGTTAAAATAAACTGGTTTTTTTAATTATAGTCCAAATGAATTAGAGCCATTCATCTCAATTCTCTCAAATCCAATGGTTAGAATTAATGTTTCTCATTTTCTCATTTTAAGATGTTTCTCATTGGATCACTCCTCTCTCTCTCTCTCTCTCTCTCTCTCTCTCTCTCTCTCTCTCTCTCTATATATATATATATATATATATATATATATATATATATATATATATATATGGGCCTTCTTCGGTTGCAAACGCTACTGTAGTACTTGCAAACGTGCAAACGCCTTAATCCGTCATTGGGGATGACGGGTTAAGGCAAAACACATAACCCGTCATTCCCAATGACGGGTTATGTGTTTTGCCTTAACCTGTGATGTAGATATTTGCAAGTGTACAAAATCGCACAAGTAATATAGATAGATGAGTAGAGTGTCGAACCCACAGGGACTAGATATTTTATTGAGTACCGATATCGCTAGATGAATCACTATTTGGAAGATCGAATTTGATGAAGGATAAAATAACTAAATTAAATTATTCTAATTAAATCTAACTAAATTGGTGAAGAGGGAGAGGGCTGTGAAACTATGAAGCACTTGTAAGTTTTTAATGGTAAAATTTGTTCTAGGGCTCTTGGTTTACCTCGTTTATCACACACACAAATTATAATTCCTTATAAATAAAAATATTATCTTTCCCAATTGTCGACCAAAATCCTAAAGATATTAACCACTCTATCAACGTAGTCTAAAAATTATTCTCAATTAATCATTCGTCTATCCACCAAATTATTAATTGAAAAATTGGATTTCTTAACGGTCACGTCCTCCAATATACGGTCTTAATTTTTATTAATCACAAATCACTTGTTCGGTCTCTTTATGATTTGAAAAATCATACAAATGTCTATCCACCATGTTGTACGCATAAATAATAAAAATTAAAACACAATCAGGAAAAATAGAGTAATAATAAGGAATTAAAATTTGTGTTCAAAACTTGGCTACACCTTAGCCTCTAGAACAATAAATTCAGTTCATATTTGTTTGGGATTGCATCAAAAAATATCGAGAAGAAAAGATAAAAGAATACAAAATTTAAGTCAAACCACTTTTCTGTCTCAAAAGTCGGAGCCAAAATATTGCTGTCACGCGCCGTCAATCAACGTATCAGTCTGTCACACTGCCGTTGTCGGGCCGCGTGTCCCAAATCCAGAGCCAAAATTAGCCTTGAAGACTGCGTCACCAGTCAGATCGCCAGTCAGCGTCCGTCTGGGTGCACTTCGGAAACCGTGCCGAAGACAGCAGTCCCTACTGCCCAAAACGTGCTGTTCTAGTGTTCTTGTCGCTTTGTCACGCCAGAGAGAAGAAGAAAAGGAGCCACGTCAGGTCGGTGGGTCCTGCCCTGCTACACGCCACGTCAGCTCTGTGTGCGCCTGGTTCACGTGCGCGCAGGGGATGGAGAACAGTTGGCCACGTCAGCTCTGGGTGCGCCTGTTACTGCTGTCGCTTCACGCCTGTGGGGTCCAGCAAGTCAGCACGTCAAGACTGAGCCGCCTGCTGCTTGTGTTTGATTCGTCCCGCACGCACAAATCAAGTGAGAGTTTTCTGTGTCTCTCTCTCTGCCGATCTCCCTTTAATAATTTTTTTTTATTATTATTTGTTAATGATCAGCCGTCACCTCCTGAGTTCTCCTCTTTCCCTTTACTTGTATTTATAGAGAACAGAAGAGGACTTTAGGGTTTGCACTTTTGCATAAAAGTCCACACACTTTCTTTATTTTCTTCCTTTTATAATGCAGAATTTTATTTGTTTCTCTTTCCTTCTTTTCTGCCTTTTCTGCCAACCACGTGCTTCTGCATACACAAAATAATACCTGAAATTAGGATTTTTAAATAAAATAAATTTAATTAGTTTAAAATTAATTAAACTAACTATAAATCATATTAGCGTATAAAAATCCTTTTACAAATTATTTGTCGCAATTTTAACTCAACAAAACAATAAAATCGATAAATCAATTATTTTACTTTGTTTGTTGATTTTTTCACCAATTCTTTACTTTTTGCATCAAAAATATTATTTCTTCAAAAATAATTAATTAAATGAAATCATATAAAAATAAGATCAATTATTGATAATATCAGCGAAAACAAGCCATTTTAATAGGTAAATGAGTACAAATATTTGTATATAAATTCGACACATCAACCTGTCATCCTCGATGACGGGTTAAGGCGTTTGCACGCGTTTGCAACGGAAGATGGGCCCTATATATATATATATATATATATATATATATATATATATATATATATATATATATATATATATATATATATATATATGAGAAGTTAGGGTTAGGGTTTGGTAGTGTGGTTGGGCCACTTGAGTGGTGGGCTTGGGCCGTCACCTTAATAGATAAGCATCCACCTAATATGTGGTCATGGTTCCAGAACACCCCCCATTGGATACCCACTTTTAAAATATTCCTTATTTAAAACATTCCTAAAGAAAAACCCACATTTGGAAAAAATCCTTAGCGAAAAAAAAAGTACAACTAATTCTTCAGGAATATGATTCTTTAGGAATTCAATTATTCAGGAATCGAAGGAAAAACATTTCGAAGGGAAAACCCAATGGAAAAAAACCTCATCGAAGGAAAATTGTACAATGCACAAAGACGTTCTTCAGGATGTCTCCATCAGCATCTTCGGGATGCTTGCATCTGCAGGATGCTCCCCCTCAAAACACTAAAAATCATTACATTTAGTTCATACAACAACTTGAATGAAATCCCCCCCCCCCCCCCCCCCAACCCAAAAATAAATAAAAATAAAAAAATAAAAAAATAAAAAAATAAAAAAATAAAAAAATAAAAAATAAAAAAATAAATACACACACACACACACACACATATGAGGTTTCTTCCATTGCAAATGGGTCTGTTTGCACGGACCCGTTGCGAACAACAATCTGAGTCGTTGGATCTAGATACGACTCAGATCCGTTCGCGTTTTTTGTGTGTGATTATTTTGCCTTAGACCGTCGTTCTCAATGACGGGCTAAGGCAAAATATCAATTTTTTTAAAAAAACTCTATCCCTTCTCTATCTATCTTCTTCCCCGATGTATTTCCTCGTAACCCAACGGAAACCGACCCCCTCTCGCTCCGGCGACTCCTTTTCTCTCACTTCACTCTCTCACTCAGCATTGTTTCCTCGTTGGCACTCTCTCTATCTCTCTCTTCCGAAGCACCTCCCCCAACCCAAGAAACCTTAACCCGGCTGCTCCTCCTCCTCCTCCTCCTCCGTTCACTCCTGTTTGCCTCCTCCATTCCCACACTCTCTCTCACTCCCAATCTCTCTTATCTTTGAAACTACTCCTCTTCCAATTTTCGAACGCAAATCGGAACCCTAGTTCGGCGACAACACCTAGATTCAGTAAATTCGCAGTAGTGTAAGGTACTGACTTCTACCTTGCTAATTACTTCATAGTTGTAGTTGTGATTTACTAGAATGGAAAAATTACTTGAATTGATTAAATTAGGCCAATAATTTTGTAGATGTGGTAGTTTCTATGTAGTATTTTGATGATTTTAGACGTTGGAATTTTAGTCGTAGTTGTAGTTGTAGTTGTTTACTTAAATTGTATATTTATTCGTATTTTCAATTGCTCGATATTAGTAAAACCAAATAAACTGTCTAAAAAAATTTCAAAACTTTGCGGGTAGGTCAGACTCTCACTACACAAGCCACCGCAACTTGTAGAAGTATTTTTCGACTCACGGTTTGCGAGATATGACTGTGTATCGCTTTTGGTGTACAAAAACTAAAATAAAGCAGTAGACGGTCGTACCTCGCAAATCGTGAGTCGAAACTCACTTGTACAAGTTGCGTTACTTTATTTTATGTGAATCCGACCAAGTTTCAAAGTTTTTGAATTTTTTAATGCTGTTTGTGCGGTTTTCTCACGTTACTCGAACAAAAACAAATAAAGTATGATTTTTTTAGTATGGTTACGCTAGAAAATCGTACAAACGACATCAAAAATTACGAAACTTTGCAAGTAGGTTGGACTCACGTAACACAAGTCACCGCAACTTGTAGAAGTATTTTTCGACTCACGGTTTGCGAGATATGACCGTGTATCGATTTTGATGTACAAAACTAAAATAAAGCGGTACACGGCAGTACCTCGCAAACCGTGAGTCAAAACTCACTTGTACAAGTCGCGTTTCCTTGTTTTACGTGAATTCGACCAAGTTGCAATGGTTTGAATTTTTTTATGCCCTTTGTGCGGTTTTCTCACGTTACTCGAACAAGAAGAAATAAAATATGAATTTTTAAGTACGGTTACACTAGAAAACCCTACAAACGACCTTCAAAAATTACGAAACTTTGCGAGTAGGTTCGACTCACGTAACACAAACCACCGCAACTTGTAAAAGTGATTTTTGACTCAATGTTTGAGAGATACGGCTATGTATGGCTTTTGGTGAACACAAACCAAAATATAGCGGTACACAGCCGTATCTCGCAAACCGTGAGTCAAAACTCACTTCTACAAGTTCCGTTACCTTGTGTTACGTGAATTCGACCAAGTTATAAAGTTTTTAAATATTTTTGATGCCGTTTATGGGGTTTTGTCACATTTCTCGAACAAGAACAAAAAAAGTTAGAAATTTTTTTGTACGGTTACACTAGAAAACCCTACAAACGACCTCCAAAAATTATGAAACTTTGCGAGTAGGTTGGACTCACATAACACAAGCCACCGCAACTTATAAAAGTGATTTTTAACTCACATTTTGGTGGATACAACCGTGTATCATTTTTGGTGAATAAGTACTAAAATAAAGCGGTATATGACCGTATCTCGCAAATCGTTAGTCGAAATTAGTTCTACGAGTTGCGTTGTCTTCTGTTTGGTTAGCCCGATCCACTGGCAAAGTTTTGGAATTCTAAGTTTGTATTTGTGTATGTTGTCTTGTGTATTTATATATGCAAATAGTGTAAGTAGGTCTATATGATTACTGTGTTCATAATTGTTTTATTTTTTTCATATTAGATATGGACAGTGTTGAAGGAAGTTTCGTTGCTGGAGAAAAATTTGTTCATGCTCAAGAAATGGGTGAATTTTGGCCAAGTTGATGAGCACCTAAAGCCGAAGATAAGTATGATGTTTCATGCTTTAGATCAAGCGGAGAAATTTCATGCATCATATTGTAGATGTGCGGGTTCGCTATGCGTAAGGGTGGGAATAAATACAAGAGAACCGATGTAGTAGATAAATCATATGTATGTAATAAAGACGGGGAGTCACCGAGTCATCATAATGATGCTAGACGAGGAACTACTTCTAGAACGGGTTGCAAAGCTTTCGTTCGTGTAAAACTAAATAAACAAGGCAATACATGGATTATTTATTCATTTAATGAACCATACAATCACGAATTTACTTCGCCGTTGGACATCACTTTTTGCCTCGAAACCATGTAGTTTCAAAATATGATAAAAAAGTGATTGGTCAACTTACCGTAGCAATGTCCCTATATGTAAACAAATAATTTTCTTCGATGGTGCAAGTGGTGGTCATGATAAAATTGGATTCACTGAAACCGATGTAAGAAATTTAAGGAGAGACTCGATGGAAGGTATGAAAGGACACGATGGGCAAATACTAATTGAGTTCTTCGAATCGAAAAAGTTGACCGATCCTTTATTTTTTTATGATTACCAATTAGATCCCGAAGGGCGATTGTCCCATTGTATTTGGATAGATGGTATCGCTGGGAAGAATTTATAAGTATTTGGGGATGTAGTTTGCTTTGATGCTACCTACAACATGAACCGTTACGGAATGTTATTCGTACCGCTCATTGGAGTCAACCATCATTAGCAATCAACTTTATTAGGCTATGGGTTTATTCCAAATGAGAAGGTATCCTTATTTGAGTGGTTCTTTGAAAAGTGGCGAGAAGCAATGAGACATGATCCGATCGGCATCGTGAGTGTAACACCCCGCAAAATTGGAAATAACAATTTTGCCCTTGTGTGTTACGCACGTGTATTTTGTAACGTGTTTTCACTACGTATTGACATTTTTGACTATTTATGTATTCTCCGTATATTTTATCCTATTTAAATCAACCAAAATACTAAATTTTCAATCTCTGCATTTTTACGTATTTTTAACGTGTTTTTGATGCACGTATCGATTATGAATTTCCACCGCTATGTGTAATATTTTCTTTTTTGATATATCGGATAGAGCCAAAAGGCTCCAGCCACCAAAAAATATATTAATCAATAAAAACAATAGCAATACAAATAAAGTTACAATGGTTTTACAAGTAGTAAAACAGAAAGAGAAAAAAATAATGAAAACAATAAGCGACAGACAAGCAAGAAAATAATAGAAATGCAGTACAAAAATAGAGACAACTCCGATAAAGGGGACTATTCCAGAAGCTAAGAAAACTGAGACTGAAGACAAGCGCCCTGTCGCACCCAAGAGGATTGCAAACTCACACTTTGGCTCGCTGCCGCAATGCACAAGGAGCTGACACAAGCAAGAAGTGAAGGCACTGAGCACTGACCACTCACCAATAGGGAAAGGTTGGATAAAAAGAGCAGACAAACGAGACCGAAGCTCAAGGAGACTCTATGAACAAAAAAATGAAGGCCCTGATAGCCTACACCGCAAATGGCCAAGAGACGCCGAGACTCAGCTGTGTAGAAGCCGAGGATTCGACACAGAAACTGTTTTCCTTGGTAGAATACGAGCGCTCACCCGATTCTGCAAATTATAATAGACATTCTTATTATATTTCTGCTTGACGGTGGGAGGGATGACCTTCACCAATGGGGGCAAATCTGTAGCAGGGTCAGACGTGTAATATTACACATAATCGATACCTTCACCAATGTATCGATTATGTGTAATATTTTCAATGCATTTAAAATATTTATTTTAGGTATTCAAATCTGTTTTTATAAACGAAAATTCATTTTTCTCTTATTTTGATTAAAATATTATTATACGTGTAATACACATGTTTTCTACGTACGTAGTGATTACGTCGTGAAATATATAAAATTAGTAAATATGTTTTCTTATGTTGTTTTCGATTATATATTTTAATAATTTTTCATTTGATAAAATTAATTTTCGTATTTTGGTGTTTTACGTGCGAAGTACGTATTTTTCGGTGCGCGTATTTAAGCGAATTTGTTTCAAAATAAATTTCGGAGTGTTTGTAACACCACGTAATTTCTAAACATATAATAGTGTATATATATATATATAGGGAAATGCTCAGTTGAAAACGCAAATGTTGTGCAAACGCGTGAAAACAACCTAGGCCGTTGTTGGAAGCAACGGCCTAGGTTATAATGCATTATAACCTAGGCCGTTGTTTCCAACAACGGCTTAGGTGGTTTTCCATGTTTTGATCGACATTTGCGTTTTCAACTGAGCATTTTCCATATATATATATGTATATATATATATATATATATATATATATGCATGATGGCTGTTAGTATAAAAGAGCTATGGTATATGTTGTAATTAGGATGAAAATGAATAAAGGAATGGTGTTAGGTGGGGGCACGTGGAATGGAACAACAGCAAAGAACATGTTGTTGCTCTTGTGACGTGGCAGGATTGCCAGGGGGCCCACCACTTCTCTTGTGTGACTTGAGTACTGTACACGAGAGAGAGGGGGTTCGGTTATGAAGTTAGAGAGTGGGCCGGTAGGGGGTTGAGAAGGTGAAGATATGAGAGTTGGATTTTTGAAGAGGTGGAGACATGAAGAGTTGGGGGTTATGGGAGTTAGGATAGTGAAGAGTTGGATAATTGAGTAATTTATTAGGTGAAGAATTTTGCAATTTAGACCCTCACTTTGTCCTATAAAGACCCTACATGTTTTCTTCTCATTTCACACTTAAAGTAAACAAAAAAAATAAATAAAAAAAATAAAGAGAGGAAAAGAAAGAGAGAAGAGAGTACGTTTGTGCATTGAAGAGCTATTGCTAGGAGGAGAATGACAAGGAGGTGCTAGTTGGAGCTAGGAACTAGAAGTGTCTCTTCATTCTTGATTTTCATTCTTTATAAGAGGTGGGTGGTCTTGATATTTTCTAAATTTTAGTTTGAGCATGCTAGAATATGATATTAGTAATATAGATCAATTGATGTGATGTGAGTAATCCTATGTTTTTTCTAAATTATGAGACATGCATGCTAATGTATTACATGAGTAGTAAAGATAAAGTTGATGTGATAATAAGAGAACAAATCCATGCTATTTATGAATTGTAGAAATTTTATTATTGTCAATATATTGATTGAAAATAAGAAAGAGAAAGAGAACAAAATCCATGCTTTTATGTGTACTATGGATTGAAGAAATTTTGATGTGATTAAAGAAATAAGTTGTTATCATGTTAATTTGAAATGAGAAAAAGAGTTATGACCATACATGCTTATGTAGAAATATAATGGAAAGTTTACTTGTTGAGATTTTTCCTCTTGATAAAAAAATAAATTTGTGGGTGAGATTGAATTGATATTCATAGAATCATTTTTTAAAAAATTATTTGCAAGAGATACATTATGATATTTTGATTAGAATGAAGAAATGAACATTTTTGTTCATTCAAGAGAAGGAGAAATTTGAAATATAAATACAATGTTTAGAATACAAGTTGGGAAATTCGTGAATCAATGTTTTCAAATGAAATCAGTATGAATAAGAAAGTTTCAGTTCATCAAAAAGATTAGATCGATCATATGTCGAGTTTTGTGAAAAATAACTAATTTCAGAATGTTGTGAACAAAACTACAGTAACATGATTCCTAATCAGTAATCACACTTGGACTTACTGGTTAGCCAGTGCACCACAGAGCACTACTGTGTTTGTAAAAGATCTCGAGTTCAAAACTTGATGGTCACATTTTATTTTGTTTCATTTAATTAATTCCGAACCCATACCTTGAGTATAAGGGTTTTTTGTTGTGGTTTATGACACAAAGTCCAAATGGACTAACTGGCTAGTGGGTTGGGCCTTTGGGCATTTACTGTAGTTGACGTGTGGTCCTGGGTTCGAAACCCGTTGCCTGCAATTTGATTTTTCTGGCATTTTCAATGGGTTTTAATGTGAATAAAATTTGGGGAAAGATTCTAGAATTCCTATAAAATAAAATGGGATTTATTAAAAATAGTTTTGAAAATTTTCAAGTATATTTGAGAAGTTAAAAAAAGAAGAGAAATTGAGATAGAAAATGAGTTCGACTCAAGATTTAATTATTAGAGAGTATGAGTTTTACTTTAGAAGAAGAATAAAATATTGTTGTGTAAAGTGATTCCCTCTTGAATTGATTACACTCTTATTTTGGTTTAAGAAATACTTGATGTGAATTGAGATATGAATTGCTTAAATTACGAATGAAATTTATAGTGATGAATCTTTTGTTCATGGAAGGAATTATTGTTCTATTTTGAGTTGTAAATGAATAAGTGAATCATGAAGAAGTGCTAAAATAAGACATTGATCAATTTGTGAATAAGTTAAAGATAAGAATACATTGAGTTAAGACATGATTATTGGAGGGTATGAGTACCCATGAATTCGAGTACATGAAAAGTTGTGATCTAGAGGTGTAGTTAGGCCCTTAGCACCGGCAGTTAAATTAAATGATTGATATATTTTGAGATATGGCTATGGAGCTATCTCGGCTTTGTGATTAAGTCCAGTAGGGGGTTAAAGCTAACTCTAGGGGTTGTAATTGATTCATGTCTTGAACTTAAGAATTAGGCACCGAACGTAAGTGGGGCATTCTATATAGTCGGGCAGTGTACTCCGGGACTATAGACCCACCGGAACTGAGGTTGCTTCGATGGAGACGAGCTTTTATTTTAAATCTGGGACTATGCGTAGTTGGGCGGATCAAACCCTTAAATGTGGAGTACGTAGGTGCTTGCCCTCGGACCTATGTAGTATGGGATGCATAGAATCCGAACAAGTATGCATTAGTGTCATCTTAGAATAAAATATCTGCATTAGGCATTAAGGCATCACATACACTTACATGTTTAGTGTAGTCACATTTGACACTTTATATTCATTCAAGTTTGTGATTTGTTAAAGTATTGAGATCGTTATATGTACGGCATAGAGAGGATAGCTGAGTATAACATTTTCGTTAGTTGTAAGTAATTGACGTGCCCACAGTTGATTATGCAGGAATTGGACTTTTGCATGAAGAAGTAAAGATGTTATGATGTTGTTGATTAATTACATTGATAAAGTTGTACAAGTTGTATATTATTTTCATCGTTGTAATTCATTTTATTTTCCGCTGTGTACAAAATTGTAAAGAACGCTGATGTATGATGAAAAGTTTAAATTTTTTTGTAAAATTGTACGAAGTGAAAGTGTAAAGATCCAGTGGAATCTCGAATTCGGAGCATTACAGTGACGGATGAGGATCGTGGGATTGGTGCTGCTATGAAGAAAGTTTTCCCTGTGACTGAGCATAGATATTGCATTTGGTATATTTTGGATACGTTACCGCAGGAGTTGCATATGGTCAATAATATCGATAAGTTTAGGGATGATTTGAAGAGTATCATCTATACGGAAGAATATAAAACTGATTTTGAAGAGAAGTAGAAATTATTGATTTCGCAATACAAAGATGAGAATAACAAATGGTTTAACGATAAATTCGAAATTCGTGAGAAATGGGCTCCCGTCTATGCAAGAGATTCATTTTGGGCTGGCATGTTGAGTACTCAATAGAGTGAGTCTCTACATTCATCCTTGAAACATCACACCCATAAGAAGACTCCTTACATGAATTTGCCGTCATCTTCGACCGAGTCTTAGTAAAATAAAGACATGAGGAACTTAAAGAAACTCATCGTAATCGTGAGTAGAGACAAAAATTGAAGACCGAATAGGCTATGGAGGAACAAATGGCCCGAACATACACATTGAAGATTTTCTACAAATTTAAAAAAGAAGTGCAGAAAAGCTTATTATTTTATGTGATTTTCATTGTCGATGTGGATACACCGGATAGTGCACCTTTCTCTGTGACGCTCTGTGAAAATTCAGAACCGAGGAGGGTAATTTCTCTTTGCAAACACCGTCAAATGACTAAATTTCCTTGTTCCCTCTATGAATTTGTTGGCATTCCATGCAAACATATTTTAGCGGTCGGTTCACCAATCACACCGTACTACTGTAGCAATATATTTGTAGATGGTGGACCCGGGATTAGTTGAGAAGAAACTATACATCCGTTCCCAATAGTTACGACAATTTGCCTCTCGATATTGTGAATTGACTCAACACTCAAGACAGTTGGTCAATCTTGGTTGTTCTTCCGAAAGAACTTGCAAATACATGCTCGAGCATTGAAGGGGTTTAGTAGTGCACAACCCGAGAGTGTTGGACATGTACATGCACCGGTGGGGTACCCTCGACAATGTACTACAAAGGGAAGGCCTAGAGGGAAGAGATTGAAGTTCGTAAGAGAATCGCAAAAATCCAAAAAACCTAGACTGTGCAGGACATGCCTTCGTGTCGTATATCATGATTCAAGAGATTTTTCAATTAATTTGGCTAGGTAATAACATGATTTGTTTTTGTTGACTAACTCATTCTTCTCATTTATTTAGATGAGTCTGTTGTTGATGAGTTTGGTAATGTATATATATGCTGAAATTTGTGAATGAGATGAGTGTTGTTGATGAGAGTTTTTGACAATGTATATATATGCTGAAATTTGTGAACTTTGTGAACTTTGTGTATGTGTGCAGCTAACAGATGTTGTGTGTGTTTTTTCTTTTTGTTAACCTAACCAGGTTGACTAAAAATTTGTAGAAAATTCAATTTTTGGAAATTAAGTTCTCCCAAATTATTCATACTTAACCCGTTATTGTCAACGATGGGTTAAGTGTGCTTAAACCGTTATCAACAATGACGGTTTAGGTACAATGACTTTTGCAGTGTATATGTTATTTGTGGATTAAAGTTTGTCTAAAAATTGAACTTGAGAAGATTAAGTTTTGCCAAAGTCATTCAACATAACCCGTTGTAGGCGATGATGGGTTAGGCTCACGTAACCTGTTATCATCAATAACGGGTTAGGTTGGTTGACATTTCCAGTGTATTTGCCATTTGCCGTCGATGGAAAATACGTTCTGCCAAAATCTAGAACTTTAACCTATTGCTATCGATGACGGGTTAATCTCACCTAATCCGTCATTGGTACTAACGGCTTAAGTAGAAGAGAAATTTACAAAAAAAATTAAAATAGAATACCTTAATAATAAATTACATATAGTAAAATATCCTTACAAATTAAATTCTTCATTTAAAATCTAAAATCTTATATAAAAGTTATCTTTCCCCAAATACAATGGTTCGGTTTATTGTACTTGAGGGTTAGAGGGTTACAGCTAGGATTAGAGAGGTAGGTCAATGGTTAGGGTAGGGTTAGAGAGGTAGGGCAAGGGTTAGAGATAGGGCTAGAGTTGTATTCTTAGATTTTTGTTAACCTTATTTTTATTATAAAAAAGATTATTGTGTTTTAAAATGTAGTTTGTTAATTTTCCTTTTAGTTTGATTTTATTTTTAAATTTATTGCATTATTTATCCCTTTTTTATTTTTTATTTTTTTTGTTTAAACACTATTTTAAATTTTTTCCAATGTATACATACAAATTTAGAATTCCATATAATATTCTTAAATAATATTTATGGATTATTTATCATTCTACATATACATTGAATTGGGTTTAATAGTTACAGAGTTAGAGGGTTAGGGCAAGGGTTACAGTAGGGTTAGAGGAATGGATAGAGTTGTAGCTTTAAATATTCGTTTATATTTTGTTTATAAATGATTTTATAATATTTTTTACAATGTCCATACAATTTCAGAATTCCATATAATATGCTAGAGGGTCAGGGGGTTAGAGTTAGAGGGTTAGGTCAAGGGTTAGAGAAAGGTTTACAGGGTTAGAGGGTTAGGGCAAGGGTTAGAAGGTTAGGGCAAACTTTTTTAAAATTTAAATCAGAGGATTTTGTTTTAACATTTATTTTGTTAATTTTTCGTATTTATTTATGATTTTTTTGTTAATTTTTATTTTCATCACTTGTTGGCTTAGAGGGTTTCTATTACAGGGTTTGGGCTAGGGTTCAAACATTAGCACAATGGTTAGAGAAAGTGCTAAAAACATTTTCGTACCCAATTTTTATTAATATTTAATTTGAAAGTATTTTTTAAAAACTTTCTATTCTAACAACAATTATTTTTAAAAAAATGAATTGAATTGTTTTCTGGTTTTTTAAATTTTAATTTAAAAATTTTAATCTAAATATATATAACAATCTCTTCACCCAAACACGATATGAAAGCAAACACTATTAAAAATTTCAACATGGTTTAAAAATTTCAACATCTTAAGATTAAAAGTTCTGTCAAAATCTTCCAACTTAACCTGCTATTGTGGATGACGGGTTAAGCTCACTTAACCCGTTATCACCAATAACGGGTTAAGTTGAATGATTTTTCCAGTTCTACTTGCTCATTTCAACTTCTTAAGACCAAGTTCTGTCAAAAACTTCCAACTTAATCCACTATTGTGGATGACGGGTGAAGCTTACTTAACCCGTTATCACCAATAACGGGTTCGGTTGAATGATTTTTCCAGTGTTAAGCTCACTTGCTTCAGTTGTGAACAAATTTTAGTTTAATAACCTAACATGTTGTTGTGAACGACGGGGTAAGTTATGTCTAAAAAAGCACATACAATTAACACACCATACAGCAATGAACACAGCATACATCCTTCTCCATATTACACAAATTATAACCAAACAACTGTATGCGGGTTACGTACACCAATATGATAATCCAAAACCGTAACAACAATTATCACAACATACATCAATCTCATCCGGTAACAACAACAACAACCCACATTAAAACAATCATACACAAACTCTAATAAACAAAATCGAATATAAATATATAAACCAAATATACAAATTTAAAACAAATATGTACATAAATCTGGATCAATACATTGAATTCATGAATAACAAAAAAATTGCATTCGTAGCCGACTTTCTTCGCACAACCGCTTCAATTCTCTACATAATAGACAAAAGCATAGAAAAAGATGTATTAGAAATGTACGGAATGAAATCATAAGACGAATACGAAACTAATAATAAAGAAGATGTAAAAGCTACTACTTCTTCCGACCACGCGGTTTGCGTCCACTCAGTGTGTGCTGATCTGGCTTGTTCTTCTTTTGTGGGGGATTTTGCCATTTGACTTGTGTCTCAGGGAATGGGGGGTCATCCGACCACTGCTCCTCCTCACCTACATCCGTTGGTTCTTGTTGTTGCAGTTGTTGTGGCTCGGCGATGTGAATTCCTGTCCTTGTCATGCTCTTTTGTTGAAAACTTGTCATGTTAGCTTGTAAATATGAATCAAGTTTGGGACCTTCACCTACATATTCAAGAGTGCGCCGGCACGGTTTAAGAATCTCCCGCATTATATCCTTGACGCTCTCGGGTACCGTACTCTTCAGCGTACGAGCAACTATCCAAACAGTGTTCCATGTATTTTCAATCTACATTAGGTTGAAATTTACAAATTAAACAACATTATCTATATAATCATCACGTCTTCAAATAATAATACATGCATACGAAATATATGAAAATATGTCAAGTTAGACTAACCATGTTCCGATACGTCGATGTAACACCCCGAATTCCAAAACAGACTGAATTCGAAGTTCCACAGGATCTTTACATTTCTTTCGTACAATTTTACAAGAAAATAAAAACTTTTTGTTACCTCAGAGTTTATTCTTACATTGCATATTTACAGCGGAAGCAATTTTACAACAAATATATGAATTGAAATGTACAACGCTTGGATCATTCTTTAATCTGCATACATTCTTTAGTCTTATTAATCACTTTACCCTACATAAAAACTGTGGGCGCGTCATTTGCTTACAACCGACGAAATATTATACATGGCTATTCCAATGCCGAAACAAGTATAACGATTCTCAAATGCTTAAACAAACCACAAACTTGATCACAAACAGAACTACAAGGGACTATCCTATAGATGTCGTGTTGTGCAGTGCGCTTAGTCCTTAATGCAGTTATTTATATTAGATGACACTAATGCGCACTTGTTCAGATGCTATGCATCCCATACTACATAGGTCTGAGGGCAAGCCCTTAACCATTCTTCATCTTGCAGGGTTCAAACCCTCGTCATGACTTAAAATACTACTGTAACTACGATAAGTATCCTAGATGTTCTATGAGTTACGAGCTCATGTCCAGACAGCCTGAAGGAAAATCCCACGTCATGTCACGATGCATCGTGAAGAACCTATGGACAATTCAGCCTCCGTCATGGGACATGACACCCCCCGTAGTCACCAAACACCCCACGAGCGTCGCCTGCGGTACGGACTCCTGGAGACATATCCACATCATGTCACGATGCATCGTGAAGACAACCTGTGAATACTCTCACACCGTAGCTCTGAGGCCCTCATACTCATATTTTTCTCTTATTTTCGTCACCTCTTCACTATGCATCTAATCGTTAGTTATTTGAATCATGAACAAAATCAATTCTCTAGAGTTAGTCTTTCCACTATACCGGTCTTAATCGTCTATTTAACATGACCCAATCTTGATCTTTTCATTTCAAATTTCTTTTCAACATATCTCTTTTCAATGCCGGTATGAGGCTTAACTATAATCTGGTTCTCAATTTCAATTCACAATCACAAAATTGAGTTTAATCAGTCAATAAGTCTTTTTCATGATCAACAATAATTTTCCTTTCATGTTCATAGCATTTGTATATTCATGCTCATAAAATCTTTCATAATTCATCATAACATTCAATTTCACTTTCATGTACAAACTCATGTATAAACAAAAGAAATCGTTTTTCTAACTTATCACATTCATAGCTCATTTTTCCCATGAAATTACCGTACTGTCATTTTATCAAAAATTTACACTTTCATTGCCAAAACTCATTTCAAAACTCTTTTAAACAAGGCATGTATTTTTCTTTATTCAAGGACAATTTGAACTAATAAAAATAATAAGTTCTTTCTTGCCAAAAATAGTCTCAAATCCTTATTTATACTGGGCCACAGGTTATGGAAAATTCTTTCACGAAAATTCAGATATTAGTTGAAACTTCAGGGCAGTCGACTGTTAGGACATGGACGGTCGGCTGTTCTGTGAGGATTTACAACTCGAAAATCAATGGTCAGGGTAGTCGACTGTCATAATGTAGTCGGTCGCTTGATTCGCAAGGGTTTGAACTCGAAAACAAATAATCAGGACGATCGACTGTTTCAATATAACTGGTTGACTGTTCCACAAAGATTTGAACTCGAAAATAATTACTCAGAGCAGTCGACTGTTTCAATATAATCGGTTGACTGATGCTACTAGGTTTTTCAAATTCCAAAAATGTTTTTAGTTCTTTTTCTTCTCTTTTTGAGTCAAAAATCTCCAGATTTCAAAATGTGTAAGATTACAGCAAGCCAATATTTTTATAATCATTATTTACTAATAAAACATGCATTTTTAATCTTATTTTATGTTCTATGTCCATAATTTCGACATTGGGAACAAATCGTAGTTGCACACATTTTGAAATTTAATTTTTTACAAAAATATTCCATTCCCCTTTTTTTTCCATTTATTAATCAATCACATTAACTTAGAACATCGAAAATTTCCTTTCTTGCTACGATGAGATCACTCACAATTAACCAAATTAATTTCACATGAAGCATTCAATTTTATCTCATATATATAGATTTTCTTCACACAACATGGTTCTTTAACATCTAGTATGGCAAAACATGATATCTTCTAACATTTTAACTCATAATTTATCAACTAGCAATCACTTCAACACACATCTTCTAAATTACCAATTCATCTCTACATAAGCAACCATAGGCCAATTTCACTTAAGTGTTCATTAACAATCCTATCAAAACATTCCAAGCAAGGTATCTAGCTTTAGAAGCATGAGAAACACCCACCTTGTATGGAGAGAAAAATCCAAAGAACTTCTAGAGAATCTCCTACAACGAATGAACAAGGCCTTCTCCTCCTAGATCAACCACCAAGTTGTGCCTCTCCTTGTAGTGATGCAAGCAACCCGAGCCTCCCTCTTCTTGATCCTTGAAAATGCCGGCCTCCTCCTTGGATGAAGAACACAATAGCACACAATCTCACAACTCCTCAATCTTTTGCCTCACTAAAATTACTTCTCTTTCTTTTCTTTCTAAAATTCTAAGTGTGAGAATGAATAGTATAGGGAGGGGTATTTATACAAAATTTTAGTATGAATGTAGGGCTAGGATGTGATCAAATGGTTAGAGATCAATGGTCTAGATAAACTAGGGAGTTATGAAAACTACCCATGATGAACAACCACCTCTCCACCACTTCCATCACTCCCACTCCTCCATCTACAATCCGGCCTGGGGGGGGGGGGGGGGAGTGTGCAATGCACACCCTAGTGCTTGCACGTGCCACCTAGTGTTCCCATTTACAAATTTGTTCATGCGACAAATTTAATTGTCCATGAAATGAGTCTGCACAACAAGTTTGACCATTTCAAAAGAGAATTAAAGTAAATGGGCTCACTAATGGACCAAACTAACCATGGGCTCAAAATAATTAAATAATTAATAAATTTAGTTGGCTTAAAAAGGACAATTAGGCCTAGATTTAAATTAGGCTTTCAAAGAGAATAATTTTAGAAAAATAAAGAGAACAATTACGATATAAAAATATTTCATAAGAGAAATTATACAAATAAAATCGTACGTGCACAACACGTAAAAATCACAAAATCTCATCAATCAATTCTAGGGTGTTACAGTCGATGCCTTCGGTTGATACATTGGTTGCGAAAAGGAATATGCCGGTGGTGGTTCCTCCTCGGTTGGGGGAATCGGAATATGGACTCCGGCTGGTACAATGGATTGCGGAGATACATACAATCTTGTAATGCGCTTGTACCACGTCATATAGACCTCTTGGAAGGAGCTATCGTAAGATATAGCAGTAAACAACATATTAGGTGTCATCTGATAGCGTAAGGTGTTCCAATTGGCCACATGTACCCTGTGAAAATCTGCCCAGTCGAAGTTGGGCACTCGACCCGTTCCTTTCACCTCGTGCAATTTTTTGTTGTACGAGCGGGCTTCAAGATTCTTCTATTGATATCCGAATTGCCACATCACTTTATCCAGATATTGGAACTCCACAACAAAAAAGTTGACAAGTGGGGCAACCGTCAACCAAAGCTCACTAGTCAAACATACTGGTGGAACTTGTTCCAACCTTTCGGTGGAGTACGGTACCCAATTAACGAACTTGTCCCGCAAATTATCCAACCCATCTCTATAATACGTGAGAGATGTATGTGGGCTATCGACCCACTTGTGCCGCCCAACCCAATATACTCCTAAAGGAGGTAACATCTCTGCATATGGTGTTTCGGCCAACCTATTCAGTGTTGGTTTAATAATACGGGGACGACCGATGTGGATGCGCTCCCAACTCTAAATTTGCAACAGAATCATCGGGCCACCCATTTGTACGAAACCTAATGCACATGCACACAAATTTCTATACAATGACGCCAAGGCCGCACTCCCCCAACTGTAACGGTCGCCCGTACTGAAATATTCTAACAAGCATAAATACATGAGTGGCTCGCATCAGATGAGTTTGGGAAGATCACACCCCCCATTAAACTGAATATGTACGCACAAGCATAGTACCGTAGGGCTTCCTCATTTGAATCATCCGTCAAATAATCTTCGAATTGGTATTTCAACCAACTAAGTCGGAGTGATTTACCCTCGAATACTTCATCCCAAAAGTATTTTCGACTTCACTTTCAGCCTGCTCTATGAATTGCTCTATTATATCTGGATCATGATCTTCCGGAATATCTTTGATCATTTCATCTTTAACGTCATCTTTCCTTTTTTCCAACGACACCTCCAAGTCGATACTGAGCAAATCAAGAACAACTTTCCCTCGGTCAAAGTCCATGTTCCCCGTCACGGGGACCCCATCTATAGAAAGCCCAGTAATCAGTGCTACATCTTGGAGAGTGACGGTCATCTCTCCTACCGGTATATGGAATGTGTGGGTCTCCAGCCTCCATCACTCCACAAGAGCTGTAAGTAGAGGATGATCAAGCTCCACACCCCCATAAATCGAGCTCCGTAAAAACTGGCTTCAACTAAGTACAAAGCAATACGGGGGTCCATGGGAAGAACCACGTGCTTCCGAAAGTTACACTTCTTTGCGGACTCATTCCACACGACTTCGGATCTGTGTATGGATTGCAACATGAGTATGCTTGATTTCAACGGTCCAGGAGGTGTAAGTCCAACCGAAGACAACGGACCAGCCTCGGCAGATGAAGAATGACAGCCACCAACCTACACGAATGAATACAAATATTATTATTATTGATACAATGTTACATATTCGTATTTAAAAATAATAATAATAATCAATCTTACCTCTGTAAATAGTTGACCACTAGTGCTACCAAAAGGACTTTTCGGCTGCCTCATTCTATCCATTTATCTATCAACAAAAAATAAAAAGTTAATTGATAAGTGTTTCAGCCATTTCTCTATCATCAATAAATAAAGCAAAAATATGGACAAAACACACAAATGGCAACAAAAAATAACAATACTTTGCTAGTGGGTCAGGCTCACCTAACACAAGCCAATGCAACTTGTAGAATTGAGTTTCGACTTGCGATTTGCGAGATAAGGCCGTGTATCGCTTTATTTTGGTTTTTGTTGACCAAAATTGAAATATGGCTGTATCTCTCAAACCGTGAGTCAAAAAATACTTCTAAGAGTTGCGTTGACTTGGGTTAGGTGAACCCGAACCACTCGCAAAGTTTCGTATTTTTTGGATACTATTTGTGCAGTTTTCTAGTGTAACCGTACTCAAATTGTTTGAAGTTAGAATTGTTGTTGTTCGAGATACGTAAGAAAACTGCACAAACGACATTAAAAAATTCAAAAACTTTGCGAGTTGGTCTTACTCATGTAACACAAGCCAACGTAACTTCTAGAGTTGAGTTTCGCCTCACGGTTTGCGAGATACGGCCGTGTGTCGCATTATTTTGATTTATCTTGACCAAAAGCGATACTCGGCCGTATCTCAAAAACTATGAGTTGAAACTCACATCCACAAGTTGTGTTGTCTTGTGTGGGGTGATTCCATACTACCAACAAAGTTTTGAAATTTTTAGATGTCGTTTGTGCGGTTTTATATGATTTCGTACTCAAAATATCCAAAATTAGTTGTTTAAGTTGTAATAGTGAGCGAAAACATGATAAATAACGCACAAACGATATCCAAAAATTTCAGAACTTTGCAAGTTGGGTCGTACTCACCCCACAAAATCCAACACAACTTGTATAAGTTATTTTCGACTCACGGTTTGCGAGATACGGCCGAGTATATCTTTATTTCAAGAATATCCAAATAAAACGATGCACGACAGTATCTCGCAATCCGTGAGTCAAAAATGACTTTTACAAGTTGTGTTGGCTTGTGTGGGGTAAGTCTTACCTACTCGAAAAATTTCGTAATTTTTGAATGTCGTTTGTAGGGGGTTCAAGTGTAACCGCATATTTCAGAGTTTAGTTGTTGATTGAGATACGTGACAAAACAGCACAAACGGCATCAAAAAATTCCGAAACTTTCCTAGTTGGTCTTACTCACGTAACACAAGCCAACACAACTTTTGGAGTTGAGTTTTGTCTCACAGTTCGCGAGATACGGTCGTGTGTCTCTTTATTTTGATTTATCTTGAACAAAAGCAATACTCGGCCGTATCTCGCAAACCGTGAGTCGAAAGTCACCTCTACAAGTTGCGTTGGCTTGTTTGGGGTGATTCCATACTACCAACAAATTTTTGGAATGTTTGGATCTCGTTTGTGCGGTTTTTTATGATTTCGTACTCAAAATATCCAAAATTAGTTGTTTAGGTTGTAAAAGTGATCGAAAACGAGATAAATAATGCACAAATGACACCCAAAAAATCTGAAACTTTACAAGTTGGTCGGAATCACCCCACACAAGCCAACTCAACTTGTAGAAGTAATTTTTGACTCACGGTTTGCGAGATAGGGCCGAGTATAGCTTTATTTCAAGAATATCCAAATAAAATGATACATGGCAGTCTCTCGCAAACTGTGAGTCGAAAAAGACTTCTACAAGTTGCGTTGACTTGTGTGGGGTAAGTCTTACCTACTCTCAAAATTTCTTAATTTTCGGATGTCGTTTATAGGGGGTTTTAGTCTAACCGTACTAACATATTTCAGAGTTTAGTTGTTCTTGATCGAGATACGTGAGAAAACTGTACAAACGACATCAAAAAATTTCGAAACTTTGCAAGTTGGTCTTACTCACGTAAGACAAGCCAGCACAACTTCTAGAGTTGAGTTTTGTCTCACAGCTTGTGAGATACGACCGTGTATCGTTTTATTTGAGTTTTTATTTACCAAAAGCGATACATGGCCGTATCTTGCAAACTATTAGTCAAAATTCACTCCTACAAGTTCTGTTAGCTTGTGTGTCGTGATTCCGACCCACTCGCAAAGTTTCGGAATTTTTTTTATTGTTTGCATAGATTTTCTAATATCGAACAGTTATAAATAAGACTCAATCTACAATTTCTACGAGCAGACAACAACAACTACGACTAAAATTCCATCGTCTAAAATCAGCAAAATACTACATACAAACTACTACATCTAAAAATTTATGCACCATAATAATCAATTCAAGTAATTAGAAAGAGACATAAAAATATAAAAAACAACATAAATATATAACTACGAGGCCAAGGTTTAAGTCATTACCATGCACAACTGCAAATTTCTCCAATGTAGGTATTGTCAAAGAACTAGGGTTTCCACTTTCCGATTTGCGTTCGAAGATTGGAGGAGGAAGGGTTTCGAAAATTGGAGGAGAGACTGGGAGTGAGAAAGAGAGAGTGAATAGAGGAGCAGCAGCAGCGGTGGACGAGGGAGGAGAAGTTTGGGAGATGGTTAGGATCAGGGATTTTTTGGTTTTGTGAGGTGCTTCAGAAGATGGAGAGAAGCAGAAGAGGGATAGAGTGAGTGAGAGAGTGATGTGAGAGAGGAGGAGTCCCCGGAGTGAGTGGGGGTCAGTTTCGGTTGGGTTTCGAGGGTTTAGATCGGGGAAGAAGATAGATAGAGAAGAGAGAGAGTGGGAGAGAGAAGATACGGTCTACGGCAAAATGACAGTCTAAGGCAAAATAATCACACAAAAAAATAATGGATATTTTTTCTTAGCCCGTCATTGAGAATGACAGTCTAAGGCAAAATAATCACACAAAAAAAACGAGAACGGATATTGCCGTTCGCAACGGTCCGTGCAAACAAACCCGTTTGCTATGGAAGAAATCTCATATATATATATATATATAGGGAAAGCTTCGGTTGTGCACTACCTCTAGTGCACACGGCGTGTGCACTAGGCCTTCGGGCGTTCATATCGACGATCCGAACCGTTAACATTGATCTACACATCTAAATTAGTCTAAATATGTAAAATCAAATCATTTGAAATTCATTTACCCATCCATTGAAGTGTTACAAAATTGTATGGCTGAAAATCATTGTTTTTTATAGTCACATGATGGATGGGCAAATAAATTTCAAATGATTTGACTTTACATATTTAAACTAATTTACATATGTAGATCAATGTGAACGGTTCGGATCGTCGAAATGAACGCCCGAAGGCCTAGTGCACATGCCGTGTGCACTAGAGGTAGTGCACAACCGAAGCTTTCCATATATATATTGTAGTAATGTTCCATTGTGCACTAAGCCTTCGTGTGCACTCGTGTGCACTCGGCCTTCCCGCCTTCGTATCGACGATCCGAACCGTTCACATTGATCTACATGTCTACATTAGTCTAAATATGTAAAATTAAATTATTTGAAATTTATTTGCCTATCCATCATGTGACTATAAAAAACAACAAATTTCAGTCATACAATTTTGTAACACTTCAATGGATGGGCAAATAAATTTTAAATGATTTGATTTTACATATTTAGACTAATTTAGACGTTTAGATCAATGTGAACGGTTTGGATCGTCGATACGAAGGCGGGAAGGCCGAGTGCACACGAGTGCACACGGAGGCTTAGCGCATAACCGAACATTACTCTATATAATAATAATAATAATAATAATAATAATAATAATAATAATAATAATAATAATAATAATACATTTGGTCATTACATCATAGCCAAAAAATTATCAACCTATACATTTATGCCAATCTGCTAAAATCTTCTTATGCCAATGTGCTTTACTAACTTTTGAAATCTTGACTTTGGGAAGGTTTTTGTGAAGAGATTTTCAAGATTCTCTGATGACTTGATATGCTTTACATCAATCATCTTTTCTTTTTGAAGTTGATGGGTGAAGAAAAATTTTGGTGAGATGTGCTTTGTCCTATCTTCTTTGATGAAGTCTTCTTGAATTTGCTTTATACATGCTACATTACCCTCATAAATGAATATATATGCTTGTTTGTGACTTGCGGGAGTTTGCAACTCCCCCTGATATGTTGAACTAGAGACCTTGACCATACATATTCTCTACTTGCTTCATGAAGTGCCAATAGCTCAGAATGATTGGTCGATGTTGCTGTAATTGTTTATTTGACTAATCTTCGTGAAATAGTTGCACCATTGTTAAGAAAAATATATTTTATTAGCTGCACCATTGTTAAGAAAATATATTTTGTTTGTGATCTCCACTTATGGGGATCAGTTAAATAATATGCGTTTATATATTCAACAAGGTCAGAACAATTATATGAATAATATAAACCAAGATCTATCGCACCGTGCTAAATAAAAGAGTGCGCTTATTCCACTCAAATAGGGTACTTCAGGACACAGAATATCTTCATTTTCTTCTTTGGCAAATATGGATCATGGTCAACTTACCACCATAGGTGTACTGAGTAAATGACAATCACTCATATTGAATCTCTTCAGGAGATTTTCAGCATATTTGGCTTGATGCAGTAAAATTTCAGTTTTACTATGCTCAAATTGCAGGCCGAGACAAAATTTTGTTTCACTCAAGTCTTTCATCTCAAATTCTTCCTTAGGATAGCTACCAATTTTTACAATCTCTTCGGGAGATCCGATCAAGTTTATATCATCTATCTAGATGGCTGCTATGACGAATCCCTTCAAGGATTTCTTTATGAATACACACGAACATATATGATCATTATTATATCCTTCCCTAAACAGATATTCAATGAACCTATTGTACCACATTCTTTCGGATTGTTTAGTCCATATAGGGCTCGTTTTAATCTAATACTGTGCGTATTTGTAGACTTGGTTTTTGGTGATTTATATCCTTCGAGGATTTTCATATATATATTTCAATGTCTAGGTTACCATATAGGTATGTTGTCATCACATCCACTAGTAGAAAATCTTGCAATAATAATGGATTATTTGTAAGCACAAAAAATTTCTTGGTTGGTGCTACCATCAACAATAAATTAATCACAACAAACCCATTCATTGCAATTGTTTTGACATTTGCAAGAGATTCTATTAAATTGTTTCAAGTATTGACAATTACAAAAAAATAATTGTAACAAACAATATTCCATTACCAAAGTAGAAATAAAATATTTAATCTTTTTAATAAATTAAGTATAAACACGTGATTTACAAAGATAATTTAGCAGCTCAACAGTTTGGTGCTAAAAATTTACACACTCTTCTGAAATATTGAGCGGGCAAAATACCCCCCCCCCCCAAATGGAAGCCTTGAAATAAAGGTTGAAAAATGCTATTGTCAATTCATGCAATAGTCAAATACGACAAGAGGTAGCCACAAATTTAATTGCCTCGATTGAATAATATATTATTACCTATATATTTGAATCCAATTATAATTATGTGATTATTTTTCATGTAGTATGTATGTAGTGACAATGACTATGCGGCTGAGGTTAATGAGGAACATGCAGAAGACATTACGTGAAAAGTGAAGTTGGGGATACATGGAAGCAATAGCGGGTTATAAGTATTTTTGAAAACATTTATTGTGTTTTTTGGAGTTTGACAACTCATATTTTCTTCTATAATGTATTGTTGTTGTTTTAACACTTTGAAACAAACATATAATTTCGTAATGAGAATGTTCTGAATTCTATAATATCAAAGCTTATTTTGGTGTTCTTAAGTTTACTATTATCTAAATATGTACTAATTGTTCAAATTGTGTATTTTGCATTATTGTATTTTCTTTATATAATTGTGTGCATCAATAGGTGAAATAATTATATGTTCTTGATTTAAAAAATATCGTTTTTGTAAATTTGATTAAGCAATTATAATCAGTAATGGAGAAAATGCGTGAAATTGCATTCGCGAGGTAACAATTGTAAGGGAATAAGTACCTTGCAAACCTCTGTAGTAATAGTTCATCAGCGACGGGAAAAATCTCTTTTAAAACACACTTGCAAGTGAAAAAATATTGTAGATATTCTCTTATATATGGGGACAGCAATGTACAACTTCCATTGCAGATATTCTACTGTGGCTAATATTCACAAGGGATAGTTAAAATCTATTGCGGATGTGTACATTAAGCAGGAGAGAATTCGCAACAGCACAACTACAAGGGAATGAAGAAAAATCTCTTACAAATGTACCCTACCCATGGAATTGCACTCTTCTACAATGAATTTTTTTATTACGAATGTAGCATTTTCTACTAGTGATCCATGAGTCTTATATCGAGCTTTTCAGAAGGAGCATGATTTATTAGATATCTAAATGTGATGATGTCCATGACCGGGGAATAAGTTTCTTCATAATCAATTCATGATCTTTGTGAGAATCCTTGCGCATTATATCTTTGGATATCATTCTTTTCACTTGTTTTTTTTCTTACAAACACCCATGTAAAACCAATAGGGTTTATTGCTTTTGGGGTTTGTACTATAGGACAAAACACTTCACGTTTTGCTAGAGAATCTAGTCCCGCTTGAATTGCATCCTTCCATTTTGGCCAATCTTGTCTCTTTGGACATTTAAGAATTGTTCATGGTTCAGTGCAATCCTCATTTTCGTCACCTTTTTAATCTCATCTGCTCCAGCGTATGAAAAAATGTCATCCATGACAAATTCTTTTCGATTCTAAACTTCTCCTGAGTATGTGTAAAATATAGATTTCTTCTTATTATTGGGTATCAGTTCATCTTTCTCAGTCTCTTCTCGGATCTGATGTAAATCACCCTGGGGGGGTGTATAGGGCGATTGTGCAGAATTAAAAATTAATAAAATAAAGTACAAAGTAAATAAAAGAGTAAAGAGCAGCAAACACAGATGACGCAACGATATAACGTGGTTCGACCCCCAGGTCTACGTCCACACCACCTACTTTTAGCAATTCTCCGCCACAAGCATTCCACTATACTTAATACCCTTTGTACAGTGATTCTCGGATTCAGGCCGCGAGACCTATTACACCCACAAGACTTTCAATACAAGTACCATCAATCTCACCGAAGTGGAAAAGAAAGAAAAACCAAAACTCAAGATCGTTAAATGATTCTGACTGAAGAATATAGAGAAATTATCGCTCACACTCAGATTGACTATCGAAAGATTAGTTCAGAATAATTTTTTTTAGAAGTAACAGGGTGAAGAATACATAGTGGATTTCGTCCAATATTAATAGACCAGGAAGTGTATCGATCAACAATATAAATAATGTTTTCCAAGAATATACACAGCGCAAAGTGTGGTCGACCGTTCAGCTTTCTGACGTAAAGTAGAGAGGTGAAAGTTCGACTGCTTCTCAAGCAACCCAAGATTGCGGTCGACTGCGATGCGGTCGACCGGTCATGAAGTACGGTCGACCGGTATCGCGCTGTATATTCCGAATCCACCCTGTTTTCTTACCATAAACTAATCAATCTTTAATCAATCTTATACAATTAAAATCTCATAAAAATAGAAGCTAAAATTCAGGTCTTGGTATCTTTCTCTTTTGCTTATAGATCAATTAATCATGACCTCTTTTTGAATAACTTCCTCTTTTTCTTGTATTTGCAATCTTTATTTATTGATTTTCTTGTTTGAATATTCTTGAATCTCTCTTAGATCTCTTGTTGATATTATTTGATCCTGAAAATCTGAACAACTAACTTTAAACTTATTAGTATTAATGAGCACATTTTGTGCACACCAAACTAAGAGTTAACAATCTCTCCCTTTTGGTGTGAACAAAACATGCTGGAATGTTTGAAAATTAAAATAGGCCACATAAATACTCCCCTTGAGTTTAGTATATCCTGTTACACAGATTTTCATAAGTAAGAGCTTTTAAGAGAGATATAAATACTCCCCCTTAATTCAATGCCACCTGTTATACTGAATTACAACATTTATGATTAGTGTCAAACTTTTGAAACCATATTTGTAGTTGAAAACATTCATAGAAACATTGTAAAGTATTTGAAAACATTTCATGAAAACATGTCATGAATACTTTAGACTATTTGAAAACATTCCAAAAAAATTCTCCCCATTTTTGGAACACACCAAGAGGGATTTAAGCAGAAGAAAAGTGAAAGCACATTAAAAAAATAGTCTAGTAAAAAAAACTCATTAATCAAAATAGACAGGAGGGATAGAGTTTGAAAATAACGAAATGTTACTGTAAACGAGTGGAAGAGAATCTTCTTACATGATACCGTTGATAGCGAGACTCTTTGCTATACAGTGAGAGCTCTTCATAATATCATAGATTTGAGATCCTCCCCAATACAAGAATAATAAAAAATTGAATTTCAAGAATCACAAAAAAATGGTTTTTAAATTTTTTTTATTATTGAAGACTAGAGAGGAGACCGGTCGACCGTACAGTCGACCGCAATAGAGATAATTTAAAAATTTCCAGAGGATGAGCTGATCGACCGCATGGTCTACCGCAAATTGTAGAAACCAAAATTTGAAAATAATGTGTAAAACCAATTTTAACCAAGAGGAAACCGGTCGACCGCGCAGTCGACCGTACACCCTCACAGGCGTACAGTCGCCCGTTCAGTCGACCGCAGAATGGAATTTCATGCTGAGATATCAATCACATTTAGCTCTCCTTTCAAAAAATGAAATCATTTTTCATCTAAAAGTTTTGTAAAAATATCAGCAAGTTGTGAATCAGTAGAAATATATTCAAGTAAAATAGCCCCCTTTTGAAAGTGATCTTTAATAAAATGATACCTAATATCAATGTGTTTTGTGCGACTGTGTTGGTCAGAATTTTTGGTCATATGAACAGTGCTAGTGTTGTCACATTTTATTGGAATATGATCAAAGAATACCTTGTAATCTTCAAGAGTACATTTCATCCATAATACCTGCGCACAGCAGGATCCTGCTGCGATATATTCAGCTTCGGCAGTAGAGAGAGTTACAGAGTTTTGTTTCTTGGATGCCCACGAGACAAGGCAATTTCCCAAGAAGTGACATGTGCCGCTAGTGCTCTTTCTATCGGTTAAGCTACCGACGTAATCTGCATCAGAATATTCTACAAGAGAAAAATTTCTATTTTTCAGATACCAAAGTCCAGTATTTGGTGTGCCTTTGAGATATCGAATGATACGCTTAACGATAACCAAATGTAATTCTTTGGGACACGATTGAAAGTGTGTACATAAACAAACACTAAACATAATATTTGGATGAGATGTAGTAATATAAAGTAAACTACCAATCATACTTCGATAAGTAGAGATATCAACATTATTACCAGATTCATCTTTTGAAAGCTTGGTGGTAGTGGCCATAGGTATTTTGTAAGCATTTGCAGTTTCAAGTCCAAACTTTTTGATTAATTCCTTTGCATACTTTGATTGTGATAAAGATGTCATCCTTTCTTTGTTGTATTTGAAGCCCAAGAAAATAAGTTAGTTCTCCCATCATACTCATTTCGAATTCATCCTGCATTTGCTTTGAGAATTCCTTGCAAAGGTTTTCATTAGTGGATCCAAATATAATATCATCAACATATATTTGAACGATTAAAATATCTTTGGAAACATGTTTTATAAAAAGTATAGATTCTACTTTTCCTTTAGAAAAACCTATGTGAAGTAAGAATGAACTTAGTTGTTCATACCAAGCACGAGGAGCTTGCTTCAAACCATACAATGCTTTATCAAGCCGAAATACATGGTTTGGGTGTGTAGGATCAGAATCCAGGTGGTTGTGCAACATAAATTTCTTCCGAAATAAAACCATTTAAAAATGCACTTTTAACATCCATTTGAAAGAGAGTAAAATCCATATAAGCAGCAAATGCAAGTAAAATACGAATGGCTTCAAGTCGTGCAACAGGTGCAAAAGTTTCATTAATCTATACCTTCTTGTTGATTATAATCTTGTGCAACAAGACGGGCCTTATTTTTAGTGATTGATCCGGATTCATCTAACTTGTTCCTAAACACCCACTTAGTTCCAATTATAGTTCTATTATGAGGTCTAGGAACAAGTCTCCATACTTAATTCCTTTCGAATTGATTAAGTTCTTCTTGCATGGCAATGATCCAATCATTATTTTGCAAGGCCTCCTTAATGTTCTTAGGTTCAAGTATGGAAACGAATGCAAAAAACATATGAAATTTTGAGCTTGGTTGCGAGTAGTTACCCCTTTTGACATGTCGCTTCGTATAAGAGTTGGTGGATGACTAGACATGATTTTCCATGCGGGACGTCTTTCACCTATGGAAACTTGATGTTGTACATGTTCATATTCCATGGCATCAATTTGTTCTGCAGGCATCTCTTCTATTTGCGATTTGGATGCATCTTCATCTTGATGAGTTTTCTGATTTTGAGCATTCATATGTGGGTCTTCTTCAACATGAACCTGTTACTTTTCAACCCGTATACCTGTCTCATCATCATCAATAACATGCAATATTTCTTTGGTGTAGGGATTAGTTTTATCAAAAATAACATCAATAGATTCCTGAATTGTTCATCTTCTTTTATTAAATACACGATATGTTTTGCTAATAAGAGAATATCCTAAGAATACACCTTCCTCACTTTTACGATCAAATTTTTCCAAATTATCAAGAGTATTTAAAATAAACACTTTACATCTGAAGATGCAAAAGTAACTTAGCTTGGGAACTTTGCCATAATATAGTTCAAAAGGAGTTTTCTTAAGATATTTTCTAATGATTACTTGGTTAATTGTATAACATGCTGTATTGACAGCCTCCGTCCAAAACGATTTAGGTAAATCTTTTTCACTAAGTATGGTTCGAGCCATTTCTTGAAGAGATCGATTTTTCCTCTTAACAACCCCATTTTGTTGGAAAGTGCGAGGACAAGCGAACTCATATTTTATTCCCTTTTGATCACAAAATGAGGTGAATAGTTCGTTTTGAAATTCTCTACCATGATCACTACGAATAGTGACAATGGTGAGGCTTTTCTCATTTTCCACTCTTTGACAGAATTTTTGAAATACATACAATGTGTCATTTTTTTGTGGCACAAAGGAAACCCAAGTAAATCTACTATAATCATAAACAATTACAAAAGCATATCATGCACCTCCATTACTACATGTCTGTGATGGTCCAAAAAGATCCATGTGCAAGAGTTTAAGGGGTCTAGAAGTTGATACCATTTTCTTGGGTTTGTAAGGACTTTTAGTTTGCTTACCAAATTAGCACGACTCACACTGTTTATTTTTCTCAAATTTGATTTTAGGAATCCCCCTTACAAGCTCCTTAGTTACGAGTTTGTTGAGATTGTCCATGGCCGTGTGTCCAAGTCTTCTATGCCATAGCCAACCATCCTCATTTCTTGCAACAAAGCACCTCATATTTTCCTGTGCTAATTCTGTAGAATTTATAACATAAACATTGTTACATCGGTTAGCTAGAAGTAAACAAGATTTATTGCTATCTAGTACACTGCATGAATTTTTATCAAAAATAACTGTATAGCCTTTATCACATAATTGGCTGACACTAATTAGATTATGTTTCAAACCTCTTACCAATAGAACATCCTTAATGGAGCATGAGGAACCAAAGTTTATTCTACCTTTACCAATGGTTTGTCCCGTGCTATTATCTCCAAAGATGATATCCTTTCCTTTTTCCCTTGATAGGGATGTAAAATATTTGTTGTCACCTATCATATGATTTGAGCATCCACTATCAAGGTACCACAGATCTTTAGTCTTGACGCGCTGAGGTACCTACACCAAGATTAGTTGGTATAATTTTGCGTGTCCAAGTTTGTTTTGACCCTGCATTTGCATCCTTTCTTATCCAAACAAAATTACTATTCCTTTTTAATAAACAGTTATATGAAATATGTCATAATCTACAGTAGTAATGACATGTGATACGACTATGTCTTGAGTCATGCACACTTGCATAGCTTTGGGTTGGTTTATGATTATGTTGAAGATTGTGCAAGTGTGTATAACATGATAGTTTACATTTTTTTATGGTGTATTGGCTCTTCGTAACCAAGCCCTCGATTATCATGACTAGTATAATGCACGTGCGATGCACGTCTATAAAAAAGTTTAGTCATTAAATTAAGTATAATGCACGTGCAATGCACATCTATAAAAAAGTTTAGTCATTGAATTAAATGAATTTGTATAATTTGATTTGACGTGCATGACACGGAGATGTTTAGTGGATGTAGTTTGCACGTATATTGCATAGGTTTGCTCAGTTATAAAATTAGGGTTTGTTTGTTTACAACCCCAACTCTCCCATTAAAATAGTAGAGATAAGATCTTGAATTTTTTGTAATAAGATAACTGGGCCCTTCATATTTTTCAACAATCTTTTCAAGCTCAGTTACTCTTTTACATAATCTTTTCCTAGTCATCTTATCGTCTTTTGTGTTCCATCGAAGAGTGTCTAGTGTAGCATCAAGAATCCTATTTTGTTCAAGTGCTTCATTACATCCTTCCACTACCTCATCAAATTTCCTTTTACATTCTTTTAAATCATCTGTGAGTTTGGCGATATAAACAGATTTCTCATGAATTTCTCTTAAGTGATCATCATGCGTTACTAAAGATTCTCGAATTTTTTGTTTTAAAATTTCATTTTCCTCTAGCAATACATCATGATCTTTTCTAAATGACTCAAATTTTTCCAAGATCAAAGCATTCTTATTTTTCAGTTTTTGATTTTTTGTAATACAAGAGTCATGGGTATCATTTGAAATTTATTTATATTAACTAAGTTCACGACTTAATTTCTTAGCATAGTCTTTCAAACCATTACACATGTCTACTAGTTCATCATAAGTGGGTTCTTCGATTACCTCTTCTTGAGATGGTGATTATACCTCACCATTCCCAAGAGCCATGAAGCCGACGTCATCGTAGCCTTGCTCTCCCTTACTTGAATCGGAATCTAACCATGTTGCCTTCAGCGCCTTCTTTTTCTGACTTAGGTTTGAGCGATAGTAGTCCCTATTCCTATCTTATGAGATGGAACAATTTGCACGAATGTGTCCAGGCTTCCTGCACTTATAGCACACATCATCTTTATCCTTCTTCCTTCCTCCTTGGTACCTGCCATATTTTTTATGTTTAAGGTACTTACGAAATTGTTTTGTCAATAGAGTAATGTCTTTGTTTGACTCCTCACGATCTGAATCAGCTTTTGATGGTCAGGATTTTTCTACTTTTAGTGCAATGGTCATCTCTTCGGTCTTTGGTTCAATCCCGATGTTTTGTCTGTATCTTTTGGTCTCCGACATTTCCATCTCGTATATCTTCAGCTTTCCTTGGAATGTGTAGTAGTCGAATCCCTTCTCTTCAAGAGTCTCCCTCATAGCATCGGCCTTTACATCCCATTATGGCGTGAGACAGCTTATGAGCTTTCCGACCTTTAGGTCATCATCTAGCCCCTTACCTACGCTCTCAAGTTTGTGGACAATGATATCGAAGCGGGCGAGCATTTGATCCACATTTTTCCCTGGCAACATGCGAAACACATCAAACTTATAGAAACATAAATTAACTTTAGCTTTTACCTCAAAAGCGGATCCTTCATGCCGCTTCAGCATGTTGTTCCAGATCTCGTATGCTGTTTTGCAGTTACGCACGCAACGCATTAGTTCTTCATTGTTCAACCCTGCATAAAAAGCCGTCATGGCTTTGGAATTTGTTTTCTTGAGGGCCAACTCTGCTTTTGTAAAGGATGTCTCCCCGCCGCTAACTGGAATTTCTGTTTTATTGATGCACACATTCCATACTTCTTCTCCGTGCATCTGTAAAAAATGAGACATACGAACTTTCCAGACGTCATAGAATTTTTCATCAAAAAATGGTGATCGTGTAAGGCTTTTCTCATTGAAGATAAATGGCTCCGATGAGTACAAGTTATCGGGATGAGGGATTTCGGCCATTGGACCTTTTGCTTAAGCTTTTAGGCTTTTGACAAGCACCTCACTCTGATACCACTTTAAATCACCCTGGGGGGAGGGGGTGAATAGGGTGATTGTACGGAATTAAAAATTAATAAAATAAAGTGCAAAGTAAATAAAAGAGTTAAGAACAGCAAACACAAATGACGCAGCGATATAACGTGGTTCGACCCCCAGGTCTATGTCCACACCACCTATTTATAGCAATTCTCCGCCACAAGCATTCCACTATACTTAAAACCCTTTGTACACTGATTCTCGGATTCAGACCGAGAGACCTATTACACCCACAGGACTTCCAATACAAGTCCCGTCAATCTCACCGAAGTGGAAAAGAAAGAAAAACCAAAACTCAAGATCGTTTAATGATCCTGACTGAAGAATACAGAAAAATTATCGCTCACACTAGGACTGACTATCGAAAGATTAGTTCAGAATAATTTTTTTCAGAAGTAATAGGGTGAAGAATACATAGTGGATTCATCCAATATTAATAGACCAGGAAGTGTATCGATCAAAAATAAAAACGATACTTTCCAAGAATATACACAGCGCAAAGTGCGGTCAACCGTTTAGCTCTCTGACGTAAAGTAGAGAGGTGAAAGGTCGATTGCTTCTCAAACAACTCAAGGTTGCGGTCGACTGCGATGCGGTCGATCGGTCATGAAGTACGGTCGAACGGTATTGCGATGTATATTCCGAATCCACCCTGTTTTCTTACCATAAACTAATCAATCTTTAATCAATCTTATACAATTAAAATCTCACGAAAATAAAAGGAAAAATTCAGGTCTTGATATCTTCCTCTTTTGCATGTAGAACAATTAATCATGAACTCTTTTTGATTAACTTCCTCTTTTTTTGAAGTCACAAGGAGTTCTCTGAGTTTCTCTCTCTAGAAAATTTCTAGAGAGAGAAACTAACCCCCCCTAAACAAAACCCTAGAAAACCCTAGATCTGAAAATCTTAGGGGCGGTGGCGGCTAGCCCTCTTCGCCGCCGCCCCACCCCGTCGTCCCCCCTTGCCTCTCCTCCACGTCCTACCGTCGCGACCCTACTAATGCCGCAACCCCTTCCCTTCTCCCTTTCCCACTGTCGCGACCCTACTAACGACGACGAGATCTGGACCGGCTAAGATCCCACCGTCGAGATCTGATCTGGCTCCTCCCTCCACCGTCGAGATTTGATCTGATCTGCCTCCTCCCTCCACCGTCGATCCCTCCGTCGAGATCTGATTTGCCAAGATCCCACCATCGATCCTCCGATCTCCTCGTTGCTCGAGCATCGGAGGAATGAGGATCCCACTGTGTTCCCGGTGCGCCGCTTCTCTTCGACGACGGTAGAGTTATTCGTCTTGCCTCCATAGATCGCTGATGTTCGTCGTGCCTCCTCAGGTCGTGGTACGATGCCTTCATCGTGCCAGAGCATCCTCCCGCGCCTTTAGTCACGATTGCCTCAGATCTGGGCGATTGGCTTTGCTAGTTGTTTGCCCGGATGTTCGTATCGATGCCGGTGGGTCGTGTCGGCAACTATTGATGTGTTGACGCCTTTGTGTGGGTGGTGTGGAGGGTGTCATATGTTGTTTTGCACGATTGTGGAGCTTGGGCCCGAAGATGGATTCCCTCCATGATGTGCGCTCACTTGTCTCAACTTTCGGGGTGCTTGCCTCAACTATCGCGGAGCGACTATGTCGCGCCAGACATCCTCCCGCACCTGTTGTCGCGAATGCCTAGATCTGGGGCTCAAGTGTATGAGGTCGGTCGTTCGGTATGGGGCCCGTGGGGCCAGGCCGATGGTTGTTTACTGTGGGAGGTGGGGACTGTGTAGCACGTTGTATTGAACGATTGTGGGGCTTGGGCCCAAAAATGGGGTCCCTCCATGATGCGCTCTCACTTGTTTGCGTGTCCAACGATGCTGCCGATGCAGTCTTGACAGCGCCTGCTATCAGGCTATTGAGCTTCCTCCAGCTTAGGCCACTGTCTCATAACAGCGTCGCCTCTTCCCTCGTTGGGAGTGAGAGCCGAGATGAGTCTGTTTGGTGAGAAATCACCTGAGAGAGCAAGAGCATAAGAGAGGTGAAGATATCCTCTCCACTACTCTTTTCTAGAGCGTGGTTTTTGGTAGGGTGAGCGAGATAGTTGTTTGATGAGAAATCGCCTGAGATAGCACAATCGTGAGAGAGGTGAAGGTATCCTCTTCATGGCTATCTCTTTGGTAGCGGTTGTGGGAGCTATGTGCGGTTGCTGTGCTTGTGCCAACAGATGGGGCTACGGGGCTTGGGCCCAAAGACGGGGTCTCCCCAGTGAGGAGAAGGCAGGGATCGGCGGGTGTTAAAATCCTGCCAGACTAGTTTCGGGTGGGTGTGCATGTACCGTGGAGGCAGTGTACGAAGCTAAACTAACGTACATACAATTTTGCTGGACCGAGCTTGTTTGTCAGTCCATCCTCTAGGATTGTTGGAGGAATTTGTTGTTTGTACGGGTCATGTTGCTTCATGTATATTTTATTTTCTATCTGTACGTTGTAATCTGGCCCAGTTCGCTGGGTTTGTATCATTAATTACTTATTAATGAAACAGGGTGGCCATACTCCACCTTTTCCATCAAAGAAAAACTTCCTCTTTTGCTTGTATTTGCAATCTTTCTTTATTGCTTTCCTTATTTGAATATTCTTGAATCTCTCTTGCATCTCTTGTTGATATTATTTGATCCTGAAATCTGAACAACTAACTTTAAACTTATTGGTATTAATGAACACGTTTTGTGCACACCAAACTAAGAGTCAACATATGAGGCATAACCTCGACCGGAGTGATATGCTTTGTTTTTAAGAAATTGAATCTTTGGTTCAAGATATCTTCTAGACCGTAATGAACTCTCTCTAAAGGAGATGCTACTTCAGAATATGCTTCTTCAGGGGCATCATGAACTCTCTCTATGCCCCTGAACTCTCTCTACAGGACATGCTACTTCAGGAGCATTAGGGTGTGTTATGTTATTCAATCTCCTTTACGGGGGAGCTGAAAGTTTAGAACCTTTAGGTCTTCCATGGTTTTTTCCCATGAGGACTTTATTATTTTTCTCAGCAACTAGCAGTACAGAGATAAGTTCAGAAATCTTAGAGAAATCTTAGAGTAACTTGCATCATATATCATAATACTCAACTTATATTTAGGCCTAAACTTTTGCAGTTTTTGTGTTCGTTATAGTAAGAACTAACAAGAATTATTTAAACAGAAAACATACAGTAACATACACAGGAGTATTGCTAAAAAGAGTTTCTCTCTCTAGAAATTTCTAGAGAGAGAAACTAGATCTAAAAAAAACCCAAGAAAACCCTAGGGGTGGTGGCAACCCTCTTCGCCCCCCCACCAATGCATCGTCCCCCTTTACCCTTCTTCCTCGACAACGTCAAAGCACCCACTTCCCATTCGACCACTCCATCCCTCACTCTATCGAAGCGACCACGTGACCACTCCTTCGCGCCACGACGACGTTGTCGCGTCCGTCCTTCATGCCGACGGAGCTCCACGGCAACCCCCACGTTTGCAACGATCCTGCCGCCCTTCGAAGTCGAGATCCCTCGATTCCGCCGCTCAACGATGTCGCATAACGTCGGGGAAGAAGCTGCTGGTCGGAGGTGCGAGATCCCACGGTTGGGAACTCGCCACTTCGCCGCTCTTCAGATCCGGCCTCCGTGGTGACAACCCCCCAGGTCTGTGACACTTTTGGTGTTGGGGGGTGTTTATTAGGGTTGGAGTTTGGGTTAGGTTGGGGTTGGTTGGCTTTGCTAGATATTTGCCCGGTTGTTCTTTCCGCTTGCCACCATGTCCACACTCTTGGGGCCAATTATGGCGTTCTGCGGCTATGATGTGATTTTTCGAGGGTTGGTAGTGCGTGTGAAGAAGCCGGGTGTGCTTGGCTGTGCCGTAGTGCGAGACAACAGGGTTTTTATTTGTTTGGGGGGTTGGTGGAGCTGTCTGAGTTCGGTGTGTCTAGGTGTGTAGTTTGCGATGTAGTACGGTTGTGGGGCTAGGGCCCGAAGACGGGGCCCCCCATGAGATGTGCTCACTCGCTACTCCTGTGCCCTACGCCTTCTACTGATGCCGTCGTCCGTCTCACTTGTCTCAACTTTCGGGGTGCTTGTCTCAAATGTCGCGCCAGAGCATCCTCTCGTGCCTGATGTCGTGAACGCCTTGGATCTGGGGCTCAAGTGTGTGAGGTCGGTGGTTCGGTAGGCTATTGAGCTTCCTCCAGCTTAAGCCACTGTCTCGTAACAGCGTCGCCTCTTCCCTCATTGGGAGTAAGAGTCAAGTTGAGTCTGTGTGGTGAGAAATTGCTTGAAAGTACAAGAGCGTGAGAGATGTGAAAGTATCCTCTCCACGACTCTCTCCTGGAGCGTGGTTTTTAGTGGGGTGAGCGAGATAGTTGTTTGGTGAGAAATCACCTGAGATAGCACAATCGTGAGAGAGGTGAAGGTATCCTCTTCATGGCTATCTCTTTGGTAGCGTCTGTGGGAGCTGTTGGCGGGTTTGTTGGATGAGTGGTGGAGTTGGTGGGAGGGTGCGGTTGATGTGCAGGTGCTGTGGTGTCATAAGTCAGCCCGCGGGGCTTGGGCCCAAAGATGGGGTCCCCCCAGCGAAAAAAAGGCAGGGAATGGCGGGTGTTAAAATCCTGGCAGACTAGTTTCGGGTGGGTGTGCATGTACTGTGGAGGCAGTGTACAAAGCTAAACTGACGTACATACAATTTTGCTGGACTGAGCTTGTTTGTCGGCCCACCCTTTAGGGTTGTTGGAGAGATTTGTTGTTTGTACGGATCATGTTGCTTCATGTATGTTTTTATTTCCTATCTGTAGGTTGTATTTTGGCCCAGTTATCTAGATTTGTATCATTAACTTCTTATTAATGAAATAGGGTGGCCATACTCCACCTATTCCTTCAAAAAAACATACAGAGGAGTTGATGCAAACTGTTTATTCTCACGAAGCCAACATGACAAGAATATAAAACTCCATAGACATAAATAAACAAAAAGGAAAAGCAAGTAGCATTTTTTGGTACAAAAAAGCTAAAAACAATTTGTTGCTAAGGGGTAGAAGTAAATGCATGCTTTTGAAAACCACACAGGGGATATACTCCACAAGCTCGAAATAGAGCATGTTTCCAGTCATTCAAATTCCAAAGCAAATGACAGGTCAAAACCAAGGCAATGTTAGTCTAAAGATCAATCACAATTCAGGACCACAAGTTCCTTAATCAAATTTAAATCCAACTAATCTCTAAAGCACAAAAAAGATCGAAATGTCAAACTAGAAACAAAGCAATGCACTTTTCAGCACAGAAAAACAAACAATATCTCATTCTTTACGCTGCACATCTTGACTCAACTGAAATTACAGACGACATGTAATTAATGTTAAGACTGTAATATCAACTTTACCCTCAGGCAAGTTGAACAAAAGAGAGAGAGAGGTGTAACCATTAAGATAAAATCTCTACTACTATAATGGGAGAACCCTTAGTCCTTAACCCAATCCGTGCAGCGCCCGTATTAGGTTATGGACTAACTTTGGTAAATATTTTCGGCAGTGGACCAGTTTGGTAAATATTTCCGAAAGTGGATCAGTTTGGAAATTATTTTCTTTTCACCCTTTTCATTATCCCTTCAATTTTTTTCACGTGCACGTGTGCACGTGTATGATACTAGTCTAAATAATTTCAGAAAGTAGCTTGCTATACAAAACCCAAAACAATTTAATAAAAAAATCAATTTAAGAATAAATGAATAATTTATTGCGGGTTGGTCTCAGGCCCGAAATGATTAACCAGAGCAGAAATATATTAAAATTGTTAATGGGCTAAAGAGTCCCACGCCCAAACTGGTTATTAAAGAAACAAAAATTTTAGTGTCAGGTTCTGGTTTTAAATATCCAAAACCTGACCCAAACTAATAATCAAGATTTTATACAATAGCTTAAATATTGTGAACTTTATTGCAAATTGTATTAAAATTGTCTCATAATAATAATTATAGTTACTAGTATTTTTCACGTGCGATGTACGTTTTGATAAAAGTTTTAGAATTTTCACGTGCGATATATGTGTTAAGAAATAGTTTTGGAGTTAGACGTGCATTGCACGTAATTGGAAAAAATATTTTTAAGCAAAAGCTACAATTTGTAAGTGCAATGCATGTATTTATAAGTAGAATTTGAGTTGTACGTGCAACATATGTGTATTTTAGTGTTAAAAATATATTATAAAGTTGTTTTGCACGTGCTTTGCAGTTTTAAATAGGTGGATTTTTTTAAATTTGTTTATTTTTATTGTAATTAATGGGAGAGTTGAAGTTGCAAGTGCAATGCACGGGTTTGTATATTAACAAATGACAACCTAATTTTTCCATTATAATATTAGAGATTAGAGATGTGAGAAAAGCTCTCATCTCATAACAAATTTAATTTTCATTATTCACCAGACTCTCTTCATAGTTTGGCAAGAGGACTCGATTTTAATTAAAAGGACAACATGACAATTTGGAAAATAAAGTTCTCTATAGCGTTGTTAGACAAATCTATAAAACTAACAATATTCAACGCGATCCAAATATTCCACGTTGTCAATGATTATATTCAATGGAATGATTATTCATTATTCACATAAAAGCAAGGTGTGAGTTTTACCACAATATAATCAGAACACTGAAGATAATTGACTATTTGACAATATGACCTAATAAATGAATGGGCAAAATTAATATCTCGAAAAAACAATTCCAACAAACTCGTAAAAATTATGTCATCTATCTTCAGTTCCTCTTTAGGTATCATAACAGCCAACATCGTTCTCATGAGGGAAAGAAAAAAAAAAAAAAAAAAAAAAAAAAAAAAAAAAAAAAACTTTAAAATTTTACAAATTCGAATTCCCAATAAGCATAACTAAACCCCAAATTAAAGAAAAAAGCAAAAAGAAATTCAAAAATAAAACATAAAAAAGAGGATTCCAGATGGGTCAGCGTTTTATGAAGAATAATAAGCAAAGATTCAATAAATATAGTAGGATTTAATCAAAAGAGATACCTTTGACTGGAGGATTTTTTCCCAAACTGTCCCACTTTTTAAAAGTTTTTCCCAAAATACCTTACTTTTTTTTATTCTCTAAATGTCCCACTCGCTTTTTGAAAAAGTAAGTCTGGGATAAATCCCCTCGCTTTTTTAAAAAGCGAATCTTAGGTTGTAGATTTTCAATATCTCAAGACTCACTTTCTGAAAAAGCGAGGGGATTTATCCCACACTTGCTTTTTCAAAAAGCGAGTGTCGTTTGGGTCTTAAACCCCCCATCGCAAACATATCTCACTTTCTCCATTTTCCTTCTCCCCTTCGTCACGAAGCCCAACCTCTTCTCGCTCTGATCCAAGCGACCCATCAAATTTCATCGATTCACTCCGAAATACTTCACTATCTCATCTCCGTTCAATTGGCCACTTCGTTATTGGGGGCTGCCGCGATTTTGGGGGTGGATTGCCGTGTAGTTGTTCAAATTTGGGAGTGAGGGTTTTGGTGGAGGTGTAGTGGTTTGCATCTTGCCTAAAGATTGTGGTATATTTCTCAAACTCTATATTTTTTAATGTTGTATATATATGTAGAATTATTTAGTTAGAAATTGCTTAATATTATTGGGGGTACAATATGGATAGTGTCGCTATTGTGAAAAAATCGGGGTAAAATGTGGGGATAATTTGGGTGTCAAATTTGGATAGTGTCGGTGGAGGTGGAGGTGTATTAGTTTCAAAAAGTGGATAATTGTAGAATTTGTGGGTAAAATTTGGATATAGTTAATAATGATTGTATGTTCGTATGTGTTCTATATTTGTTGGTTATATATTTTGGTAATGTTAATAACGATTGCTTTTAGTTGTAGGATACTCTATTTTTTTAAAAATGGCACGAACGATGGGAAATGTGGAGGTAGGATCTAGTAGTAGACCTCCTCGTGGCGATGGACCACGTACATCTTTTGGCTCACCTCCTCGCGATGGACGTGGTGGTCGTCGTGGTGGCACCACGCGTACTAATGTAAGCTTATAATTTTCTATATTCGATTTATTTTATTATCATACAATTAAATGGTATATTTCTCTGTTGATGTAAATGTTGTTGTTATTTTACAGGTCCCAAGTAATCCAAATGTGGCAGGTACTTTTTCTCCGACCCCTTCTTCATCTTACATTTCCATTGGAGGTCCAGGTCCCCTCGACCCCACACTTCTTACTCTTCAGTCGCAGTATCGTTCGAAGGATGTGTGGGAAGGCAATTCGAAGGAATGTACATTCTGTGGGGGTTATCCACTACCTATGCATCCACGGATTCACCAGATCTTAAGGGATTGTGGACTGTATGGTATTGCACTGATGAGCTCTATCAAGTGCGATCGGCCTCTTCTTACAGCACTGCTTGAGAGATGGCGCCCTGAAACACACAACTTCCACCTGACAGTTGGGGAGATGACAGTGTCGCTGCAGGACGTTTCTGTACTCACCGGCCTTCCAGTTGATGCGTAGGCAGTGACAGGCTCAATGGACTTCAACCCGATATATTTAGTGGAACAATATCTCGGTGTCGAAGTGGAGGCCGGAGCAGTGAATAGAAAACAAATTCGGTTGAAGTGGTTAAAGGATAGATTCAAGAACTGATTGAGAGACGATTCCACTGATGAGGAGGTCCAGTGCTATTGCAGGGCCTACATTCTGACACTGTTTGGAGGGGTGTTGTTCCCAAATTCCAGCGGACACTCTGTCCCCTTGATGTACCTCCCACTGATTGCAGATCTGGGACGAGTCAGTCAGTATAGTTGGGGTTGTGCCGCCTTAGTGTCCCTCTACAGGAGTTTGTGCTTGTGCAGTCTCGGTTCCGTGCAGATGAATGGACCGATGATATTGCTACAAGTGTGGAGTTGGGAGCGTATTCACGTGGGTCGGCCTGTAGTGCAGAAGCAATCACCCCACTGGATCCATCTCCCCGAGGACCAGCACATGTTACCTCCTCTCAGTGTGTACTGGTCTGGAAATCTTGCGTGGACTGCCAATCCCAACAGGTGCCTGACCTACTTCCGTGATGAGTTGGATATGTTGGCAGATGATTGCGTAGTGTGGATGCCCTACATGGAGGCGCGTCTTGCTCGACTACCGCCTATTTCCTTATGTAGGCGTGATCTGTGGCTAACGAAAGCACTATTGATCAACTTCGGCACAGTTGAGTTTTATTATGTCAATAGAGTGCTTCGACAGTTTGGTCTACAGCAGATGATTCCTGTTGCCGAATCATTTAATGCGGACATGCATGCAATCACTGGAATGGGTCGTCAATCAGGACATAATTGGGCCGCCAACTTCTCGACATATGTGGAGAGATGGAATCTACACCGGTTCGAGGAAATCATTGATAACATTCTTCCATTTGAACGAACCATGCATGAGAATTATATGGGCTGGTACAGGAGGATGACGAGGCAATATATATCTCCGACAGGATAGACTCCTGCAGGTGTGGTGGTCCTGATCCGTCGACTGGTAGCCGAACAGCAGATCTACATTCAATGAACTTGCCTATGTTTCAACCGAAGGCATCGGCTATTCGTACGATTGTAAGTTTTTAAGTACTGTTGTATTCATCAAAGTTATTTTAGTATTTTGGTTTACATATACATTCACTGCATATAATATTTCAACTTATGACGTTTTGTAGATGAGCCAGACTTGGAGTATGGGCAAAAAATGTGCTGATGTGCTGAGTAGCAACGTCGCCGATGCGGTGAAGGACTTTGCACGGGAGATGTTGACGTCTTGTCGTACACAAGCTGATGATGTGGGAGAGAGGGTGACCTTGGATGCTATTTTAAACACTCCCGCTCATCGAACCAGTGCACGTGCTCCACGTATGAAGAAAGTTGCTCGCAAACCACCACGTCGTCCTAGAAACAAGTAAGAAGAAGAGGATTTCAAGAGGCTGAGATTGAAGTTGAGGGGACAGAACAACAAGATGAAGAGGATCCGATAATTATGTCCGGTGTGACACAGGCCACTCCACCACGAGGTAAACGGCAACGAAGACCTCCCACATTCTTCACCCCTGATCCGTGAAGCATCTTTGTATTTTGTTTAACTTGTTTTGTATTATTAATTTGTTAATGTTAGTTGTTGTTTGTATCAATCATGTACTAACGATATGAAATATGGAATATATGAAGTATGAAATGTTGGTATATGGTGTGTGAGTGTGTGATGTTTTAATTATGTGGTTTTGTGTGAGTTTGGTTTAGTTTCAGTTGGTGAAGTCTGGAGAAGCTTAGTTAAAATGTGGTGGATTTGAGAAGTTTGGAGAAAGTGACGAATTGGTGAAGTCTGGGATCGTATGATTTATTATTGATGCTTGGAGATGAATTGTTTGTTCGCATTGTTGAAGTTTGGAGTTGAATTGTTTCAGTTGCTACGAAGTTTGTAGGGTTTATGTCCCACCTGAAGATGTTCTGATGTTGTTTTGTGTTTACAGACCCAAGCCTCGCTTTTTGAGAAAGCGAGTCTAGGTGTGATAGGCTCGCTTTTTCAAAAAGCGAGTGTTGGGCTGATCGTTTTCCAGAGGTGAGGTTTCTCTGGAAAACATACCACCCAACAGTCGCTTTTCGAAAAAGTGAGGTTGGTTTCACTTATCTCGCTTTTTCAAAAAGCGACTGTGTAGGCTAGGTGAAATCCAGAGAAATGCTTCATCTCTAGATATCACTCAACTCTAGATTCGCTTTTTGAAAAGTCGAGTTATTTTGTACCAGACCCGCTTTCTCAGAAAGCGAGTCTTTTGCCTGAGCACACAGGCTGAAGACTCGCTTTCTGAGAAAGCGAGCCTAGTTAATACTCCCACGCTTTTTCAGAAAGCGACTGTGTAGGCTAGGTGAAATCCAGAGAAAGGTTGCATCTCTGGATATCACTGAACTCCAGACTCGCTTTTTGAAAAACCGCATTATTTTGTACCAGACTCACTTTCTCAAAAAGCGAGTCTTTGGTCTGCTCATTAAAACATACAGGCTGAAGCCTCCCTTTATATGAAAGCGAGGAGATCTTTATTAGACTCGCTTTTCGGAAAAGCGAGTTTAGGTTATGAAAATGAAATCTTCATTTTTGCTTACAATACTCATCACGCAACAATCACACTCCTACATAAGAAATGGACACAAACGATTATTCAAAATCAAACTTTGTAACCTCAATTCTTCAAAATTAAACTCATACTACTTAGTACAATTACACCGTCCAAATTAAATAGTACAATTACAAGCATACAATGGTTAAATATTTTGAGTTCCACTATTAATGCATCGCCGCTTATTGTGTCCTTGCAAACCACATTTTGAACATTTTATCCCCGTACCCCTACTAGACATATCTCTTACATCCATGTCATTGCGAATTCTCATAGATCTAGGCCTTCCTTTCCTTGAGCGTCGCAAACTAGCATCAGGTACGAGTCTTGGTCCATCAATAGTAGGCCAATATGCTGGATCTAGAATAGGATGAAACACGGGAGCATATGTTTGTGCTAATGAAGTTACAAGGTAAAATTTATCAACATAAGGCTTGTGATCGATTGCACGATATGCACAAGCTGCCAATACATGAGAACATGGAATATGATATAGATGAAATTTCATACATGTGCATGTTTTCGTACCCAAATTTACAGTGTGCAAGTTCCCACCCTTCCTTTCTCCACTTACCATGCGTATACCCATTCTCACGGAAAAAACTCCAGGTTGATGATGGAACATTGTAACCTCATGTCGGTTTGCTCTCTCACGGCGACTATCGATCAGTTCAAGTACTCTTCGAGCAAAAATCGTCCCTTCAGATAAAAGCGTACTGGCTTCCTGTCGACGAGTAGTAAAGTAAGAGTTTAGACGATAGAAGATCATCTCAACAATCGCAGATACCGGTAAACTATGGACACCTTTTAATACTGAATTAAAGACTTCTGACGGTTGGTAGTCATTATGTCGTATCTTCGACCTTCATCTGCATAAAGTGCCCATTTCTCAACCGGCTTCTCTTTCAACCAATTAGCCGCCTCGACATTGACGGTTTCAAGTGCAGCGAGTTTGGCCATAAATTTTTTAGGTTGGTTTTGACACGCTATAATTTTGGCATTTTTCCGCAATGCCTTGCTACCAAATTTACTAAAGAAATTTGTAGCAAAATGACGCATACAATAACGATGATATGCATTAGGTTCGTTCCAAGCCCCATTTTGCAAATCCATAGCAAACAATATACCAGCATGACGATCCGTGATAACACACAACTCAGTGCGATCGGTGGCATAATACCAAATGCAACTCATGAACCATGTCCATGTATTTATACTTTTTCCATCAACCAATGCAAATGCAAATGGAAATAAGCAATCATTGGCATCTGGGAAAACAACAATTAGCAAACAACCCTTGTACTTACCGTACAAATGAGTTCCATCAACACTAATAACAGGTATGCAAGACTTGAACCCTTCAATCGAAGGACCAAATGCTCAAAATACTCCCTCGAATGTTTCTTCGCTAGGACTAGACTCATATTTATCCCAGTGGACAACGGTTCCTGTATTTGCTGCTTGAATTGCTGTCAGTAGTAAAGGCAACTTCGTGTATGCTTCTTCGAAGGTACCATACAACCTTTCAATTGCCTTTTGTTTTGCTATCCAAGCTTTCTTATATAAAATCTGATAATTATATTGTAATTTCAATATCTTAATAATTGCCCGTGGTGTTAAACCGGTATCCTTCTTCACCACACCCACAATCAAATTACAAACAAGGTTGGAATCAACTTTACAGTGGTTCTGATTCAACGTGGGATTCGTACAAGTATGAAGCCCAACTATCTTCTTCACCACAAAATTCGTCCCGCCTTTTGGATCAATTGCTCGTAATCTCCAAGGGCATCCACCATCACTTACTCCGGGGGACCTTGCACGATCTCCTCAATGGTACGTTTTCTAGGTGCAATTTTGCATTTAACAGTGTACAGTAACGGTGTAGATTTCAAGGTGATGAATTCACGATGTTTTTTGATAGAATACAACTTCACAGCCCGCCGAACCGACTCTTTACTTATAAACTCCTGTCCAATGTACAATTCGTCTACAATGGATGAACCAGACGACTCTTGTGGAACATGGTGTACTCTAGCACCTTGTGTTATCTCCTCGGTAACATGGGCATTAACATTGGCATAGCTATCAGTAGCTCTCACTTCATTAGAGCTGTTGTTCGTAGGATTTACATTTGCTACATCATCATCTTCGTTTCCGTCATCATTTTCAATACTATCATCAACTTTATTGTCTGTTTCTTCCTCTTCTTCATCATCGTCTAATAAGCTGTTGTTAATGACTGCATTTTGAAAGAGTTCAAATACACTGTCATTTGGAACTTAGTAAGGAACCGGACTAGGTTGGCATGACAACTCAACATATGTAGAATCTGGGTTTGTTGTATTTGTGAAGGTGTTTTCTTGTGAGGACAGTGGATTTGGTTGTGAAGATTGAGCGGGGTTAGACATCATCTGCTGTGTAGGTACCACCCTTACGAAGCTTGAACTAGGAATATCATGTGGCTGAGCATTAAAAATTTGAATTTGCTGAATATATAACTCAAATGCAAACCAAGAACAATTGGGATCAAATGTCCTAGCAATCATTGACTTCAGAGCATTATCAGTAGATACGGGCACTATCATAAAATACTGACCATCTCCTCTACCTGATGTGTATCGAGCTAAAATTTTCACATTCCATTGATTCCTATCCCAGTTAGTAACTTCATAAATTTTCTCAACTACTTCTGCAAATTTAATGGTACGAAGTACCCAAACTATTTTCGGATCCAACAAACTATAACAACAACCAATCTTTGGATTACGAATTATTTCACCACCAAAGTATAACCAAATAGGAATCTCCAAATCCATACCTACGTTTATTTATACCAAAATACGAGTTATTATCTACCCATAAACAAAACCTATGGAAATTAACAAAATAATAGGTCAATAAACATCATACCTTCACAAGATTATTTGAAAAGAAATTTGCCGTAGATATTTGGGTCAAATAGTTGAAGTTGCTTTCCTCTTCAAGTATATCAAAATTCCAAAATTTTGATGTCTCGGAAGATGGGTTTAAGGTTTTCAAAGTAATTTTATGGGTTAATCCACAAATTTCGGTGGTACTTTGACGAATCTGATATGAGAGATGGGTTAGGGTTTCAGGGTTAGAAGAGGAGGATGAAGATAGAGAAGTAAAGAGAATATGAGATCTGATATCGGGCGTGGGGGGTCATGAAACCCCAAATCGACACTCGCTTTTTCAAAAAGCGATTTTGGGATAAATCCCCTCGCTTTTTGAGAAAGTGAGTGTTGCTGGGCAACAAAAGTCCAGACTCGCTTTTTGAAAAAGCGACTGTGGGATAAATCCCCTCACTTTTTCAGAAAGCGAGTTTTGAGATGTTGAAAATCTACAACCTAAGACTCGCTTTTTGAAAAAGCGAAGGGATTTATCCCAGACTCGCTTTTTCAAAAAGCGAGTGGGGCGTTTAGGGAATAAAAAAAAGTAGGGCAGTTTGGGAAAAACTTTCAAAAAGTGGGACAGTTTGGGAAAAAAATTCTGAATGGAGAGATGAGTCCACGTGATCCCCGAAAATTTGTTGTTATACACATGGATTTAATCAACAAAGTTTCATACTTTGTTGATGAAGTTTCTCAACCTGCTGTTATTTTGGATCGACGAATGGTCCTAAAAAGGGGAATTGCAGTGTTAGAAGTTTTGGTGTAGTGCAGGCATGGTAGCAGCAACGAGACTACTTGGGAGAATAATTAGGACTTGTATTGGCCAGAGTTTCACTCACTCTTGGAATCTTCTTTTGATGGGGGGAGTAATGATCCAGTCCCTGGATCTCACCGGAGTGCAGGTAGTTGATGGGTGGGAACAATAGAAGACAGACCATAACTGGAAGATATGAGTTAGAGTGGATAAGTCAGTACATATCAGTCACCGTGTTATTTTTCTTTGTTGTTGGGTTTATTTGTAAATGTGCATGGAAATAGTCATAAAAGCCCAACAACTTGTTGTAACTGCCTAACATATTGTCCAAATACTTGCAATGTACGTATTTCTCCTGTATATAAATAAACCCCGCTGTAGTTAGTTCGATATGAATAAAGAATCTTGATTTCTACTATTCATCTTCTCCTTCCTCTCATCTGCGCCATTGTAGCTCGTGAGCGTAGTGATGCCGAGGAAGAAGGCTCCAGCGACCAGCCCCGTCAACGGTGGTCAACCTGGAACAATGGTATCAGAGCTTCAAGATCCTGCAATGGCGATAAAAAAGACGACGACCAAATTTGACGGTGAGGTCGAAAGTCTGAGGAATCTTGACGATGGATTCCAATCCAAGTTCGGTTCAAATGACTAGACAACAAGGAGTTCCACTAATTACGATGTAGAATTCCATAAGTTGTTCGACATTCAACGATGATTGATCTTTGAGTCTTGTTACCGGCATGAGAGGTCGAGAATTCATCAAAAAGGTTTCGATGATGGGGTGGGGGATATTCTTCACCTCGATATTATCGACGATCATCACCACGACATCAATTTCCTGACCAAGTCTTCGATCAAGAAGTTAATCAAGAACTCGAAGAGATATTTGAGCGATTGGAGTTAGCACTAGATCGATTGCTTCAAGATTCACGCTGCACTCATCATTCTCGACAAATCATTCTCGACAATTAAAGGACCGTTGGAAGTCTGAAGATAGTGAAGAAGAATGGGAAGATAGATGTGGTTTTTGGCGATCACCATGTAACACCCCGAGCCCGGCTCAGCTGCGCATGCGACTACGCGTGAGCGCATGCAAAAATAAGTCCTAACAACGGCCCACCATAGTCTTGCCTCACAAAAGGTGTCTTGGCTAATTAGTGCATCTTGGTCATGAGCTATATTTTATAAACTACTCTATTTCACTATTAACCATTGATATGAGATCTTTTTCCTTCACAACTCCCGACCTATTCACACTCCTCACGTGCAAGCCTCACCCTTTCGTCCTCCCATGTGAGTGTGAAGTCCACCATATATTCAATTCCCAATTAAATCTTCATAGGCCCAACCACACACACTACCATCTATAGGCCCATATATATATATATATATATATATATATATATATATATATATATATATATATATATATATATATAAAGAAATACAGAGTATTACATACACCCCCCTTAAGATCTTAGCGTCCATGGCTGATGTGACCCATACATGGATGCCATTTATGTACTGGCCCATGCCATCTGTACTCGCCTTATAATCATTGTGGCATCATCATCGGTGTTGAAAGTCGACTCTGATACTCATTTATAACGCCCCAAATACGGCTCAGCTGCGCACACGCGAAACAATTCCTAATAACGGCCTGCTACAGGCTTGCCTCACAAAAGGCATGGCTAATTGGTGCCTCTTAATCATGGGCTATATTATATAAACTACTCTATTTCACTTGTAATACCCTGCAAAATAGCATATAGCTATTTTGCATCATAATCCGTGCATAGTTGAGAATTGCACGCGATTATATATATTTCTAATAATTATTAGTTTTAATTGAGAAATCTCAGATATATTAGTTATTCTGAACTCGATGAGATAGACTAGGGATATCTTCTCAATTAAACTATGAACTTGCCCTGATTATTTTGACAGGACAATCTCCAGAAAAAATAATAATTTTTATAAATATATATTTTTATAAATTCAAAATATCGTATTTTTAAGTACATAGATAAATATCTATATATACATTGATTGGATCGTATTGGATAAATTATGATGTGTGATTTATAGTTGTTTTGAATATGAATATGCCCGTGTATATTCTATAAATGTTAGAATATATTTTGCTATGGAAATCAAAATATTAATTTGAGTTGTAATTAATCATGCATTGTTCTTTATTAGGGTTAGGGTTGTTTAACCTAAGGTTAGGGTTACTTGACCTAACATAGGGTTAGAAAACCCTAGCATCATGGTGATCATGGCTTGAATTGTGATGAGATCCAATGGCTACAATTGGCCATGAAGGATTCTTCATGAAGCTTGTAAGAGCACACTTGAAGCTCCTAGAATTTTTTGTTGGCAACTCATCCCACCTCCACTCCATCCTAACCATCCTTCTCACCGCACCCCCCCCCCCCCCCCCCCCTCTTTCCCCTTCCATCTATTTTTTTCATTTTTCCAAAAACTCCCACTCCATTTCTTCTTCTTCTTGCATAGTTCCAAAAAGAATTAATTAAAAGGAAGTGAGAAGAAAAGAGAGTGAGTGAGAAAAAAAGAGAATTCATGTGTTTGTTTTGTAGGTTCATACTTGGGAGCTTGGAGATGAAGTGATGGCAAGCAAGGAGAAGGAGAAGGTGAAGACTAGGTTTTTCTCAACCTTAAAGGTGGGTGTTCTTCAACTTTTGTATGTTATACTTAGAAATTTGTAACTTGCAAATGGTTTGGAATTTGCTTATAAAATTTTTGTGGCATGTTCTAGGATAAGTTTAGAGTATCCTCTATTTTTTCATATTTTTATGGGTTTGTTTAGTATCCCAAACAGCCACTTCAATTTCGGACAGTAAGCAAGGCTGAAAACTCAGTGTTGGTAGGGTATTTTAAGCTAAAATTTCTACTGGATGCTCTTGTATATGTCTAAAAATATCGTTCAAATTTCATAATTTTCTGAGATCGTTTGATACCTCAAAGAATTTGTAGATTGCAACTGGTCTGGAAAACAGAAGCAGAATCTGCCTACGTTGAGGTTGAAGTTCATTAATTGATATCTACTTTTGTGTACATGATATTGTCATGAATTTTTTTTCTGTAGGATTTAATATGAGTCTACATCATGATTCTAAAATTTTAGAATTATTAGACAACCTTTGATGGAGTTTCAAAAATAAATTGCATATAGAGGTAAAGACCCTGTCTGAAAAGCAGTATAATTTTTATGCTATGGTTGAAGGGACATAACTCTCTGTGTATTATGAATCTAGATGTAATTTTTGGAAACAATGGAATGATATATGTTTAGTTTCAGAATCTCAAATTTCATGAGCTTTGAACTTAGGGTTGATTTTTTATTGAATTTTAACTAGACTGAGTTCAGTTTCTAGCTCAGATTGCATGGTCTGTGTATTTGGATAAATATGGAATTATGTGTTAAGAATTTGGAAGAATGATCAACTAGAGATTTGTATTAGAGAGTCTTAGCTTTCCAAAACATTTGGAATTATACAATTCCAATTTTTGTGGCAAAAGTTATGATTTCTTTTACAATGGGGCAGAACCAGTCTATATTGAAGGGCTTAACTTTTGTAAAGGAAACTCATTTCCTGTGTGTATACCGATAAAAATTGAAATTTTAGAGGATTTTAATGGATGAATCTGGGGATGTGTTCAACTAGAACGTTGTAGTAGACACTCCCACCTTTCCATAGAATCCAGAATCGAGTAATTCCAACAAGTAAACAAGTTTTTATGTTGATGGCAAGATGCAGCAAGTGTAGGAAGAAATGCACAGCCAAGAGCATATTGAGATTGCATAGCCCCTAGATGGCTGAATTTGAAGAAATTGTTAGCTAGAGACTTATAGTTTAGGGTCTTAGCTTTCCAGAATGAGTAATATCAAGCAAATCCGAATTATATTTTGGAAGATATGAATGTTACAAGTTCAGCAACCTGCGGTCTTGATCGACTTCAAGCATGGGGTAAATCAGGGAACTAGTGTTCTATAAGGAAATTGAGGGAGTTGTCAACTAGGAAATTGCAGTAGAGTTTCCTATCCTTCTAGAAAACCTAATTTTGTTGGATTCCGGTGAGCATAGCTGGAGTCGCAGCAACTACTATGTCTTGAACTGCTTATGATTGGAAAATTGATAAGGAATTCACTACATACCGCAGTATGGTGATTGTGAGCTATTGAGTTTTAAGATGTTTTAAGCACTTCATTTGGAACTTAGATAGATGCCTGTGCTTAGTACTCATGGTGGACACATGAGAAGGTTAGGAGACCAGCTATGGTTGGTTTGTTGTAATTGTGGTGCCATAGCTAGTATAGTTTGGGGCTAGTATAGGGTTGTTGATACCCTAGGACTATCAACCTAGTCGGCAAGTATTGTGATTGATTTATTTCCACCTCAAGAGTTAGTGGAATTCCTGTGCACCGCCAGATCGTTTACAGAGAGAAGGTTGACTGCGAGCCGAGATACTGGATGAGATTCGAGACGAAGGTGGTGGCGAACGATGGGGATCGAATCGTCGGTATTTGGGGTTGATAGGCTAGGATTTCTACCTCATCTAGGTTGTGTTGATGCATAAGTCTGTCAATGGTCGGGTGTTGGTAGTTGTGTATGTTACCTTCATTCACAAATTTGTATGCATCTTTTGGGCACCGATGGACTACTCGCTGAGGGTCACGGATCGGGAATTTGGTCAAAGTCCTGTGAAGGTATTAGAAATCGGTGAATGTTGGTTCACCATGATTTATTACTTTTTTTTTGACAGACTAGTCATGCTTAACATTTGTTTAGACACCGTGCATGATTTGAGTGATAAACGTATTTTCAGTAAATTGTATCTAATTAAACTTTCCTTACTGTTCGCTTGAAGACCGATTTGGTGTTAGGGGTGACACCCTATAATTCGACTCGTTCTGAGAGCCAGCACTAGGCGGTGATAACCAGGGTTGTCTCTTCCTGTCATTAGGAATATATGCTGTTGTGCGTATCTCGCACCGTTGATTCCTGAAGTGCCATGGTAAGAACTGGAGGTTTCCTGTCGGATATGGAACTTAGACCTTCGAGGCCAGCATGTTCTTATGTTAAGTTGACACAACGGACCATGGGGCTGCTGTCCCATGGATCTTCGGCATTATAGATGTGCGGTTGTGTATCTGTAAGATCGTCATGATATTTGGTGTGATCCAGACCGGATTGAGAAACTAGTGGCAAACAATGACACCACTGTGTTTAGCAGTAATAACTACAAGATGCACCAGCCACGATTGTATCTATCAGGAATAGATTGAGTACAATAGTAGAAAATAATTGCGTAACGAGGGTTCGAAACCCTGAAACTGGAGGAAACGGCTTGATCTGGAATGTATGTAGTATGAGATGCATGCATATCTAGATTCTTGCTGACATTAGGCTAAGTGCATTTGTTTTCTGTGCATTGTATACTATGCATTAGACTTTAGTTCATGGCATATACTGACACTAGGAAATTAGGATGCACGTCTCTGTTTTCATTAAAGGCTGATTGTGATTGCTAGTTGGAGATCGTTGTTTCTTATCAACATTGCGTCAGTATAAGTACTGACGTGCCCACTCAATTAGGTGTTGGATACCAAGTCGCGAGTACAAGAGAAATCAAGACAAGCAGGGCATCCCAGTGGAGTGGCAGTGTACATGCCTACCACTTAAGCAGTTACAAAAATATCAGAGTCGCGCAACGGAAGGCTCAGGCCGAGGGGCAAGCCCCAGGGAAGCAGATTGACCACTCAGCAGAGTTCGGCAGTGACCAGTTGCTTGCCGTTCTGGAAGACAGCTGATAGTTTTACAAGAGAAGTTTGAATATTTTGTAATCAGTTGTAATGAGTTAATGTAATTTGTATTCCTTGTTCAGGAACAATATACATTTGTAGTTAATGACGTAATGACTTATTTGGCAATAAACACTATTTTAAATTTCCGTGTTATTTACTGTGTTGAGATGCATTTGAAGGCAAAGATTCTGGTTGTGTCACGGATGTCCGGTAACGGGGATCCGATGCGTTACATCACTATTAACCACCGATATGGGATCTTTTTCCCTTCACAACTCCAGACCTATTCACACTCCTCACGTGGAAGCCTCACCCTTTCCTCCTCCACGTGAGTATGAAACCTGGGCCCACATCAACCTTACACAACCAGCCACCACTCACGTGGCCCATTTAATCATTTCATAAGCCACCAATTATTCAATGCCCAATTAAATCTCCATAGGCCCAACCACACACTACCATCTATAGACCCAATATATCTATATAATAAAACACAAAGAAAGCTATCAAGTGGCTCTCCTTCAATCCCCCCAAAAATAAAAGGTCCAGATCTAACCTCACAAAACATATTTTTCCCTCCAAAAGTTCCCCCCCAAAACTCAAATTCAAATCCCCCACCCAAAACAACTCTTATATTTATTTAATTTTTTTTTTCTCTCTCTCCCTCCTTCTTCTATTCAAAAAATTAAGAAAATAAAATTTTAAAATTTTTTTACAAAATTAAAAATTAAAAAATTAAAAAAATTTAAAAACTTAAAAAATAATTCAAAAAAATCATATAATATGTTTTTTGCTGGACCCCCAAAAGTATCTCATATAATATGTTTGCTACTTCAGTTAATTTGCTGGACCTCCAAAACTATTTTATATGATCAAACAAGGTGCACCGTTCCGAAGACGTGACGTAGACACGTGTAAACGGGCAAACCGAGTATATATATATATATATATATATATATATATATATATATATATATATATATATATATATATATATATATATATATATATATATAAATACGGGGTATTACACACCAACTGCTCGACAAAATTCTTATGAGAAATCAGCATCAACCAACAGATCGCAGGGTGGGTATCTTCCTCCCCATATGCGACACAAAGCTTCTTCGACTCCAATCCCTTCATGCCTCAATTATGCAACCAAAGAACCATCTTCGGAGGTGACGATGCAACCATGTATGAGGGATTGAAAATGTGCACCAACTGTTCGACAAAATACTTATGAGAAATCGCAGGGAAGGTATCACCCTCACCATCTGCAACAAAATGCTTCTGCTCCTCAAGATGATAGAGTGTAAGGTATTGTTCTGCATAATCATGATCCTAGTTTGGAGTACAGTCAAGATAGTGGAGTACAGTCTGTCCTATCCAAGAAAGATCCAAATCTCATACTCAAAGTTCTGAAACTCTCAACCGCTGATTCAATATTAGAATATGATGATATGAAGTCTCAAAGAGAAGGTCATGTTACTTTTCCAACTAATGTAGATGAGAAATGGTCTGAATTTCCTCGAGGTGTGAAATTTGAGTCCTCTGATGAGGAGCTTCTTATTTCGAAAATCTTTTATCAGATTAAGTTGAATGACGGTGGCAGGAATGTTTGTGACTTTTCTGTAAATACTGTTGAAGTTGATTCAGTTGAAAGTGAATGTAATGAGGATGCTTCTCTTGTGGCTGTTCACGATATGGTTAATTTCCATGGGATTGATGGGTGTCTTTATTACAAGTACAAGACTCCAGTTGTTAGTTTGGGTGATGAAGAACTGCATTTGGTGGCCATGACTTATAGGAAGAATGCCATGCAGTATTCATGTTTTTGGGGTTTCAGTATCGCACCTGGACTGTACAATTGTTCCCTTGATATGTTAAACTTACGGTGCCTGGGAATTGTGTTTAATCTTGACGAAACACTAGTAGTTGCTAATACAATGAAATCCATTAAGGACAAGATCAATGTCGTAAAACAAAAGATAGAGAGATCCGCAGCATGTTACTGCAATGCTGACGGAGGTGAAGCGGTATCAAAATGACAGGCTTATTTTGAAATAGTACTTGAAAAATGACCAAGTAGTTGATGATGGGACGGTGTTCAAAATTCAACAGGAGATAGTTCAGCCAATATCAGACAATTATCAACCAAGCACTCGCCCAATTATAAGATTACCAGAGAAGAACATAATTCTGACTCGTGTCAATCCAGCGATAAGGAATACTAGCGTCCTCATGCGATTACGACCTGCATGGGAGCATCTAAGCAGCCACATAACCGCAAATAGTCGCATGCGCTTTGAGGTTTATGTTTGCACATTGGCTGAGGGAGATTATGCTCTAGAAATGTGGAGACTTCTTAACCCTGAAGCAAGATTGATCAGCTCAAAGGAACATCTGGACCGAGTAGTGTGTGTTAAGCCTGGCACAAAGAAATTTTTGTTCAGTGTATTTCGAGATGGAATCTGCCATCCAAATATCGCTCTAGTTATTGATGATCACATGAATGTTTGGGATGAAAAAGATCAACCATGTGTGCATGTCATCCCTGCATTCGTTTCATATTATGTTCCCCAGGCAGAAGCAAACAACAGTATTCCTGTTTCAACTATAGCAAGGAACGTCACATGTAATGTTAGAGCCAATTTTTTCGTAGAATTTGATCGAAGGTTATTTCCATGCATTACTGGTGTTTTCTATGAAGATGAATTGGTAGAACTTATTGCTCCAGATGTTAGCGATTATCTGATATCATAGGATTATGCTCCTGCATCAAATGGAAGCAAAAGTTCACCTTCATGTAGAGAAGGCAATGGTCTCAAGTCAAATTCGCTGCAAATCGCTGCTCGAATAACTATGCCTTCTCAGTACACCCCATTGAGCAAGCCATTAGGTCAATCTACTGTTTCAGAACCAACGCTGCAGTGTTACAGAAGAGGGAGAAATTCCTGAATCATATGTTGATCCTGATACAATGAGAAGAATTCTCATTTTGCAGCATGGGGCAATGGGTTTGTCACTGCTGGAGATACTGCTGTTGTTGTTGCTGCTGAAAATCCAGTAGCTAAGTTTATGCAAGCAAAAAACTGAAATCGTTGCAGCCAGCACAATGGCGATTCCCTGACTTCCGCAAACTCTTGGAATCTTTTTTTGATGGGGGGAGTAATGATCCAGCCCCTGGATCTCACCGGAGTGCAGGTAGTTGATGGGCGGGGACAGCAAAAGAGGGACCATAGCTGGAAGATATGAGTTAGAGTGGATATGTCAGTGCATATCAATCCCCGGGTTATTTTTCTTTTTTGTTGGGTTTATTTGTAAATGTGCAAGGAAATAGTCATAAAAGCCCAACGACTTGTTGTAACTGCCTAACAGATTGTCCAAATACATGCAGTGCATTGCACGTATTTTCTCTGTGTATAAATAAACCCCGCTGTAATTATTTCGATATGAATAAAGAATCTTGATTTCTACTGTTCATCTTCTGCTTCCTCTCATCTCCGCCATTGCAACTCGCGAGCGCAGCGATGCCGAGGAAGAAGGCTGCAACGACCAGCCCCGTCGACGGTGGGTCTGGAACACCACGTGTTTTGGAGAATAGAGAGAGAGAGAGAGAGAAGGGGAGTTCAGCAACATACTTTTCTTGTCGTGGTTAAATCAGCGGCCTAAAGCTCTTCGAGGCATTATGCTGATAACGTGTTGCGAAAAAGAGAGAGATGGAGATATATCCGAATCCAAGTGTTGTGCCTCTTTATTCATAACATATATCTATAATCTCTAGTATTATAATGAGAGAGTTGAGGTTGTGTCATTTGTAAACAAACTGTAATTTGTAGACAATCAACCATCTAATCTCAACCATTTATTTTTAAGTGGAAGTTACATCAACCATCCATTTAGTCAAATGTTGTCAGTTACCATAATACCTAAAAGTTCAACTTTATTTACGACATAATTATTTACAAGAGTGTCACTCATATAAATTAAAGTTAGTACCACTAGGGGTAATTATAAAGAGTATGGTAAGGATTTGAGATGGGTAAAAGGAGTTCTCAGGTTCGATACTAGACAACGTCATAGTCTTTACCTAAAAATAATAAAAAAATCATAGGGCGTGCATCGCACGTGCAGATTCCTAGTATATATAGGGAAGAAGTTAGGCAGTCACCTTAATAGATGGGCATCCACCTAATAGGTAGTCACGATTTCACAAAAAATCAACAATAATAAGTCCCACTGGCTTATTGGGCTTAGATCCCACGTGGATCAAACAAAATCCGAAACTTACAAGGTACAACCCGAACCAAACCTGACCTGTTTCGATGCCCAAATCCCTGCACTTTTTGAAAATATTTGCGATTATGAGACAGTTTCGAAACTATTAGCGCTCGTGGGCTACTTTGTGCCACGTCAGTAGTGACCGCTATTCTCATTACCGACCTCTTCATTTTGAAAGTCGCTAATGGGAATAGCGGCCTATGTTTTAAAATTTTTTGAATTTTTTGTTTGTTGTCGCTATTCCCATTAGCGACCTTAGTATATATGAGGTCGCTAATGGGATTAGCAACCTCAAATGAATGTATTGAGACACTTAGCGATTTCTAGAGAACTTTTGCTCTCTTGGATTTTTTTTTATAAACTGAGGTCGCTATTGGGAATAGTGGCCTTAGTATACTTCGGTCGTGATTCGCAATGGCGACCTCAATAGGAAACACATTCTGCTTGTTCTTTGTAAAATTTGCAAAATAGTCACACAACTAAGGCCTCTATTCGGAATAACGACCTTAGTATAATAAATGCTTCTATTCCGAATAACGACCTTAGTACAACTAACGCCTCTATTTCGAATAGCGACCTTTATACAACTAAGGTCGCTATTCGGAACAGAGACCTCATTTTCAAAAATAAATTGATGCCTATTTTTCAGAGAGCAAAATCTCTCTAAATTTTTCTAAGTGTTAGAATACAATTCATTAAAGATCACTAATCCCATTAGTGACCTTATATATACTAAGGTCGCTAGTGAGAATAGCGACAACAAACAAATTTTTTTAAATATTTTAAAACAGAGGCCGCTATTCTCATTAGCAATTTTAAAAATATAGATGTTGCAAATGAGAGTAACGTCTGTTGCTGACGTGACACAAAGTAATCCACGAGCGCTAATAGTTTCAAAACTGGCCTATAATCGCAAATATTTTCAAAAAGTAGCCTATTACGGAAAAAATCTCAATCCCTACCAGGCTTTATCTTCTTCAATCCATAGCAAGAGAAACCCGTACATTTTCACCCCCAACCTCAAAAACAGAGTAAGAGAGAGAGCAAACCAAATGGCAGCTGTTTCCTTAACAGCAGTCCCTCTTGCTTCATCTCTCTCTATTGTCACCAATGCCAGAAACCCATCACCCTCTCTCTCTTTCCCAACTCCCCAACCCTCTCAAAAGGTACTCTTTCTCTCTCTCTTTTTTTCATCTTCATTTCTTTGAAATATTTGTTTTTGTTGTTGTAGTATGGAGGACTGAGCATCCAATGCGTGCGTGTTGGTGGGGTTGAGATACCCAACAACAAAAGGGTCGAGTTCTCCCTTCAGTACATTCATGGGATTGGGCGGACCAGATCTCGCCAAATTCTGTGCGACCTCAGTTTGGAGAATAAGGTCACTAAGGATTTGTCTGACGAGGAGCTTATTAGCCTCAGGGATGAAGTCTCCAAGTATATGATTGAAGGAGACCTTGTATGATTCTTGCCCTCTTTCTTTAATTTTTTGTTTCTTTATTCTGATTGTAGGTTTGTTTGGTTTTATATAATATGGGTAATTTCCTTACTTGAGGAAATTTCGGATCGTCAATGTGTAGAGAAATTTGTAGTGAAATCATGCTTTGGGTTGTTGGGGGGAAATGAGAATCAGAGATGTTTCATCTTGATTGTTATAATCAAACTTCAACTATAGTCAAATTTTATGGAACTCTCGTTGATATGTAGCTGTTTCAGACCCCTTTGGAAATTAGAGCAAGGATTGTATTTTGGTCCCCCATTTGGTTGTTATATGAATCAATTTGAATGAAATGGAATATTATACTTTGGTTGCCGCTTGCCATTGTCTTGTTAGTTCTTATTTTGATATGGGTTAATTGGAAACAGAAACGTTTCAATCGGATGGCTATTGAGAGACTGAAGGAGATACGATGTTATCGGGGGATCAGGCACGAGATGGGGCTGCCATGCCGAGGCCAGCGCACAAAGAACAACTGTAGAACCCTCAAGGGGAAGAAGGTTGCTATTGCTGGCAAGAAGAAGGCTCGTTGATAAGACTGAATTAGTAATGAATGCTCTCTTCTTCTCCTTTCAAGTCCTTGTTTTTTGTTGAATATGATGATGACAATATCTTACATTGATGTAAACCTAGATTTCTTTTACTACTTGACAGTGTACTGCTCTTTGGATTTGAAGGCTCTACAAACTTCTACTTGTAATGTGTCTGAAGTCATTGAAATCAACATTAGACTAGTGTTGTCCACTTGGCCTTGTGAAACCTTCGTTATTTGATCATATACAGAAACAGGTTTTACTGAGCTTTCTGTCAATAAATTTTATCTATGTCAGTATCTGATATCTTAGATCTTACCCTCCTTACATATCCTTGACCATAAACTTGAGCTTTATCTTTAATCATAAGGTTCCTGACCCAGTATTGCCACTAGCTTAACACTTCTGTTCTAATATGATCTGAATTTTCATGTTTGGACCTATAAAATTGCCTTTGAAGGTTATACTGTAGGGTGCGAACTATAAGATTTGTAATTAAGCCTGTTTTCTTATAGGATACTAACACGACAATGCAATGTATGTATCCATGTAGGAATATAATTTATGTAGTGAAGGTTCAGAGTTCAAGTATATATATACTTTTGTACATATTAAGGATGTTATGGATGTAATCTATATAATAAAACACAAAGAAAAAGCTATCAAGTGGCTCTCCTTTAATAGTAAGGAAATCAATGGTCCAGATCTAAGTTCCCAAAAGACACTTTCCCCTCCAAAAGTTTTCCCCCAAAACTCATTCAAATTCCCCCCCCCCCCCCCCCAAAACAACTCCTTTATTTATTTAATTATTTCTCTCTCTCTCTCTCTCTCTCTCTCTCTCTCTCTCTATTTACTCGGAAATTTAGATATTCAGATTTCAGGTTTGTAAATTTTCAGATTTTTTATGTTTTTTTTATTGCCCATGTTACATTGAAAATAGCAAATATCTCCTCAATAGTTAAATTTCATCATTTTTCACCCGCAAAGTTCTAAGAAGTTGGATTTTATACCCACATTTATAATTATTTTTCAACATATACTAATGGAAACATTGACTTTTATTTACAACTAATTATTGTCGTACTATTCAAACTTGAGCTACATAATTATTGTTTTACTGTTTACAAGACTTTTCATATGCTGTATCGTTCCGAAGACGTGCCGTAGGCACGTGCCCACGGGCAAATCTAGTTATACAATATATCTTAATTAAGGTGGCTCCATGAAATAAGATAGAAATTTATGTATCTAGCCATCACCTTGTAGTCTAAGAACATGGACATTTCAGCCTACACACGACACACTGGTGTAAAAGTTATAATCACGAGGCAGTAAGTATCATGCACAGTATGTGTAATGTTGCTTTGAGTTTCATTTTCCTGACTTCTAAGTTGTTGCCATATACTTGGGAAAGGAAACTATTACTGAAAGATGGAATTTCAATTGAACCTAGTAAGCCAATTGGGTGATAGAAAGCCTACCTTTGTTTATGCTTTTTAAGTGCATAATAAACAAGCACCTCATATTTCTAGGTTACACATGTCTAAAAGTGGGAAAATTATAAGATTTGTTGTACAAATTTGGTTCATCGTTGAGGTATAGGAGACACCGAGGAGCAAAATGACAACTCACACAAGTTATGCTTTCAGAGCTGTTCTAAGTTCTAACCCTTTGTGGCAAGTGTGTTCTAATTGTGTTAATGTCTCGATGGCTGAAATAGCAACATTGTTTTTTGTTACTAAATTTAATGACTGGAGATAAACTATTAAGTTGTGTTTCACACTTGACCTATGCAACAATTGTTACATGTGGTTGTTTGAACTTTTGCTCGTTATTAAGGCCACTGTATGCATGTTTCTAATATTTTCATTGCATGCGTGAATCTTGGCCTTATATGATGTAGATGCAGAACACGCTGGGTTTAACTTTAGCTATATTTTTATTGTTACAATGCAAGAACTGTAATGTGAGAAATCGCATATGTAATATAGGTGACAGTATACTTGACATGGCCATTTCCCATGCCAGTGTTTAAAAGTGACAGAGATAATTTTTTCCAAAGCTGTGTCGAAAAGCATGAAAAAGGAATTATTTGGAGCTTATTTTGTTATGATAATAGTGAAAATGATTGAGGTACGTGATGTTTATGTTTTTGTTCTTCTAATAATCAAGCAACTACTGAATAATGATGAACTTGTTACTTATCTTTGAAAATCACTTTACAGTTAGAATACATTTGGCTCATCTGTTGATGTCATATTTAGCTGTTTTCCTGTGACTTATGATTAATCAGTGCCGTTATTCTTTCAATGTCTATGCTGTACCGATACTTCAAAATGAACCTGTGCCGAACATGTAATTGATACTTCTCTGACGTGTATCACAGAGTCACAGTGACTTATGTTTTCATGTTCAAGTTCAGGAATTGAACTTAGAGCATGCCATTGCTTGTTCATCCTTTAGAGCATCTGTAGTCGTTATTAGCCAAAATTTGTATATTTGGCATATAGCCAATAGCTATATAACTTTCGTCTGTAGTTAGCCAAAATTTGGCTTTTCGAAATCTTAATAGGACGGATAGAAATTCATTTCCCGTCCGATGTTTTTTTTTAAAAAAATCTTAATAAAAAATTTCCCTTATCTCCTTTTTGTAGCATTTAAATTCTTTTTTAAAAAATGTAGTAGTTGATAGTGACATTTTTAAAAAAAATTCAAAAAAAAAAAAATCAAAAAAGTTCTCCCAAAACCACCAAGGACGGTGTATAATTTCCCTTCAGGCCCGGCCTGGCCCTGATGCAACTGATGCATTTGCATCTGGCCCCCAAATTCCCCAAAAAAAGGGGGGCCCCGTTTTCAGGAAAAAAAAAATTATATTAGCTTTAGACCCCTAAAATCCATGAATCGTTTTATTTTTTTCATGATTTTATAGTAGCTTTAGGCCCCTAAATTTGTAATTCCTTTGTAAATATATGCCCGTATTTTACGCGTAAAAGAAAAATACTGTTATTAGGGGCCCCAAAAAATAATTACTTGAGCCTTTAAATTTTGTTTAAGAACTAGGTTTGCCCGTTGACACGTGCCTACGACACGTCTTCGGAACGTTGCACCTGGTTTGATTATATAAAATAGTTTTGGAGGTCTAGCAAATTAATTGAAGTAGTAAACATATTATATGAGGAAACAGTATATATACCTTTAAGCTCAATTATCGCCTTCCTCATCATTAGCTTGAACTTAGCTGGAATGCATATAGTTTGTTATAAACATTGAATAGAGTTTGTTTGAACTTCAGCATCAATTTTAGATGCTTGTAATAGTTATGCAAGGACATTATCATATATATTTTATAGAGCTTACTCTAATTCCATAACCACTATGAGCATGTCTAAATACAATGGTAACGCAAGTGCATGTGTGAAAGTATCTACAATTAGGGGTGGGCATCGGTCGGTATCCGACCTAATATGAACCATCCACCACCGATCTAAAGAAGATCGGTTTTTTGATTTTCTCATCCGCAACCAATCCGAACCTTAATTGGATCGGTTTCCATCCAAGCCGATTAAGCTCGGTTTGGATTGGATTGGATGGTCGGTTTGGCGTGCTACTTTTCACCTTCAACATCATTCATAATTTTGTTGAAATTTAAAAGATTAACTTCAATCAAACTTAAGAAACAACCTGCTATTTGTTATTCAGAAATGAATTTAAAATGAATATTCATAAAATCACAAGTTGTTAATGAATTTTGCACTAATTGTTTGAGATTATGATGTTTAAATGGGTGAGATAAACTACTTTTTCACTTGCATACTTCTGTAATCTTAGTTTATTATCATAAAAGAAACATTACTAATCATAGCTAATTGAATTTCAGGTACATTAAAAAAAGATATAGAAAATAATTTCTGCTTGACTTGATTAAAGTAACTACTAGATGTTACATCAACTTCATGATTCTATTAAGTTGGGCCACACTGTAAATCAAGCATTTCTCAACAACATAACACATAGGATTATGGAGAATCAAAATATAGGTAGAGCAGTTGTTTGGTTTGTATTAAAGAAATAAAAAAAGACTGTTTGTATCTCCATGAAAATGAGAAATGACTATTTTTATATTCAAGAATTTAAAAGAGAACTATATTTTTTATGGACTTATGCATAGAGGTACGGTCAGTTCGGTTTCATCAGTTATTTGAAAGCCCTATCCAACAACCGAACCGGTCCAGTTGGTTATTGAAGATCAAGAACCGAGCCAATCCAAACCGCCAATTGGTTCGGTTAAAAACCGGTCGGTTCGGATTGGATTGGTTCAGATTGATCGGTTCGAATAATAGTTGTCCACCCCTATCTACAATACCAATAATCTAAACATTTATTCTTTAAATTTTATTTTTAAAATTTTAAAGTTTTATTTCTAAAATTTCAAAAAATGTGATTTTTTTTTTTAAATTTTAAATTTTAAATATAAAAAAAAAAATCAAAAAAAATTAAAATTTTCAAAAAAAAAATTAAAAATTTTTGAATTTTTTTATAAGTTTTTTATTTTTAAATTTTTTTTTGAATTATTTTTAAAGTTTTAAAAATTTTAATTTTTTTGGTTTTTTAATTTTTTTAAAAAAATAATTAAAATTTTTAGTTTCTGTATGTTGTGAATAGAAGAGAGAGAGAGAGAGGGAGATAATTAAATAAATAATGGAGTTGTTTTGGGTGGGGGATTTGAATTTGAGTTTTGGGGGGAATTTTTTTGTGGGAAAAATATGTTTTATAAGGTTAGATCTGGGCCTTTGATTTTGGGGAGGATTGAAGGAGAGCCACTTGATAGCTTTCTTTGTGTTTTATTATATAGATTATTTGGGTTTAAGGCTTGAAGACTTTGAATTGAATTTGAGACTTTAAATTTGGGTGATTTAAAACAAATTTATATATTTTGTATATTTAGCTTTCACAATTTGCAAATTTTTTGTATACATGTTTTTTTTTTTTTAGTGTATATTTAGCTTTCACAATTCGGGAGTTCGCCTCAGGCCCCCGGGAACTCAGGGCCAGCCCTGTTTCCCTTCTTTCCTTTTTTTTAACATTTAAATTATGGGACGGTATATGATTTACCGTTCCAAAACTTTTTTTAAAAATGCAAAATTTTCGGGCGGTGTATAATTTTCTGTCCGATTTTTTTATTATAAAAAAAAAATCGGACGGTAAATTATACACCGTCCGATCAACAAATAGAAAATAATGTTTCGTTGGCCTATTTTATCCATTTAGCCAAATTATCTGTCAAATATAGCTCGCTACTGTTCCCCAAAATGTTTCCCAAAAGCCAAATTTTGGCAAAATAGCCAACGGCTACAGTAGGATTCAAGCCAAATTTTGGATATTTTGGCTAAATAGGCAAACGACTATAGATGCTCTTACTGACAGTTTGGTGTGAGTGTAGCTGAAAATATTTTCCAAGTGTCTTTGCTATTTTCCATAATCCTCATTTTAGAATATGCATACATTTCTTACTCTGTGATATGAATTTCCGATCGTCGTAAGTATTCTTCATGAAGTAACAAGGATAAGCCGGTATTATGGTTACAGAGCTTGAATCATGGTTCAGAATAAGAAATATCATGTCTTGATATGATATAAACTCTTGGTTAATACTCAGCAGGATTTACCGACTCTCAATGGCTGCTCTTCTGCTCATTTCTCTTTGAACTCTACTTGAGTTACAGAGCTTGAATCATGGTTCAGAATAAATGCCTGCTCGTTTGCTCATTTATCTTTGAACTCTACTTGAGTTATTTGTAAGGTGAAGTATCGATAGCTGGCATGTCTGTCTTAGAATCAATTTGAAACTTCTGGCATTTCTTACTTAAAATCAATTTGAAACTTCTTCCTCGGTTGCAGTGTTCCGTCGAAGTACATGTAACTTGCTTCATTCTAAACTTCGTTCTAACTTCTGCCTTCTATATGATTCTTGGTGTCGTATAGAATTGCTCATTCCACATTTCATGTGTTTTTATAGGAATGATATTGCAGTTACTCTCATGTGGTTATGTATATATTTTTTGATCGTTAACGGTAGGTACAAATCCCCCATGGTTCATTAATTATAGTTTAATGAAACATACAACTATAAACAATGTTTGGTTATGGTGCAGTTGAAGTTGTAAAAGCAATGTCTAAGTGCTGCAGTTGGAGATATGTAGCAGTTCCAATTGTATCGACTGGAAGACATTTTTAAAAAAATAAAGAGGACCAGTCTCCCTACCAACTATCATTTGACATCTTCTGATTTTACTTCGTTCGCTACAATCGATCAAAATCCATTGAACCAAATGCAGAATATATCTTGTCGGTGGTGACAACTATATTTAATTGTTCACTTATTTGCATCAAATGCAGTGGTGGTTCTGATAAAAACCACCACTACCGCCCACCCTGTACCATTTGCTCCCCCCACCACCTTTTCAATCACCTTCTCAATCTTCCACATACAATTTCCAGCACAGTTGCAACGAATCAGTGCTACTACATTCATCTGCACCTAATTTGTATGTAACATGAGATACAATGATCTGACAATTAAAACTTACGGCATCACATGCACCACATTCAAAATATGCAATGCTTCCCCCCCCCCCCCCCCCACCACCACCTCCTCTTCCTCTCCCATCTGCCTCTCCACCACCCTCCACCACCTCCTCCAAATCCACTCCCACATCCTCACCTGTCCTCTCCTCACCTCCACCTCTCCCCTTCCCTCCACTACAAATCACAAAGGCAATACCGCCGTCTTTTTAAGCCTACAACAGCGTATCAAAAAGCCGCCATAGATAATAGCGGTGTTTCTGACAACGCCGCGCAAAACGCCGCTAGAACGATCGTCGGGACAAGTGAGGGGTCTATGCCGACGCTTTTATTAGATGCTGCTATAGACCATAGACATATGTCGGCGGTTACAAAACGCCGGTATAGATATCTTTTCAATTTGGGCATTTTAAAAATTCCGGCATTTTAAAAATTTTGATCTATCCCAGCGTTTCCAAATGCCGGGATAGATATTTTATTTTTTAAAAGTTAATTATCTATGGCAACGTTTTATGTACAGTGTCCGGATAGACTCATTTGTAAGCTGCATACGATTTGCCTATAGCGGCGCTTTGAAACGCCATAATAGGTGAAATTAGATAAATTTAGGTTATATCTCTCCTGACGTTTTTAGAAAAAATGCCGGAATAGGTATTCCCAGTTTTTTGGCAATTCCATTCAAAATTTCAAATTTAAAATACAGATAATTAATCACATATTAAAAATATATGTACACATCAAATTTGAATGCTCAAATATTCAAATCAATAATAACAACATAATAAACACATATATAAACTGCCATACAAAGAGCACACTTCTTGAGGAGATGTTAATACATTTCAGATCTCAGATAAGTTGTTGCTTATAAATCTAATCATCTATAACATTGTATTCATTTTCCAGATATTTCAGTACAACTCCAAGCAAAGCTATATATGACGTCAGTTTCCCTAAAAATCCCTCAGAATTTTTGGATAAAATTGCAAAATACTCCAAGCAAAGCTATGTAAGAAACAAGACTAAAAACAAAAAAACATCAACATAATCATGGCTTAGAAGGGAGAAAGGGTGTTGCCATCTTTTGGGAGCCAAACCCTCCTTCTCCAAAGAAAGTCTGCAAGCTCTAATTTATACCTTATTACATGCACATAATGCCATGTAGCCATTATCTGCGTTAGGAAAAATGAGAAGACTAGAGGTATGCATAAACATAATATAAGAAACTAGAGGGCATTTTGCTATATTTTGAGTCAAAGCACATAACTAAATAAATGGAAAGTATAATATACCTTGAGAACAATTGTGGGTGTCATAGACGATATATGTCTTGCCATCCCTTATGCAATACTTGACAGCATCAGGAAACCCTTGATTGAGCACAATACATAAGAAAAACCACATATCAAGTACTGAAACATTCTATACTACAGAAGTACGAAAATCTACTCTAATCCCATTGCATCATCTGGCAGAAATTTACAAAATACACATAATCAGGTATAGTTGCAACAAAACAGAGACAAAATAACATCAAGCTCTGTAAAATGCATAAATAATATAAAATTGTCTAGTTGAGCAAGTTACACCACAGCAAAAAGAAAAATATTTTTCTAGTCAGACAATAATTTTTTTTTTACTAAGAATTTACTGGAAAAACAAGAAATTGATAATCAACATAATATACCATCTAATTTACAATACTTGCACATCCAAACCAATGACATAATGCAGTTCCTCTGCCACTATACATAAGTATAAACAAATCAATAGATTATATGACAAAGATAAAGAAAAGACTAACCTTGAATGAGTTAACACTTTCCTCTCGATTAAGCACCATCTAAAACAAACATCGTTTTTATGCCTTCTTTTAGAGCATCCACTGTAGTTGATCCTAAAATATGCATATATAGCTGATATGGGTCAGATGACGTGGCCCCTCCTGGGCCACCAGATCCCCTCAAAATCCGCTCTCTCCTGATCATCAAGTCAACAAAGGTCAAACGGGCCGTTACCGCCTCAGGCCCACAGGCAAACGGGTGCGACCCGGCCCGCTCCGGTCCCAGACCCGTTTGCACTGCTTATAAATACCAGGCCCTCTCCTTCATTCAATGGTAATCAATCTTTTTCCTCTGAAATCCTAGCTACTGTTGCTTTTCAGTAACTGACTAGATCGTCGGAGGGCCTGCCACCGGGATCTCCCCCAGTGTTTCTAGGCATAGTGCAGGTACACGAGACCGAGCCGAGCCTCCAGATCCGAGCCGAACTTGCTGGATCCGAGCCGAGCATCCATCTTCCACCTCACTCTTGCCAATCCCGAGCCGCTCCCTCAGCCGAGGGTCGGGCGTATAGCCAGTACCGCGACTTCCACTTTACAAATTAAGAGAACTCACACCTGGTGTAGCCACCCCAAAAACAAACCGTATCAGGTTGGCACCGTCTGTGGGAACACTCGGTACTGACCTCAGTCCGACCCCGACCATTAACATCATCCCCTCAATCCGAGCTCTCGCATGGCACCCAAGGCCAGAAGAGCTATCACCTCTGCCCGTCGTCCGGATGCTCCGCCCCAGGACTTCCCCACTGACACTCATGGATCCAACCATTCGAGGGTCAATGGCGAGCCTAGGGCGGGCGCATCTCGCTCGGTTGCAACCGACCTACGTCGGGTCATCCAGAACCGGCAAGCCAGCCGAACTAGGAGAGGGGCCGCTTCCAACTCAGCCCCGAACCATCTCAGGCATCCATCCTGAGAGCGGGAGCCAGAGCTCAGTCACGCTGACCGAAGGCCGCCGCCCCAACGTGACCTGGCCAGACAAGCTCCAGTCACGCGCCGTGAATTCCAAAACTTTCGGACCGAGATCCTGGAGGCTATCTTAGGGACCCCCATCAATGAGACACTCCACCGCTCTCAATCACGTTCGGATGGCGGAGCCAGCGTGTCTCGCGGCCTAACTCGCCCGCCAGAACATGACGAGGACGTCCTACGATGCCTACAAGAAATGGAGAACTGCCTCGACCACTTTGGCGAGGGCAGCCCGATCCAGGGTCATAGGCCGACCCGACCTCCTTTCTCCACCGCAATCCTACAAGCAGAAATACCCCGGAATTTTCGGCCTCCCCAGTTCGAGACCTATGACAGCGAGGTGATCCTGCTGATCACATGGAGGGGATCAAGACCCTCATGATGATTCACAGCACTTTGGACCCCCTCCTATGTTGTGCCTTCCCCGCCACCCTCAAGGTCTGGCTCGGGAATGGTTCTCTAAGCTCATCCCCGGCTCGATCTACTCGTTCGACCAATTGGGGGTCAATTTTCTGGCTCACTTCATGACCAGCAGGAAGGCCGAGAAGACGAGCGCGTCCCTACTAGACCTCCGACAGAAGGAATCACTCCGTCAATTCGTCCGGAGGTTCACCGCAGAGGCGAGGTCCGTCTCCTCCCTCGATGCGGGGTCACCTCGGCAGTGTTCCGACACAACGTCCGACACGGCCAGCTGAAGGCATCCCTGGCCAAGAAGCCTCCCCTCGATTTCTGCAACCTACTCAATCGGGTCGAGAAATACATTCGGGCGGAGGAGGCCCTAAATTTCGAGGACGCCAAAGAGGTCCCGGGGAAGGAAAAGCGCAAGGCCGATGAGGCATAGCCGGCCAAGAAGGTTCCGAAAGATGGGATCGGCATGAAGAGGGTCCCTCCGATCCCGCATTTCGAGAGATACACGCCACTGACACAAAACGTGTCGGCCGTCTTATTAGCGATCGAAGACAGAGACCTTGTCCAGATGCCCCCTCGACCAACCAGCAACAAGAAAAGGGCCCAACGGTTCTACTGCCGTTTCCACCGGGATAGCGGGCACGACACTGACTATTGTCGGGTCTTGAAGGACGAAATCGAGGCCCTCATCCAACGAGGGTATCTTCGAGAATTCACCCGGGAAGATGCCTGGGACCGAAGGGATATGAGGAACCGGAGGCCTTCTCCTCCTCCTCGTGCTCCCAAACAGCGTTTCGAGCGGGACCCGGAACCCGAAGAGACCGGAGGCCAAGCCATTCTACATTGCGTCCATAGGGGGCCTATGGGAGGGGATTCTAGTACTTCCCATAAGGCGTTCGTTCGAGAGCTAAACGCCATCTGAGACCTCCCTTCCCCCCAGGTCCAGCAGCTCCTTGTCTCCTTCTCGAAGGAAGACCTGGAGGGGGTCTGGCTCCCACACTGTGATGCTTTCGTCATCGGCCTCGTCATGGCAAACTACGAGGTTCGTCGGATCCTCGTGGACAACGGGAGCTCGGTGAACATCCTCTTCCTGGAAGCGTTTGAGAACCTCAAGCTCCCCTGAGATAAGTTGAAGCCAGCCGGGTACACCCTGCACGGGTTCTCCGGTGCCCCAATGCCAATAGAGGGGATCATGATCTTGGATGTCACTGCCAGTACGACCCCCCACAGACGGACCGAGTCGATGGACTTCATGGTTGTGAACTTCAAAGCAGCTTACAACGCCATCCTCGGCCGACTGGGGCTCTGTTCCCTACAGGCTGTTCCCTCGGCATACCACCTGAAATTGAAGTTCCCCACTGAGTCAGGTGTCGGGGTCGTTCGGGGGAACCAAGAGGTAGCACGATCGTGCTATATGACGGCCGTCGGGGGCGGTGTGTTTTCCCTGGATGCCGTTGAACTGCAACCCGAGAGGAGCCAACCAGAGCCCGAACCTACGGACGAACTAGAAGAAGTCTCGTTCGAGACGGAAGACAAGTCAAAATGGTTCCACATGAGCTAATCATTCGCACTCGACCTAACATCCGGCTTAATCGACTGCATTCGCCGCAACGTCGACCTCTTCGCATGGAAGCCCTCTAACATGCCTGGGATCTCCGAGGACCTGATCATGCACAGACTAAGCGTGATCTCTGGTTCGAAACTGATCGTCCAGAAGTGACCTTTATGCTCGACGATGACCTCCAGCTACGCTCATAACAGCTTCTCCTCCTAAGGTATGGGGGCTCGACATCGACCTCGAGCAGGGTCTGGACTTTTTCAAGCACTGCGACCTACGCGCTCGACGATGCCTTCCAGCTACCTCGTACTATCTACCCGAGAACAGGTATGGAGGCTCGACATCGACTTCGAGCAAGGCCTTGGCTTTTTCAAGCCATGCGACCTTTATGCTCGGCGATGACCTTCAGCTACGCTCATAACAGCTTCTCCTAAGGTATGGGGGCTCGGCATCAATCTCGTGCAGGGTCTGGGCTTTTTCAAGCACTGCGACCTATGCGCTCGGCGATGACCTCCAGCTATGCTCGTACTATCTACCCGAGAACAGGTATAGGGGCCCGGCATCGACCTCGAGCAAGACCTTGGCTTTTTCAAGCCATGCGACCTTTACGCTTGGTGATGACCTCCAGCTATGCTCATAACAGCTTCTCCTAAGGTATGGGGGTTCGGATCAACCTCGAGCAGAGCCTGGGCTTTTTCAATCACTGCGACCTATGCGCTCGGCGATGACCTCTAGCTACACTCGTACTATCTACCCGAGAACAGGTATGGGGGCTCGGCATCGACCTCGAGCAAGACCTTGGCTTTTTCATGCCATGCGACCTTTACGCTCGGCGATGACCTACAGCTATGCTCATAACAGCTTCTCCTAAGGTATGGAGGCTCAACATGGCCTAGGCTTTTTCAAGCACTGCGACCTATGCGCTCAGCGATGACCTCCAGCTACACTCGTACTATCTACCTGAGAACAGTTGGGGGCTCGACATCGACCTCGAGCAAGGCCTTGGCTTTTTCAAGCCATGTAACCTTTATGCTCAACGATGACCTCCAGCTACACTCATACTAGCTTCTCCTAGGGTATGGAGGCTCGGCATCGACCTCGAGCAGGGCCCTGGCTTTTTCAAACCCTGTGACCTTAACGCTCGGCGATGACCTTCAGCCACACCCAACCCAAAAGTTTTCATTAGATTTAGGGTGCTCACCTTTGGCAAATGCCTCGAGCCTCGGACCTTTGGTTGACCCACCTATCACCCGTGGAAAACTCGGGGTTAACGGCCCTCAGAGCCAAAACCCCAAATTGTTCGAGGGTGGGAGGGGAGCCACCGGCCCAGGACTCTCGCCTAAAAATTCAATCTCCGGGGAGCCCACCTTCGGCAAGCGCCCCGAGTCCCGAACCTTGGATCGTCACACCTCTCACCCGCTGGCAACTCGGGGTAAACGGCCTTCGGAGTCGAAATCTCGAATTGTCAGAGGGTGGTAGGAGAGCCACCGATCCGAGACTCTCAACCAAGAATTTCATTTTTGGGGCGCCCGCCTTCGGTAGGCACCCCGAACTTCGCCCCTGGGATCGACCCACCTCTCACCCTCTGACAACTCGTGGTTAACGGCCCTCGAAGCCGAAATCCTAAATTGTCAGTGGGTGGCAGGTAAGTCACTGGCAATTCTTGGTGAACAACTGATAAGGGGTGGGGGGGTATATAGTCCCCCGGAGAGGCGCATTTATGACATCGGGGAGCCCAAATGGCGGAAGATAAAACATCTCCATTAATGTTTATTGGAAGGCGGAACGTCCCTTATTAAATGCTACCTGCGAGGAGTAACGGTTCAGCTCCCGAGTGAAGCCCCAACCCAACGACTCTTTCTGCCTCGGCGGCGACCTCAAGCAAAGTCGTACCTGGCAATGGTTTCGAGCTACCCCCTACCGTTCTCGCTTAACGAATGATCAAAGTAAAGAAATCGAAGTTTTATTACTCATAGAGCGCCAAAAACGACCACACAATACAATGAAGATATTACAAATCACTCGGTTTAAAATGCGAACTCAGTGCTTCCCATGGGACCCTCTGCATGCTCCGCCTGTACGGCTAATAAGGATGTCTCGACAACGGAACTCTGCGCGTCGGAAGGCCTCGCCACTTCCAGATAACAGGTCAGAGAATGACCCAATACGGAATGGCTTGCTCCCTCGAGTGGACTGTTGCCTAGCATGAGCTTCAGCCTCCGAATCTCCAACTCCTTCTCTATAACAGCCTCACGAAGAGAGAACTTCGAAGTCGGCCAACCGGTGGAAGTACCCGAGGTGGACCAGTTCGTCTCAACTCTCCACCAGTCCCGGTCGGCTATGGCCTTATTCAGGCGAGCGGCCTTTAGGCTGAGCTCCTTAGACTTGTTCATGAAATAATTCACCGCGGCCTCTCAATCCCGAGCCTGCTTATGATGGCGAGCCAGCACACTCTCCTTGGACCCCAGCTCAGTTCGGAGCCAGGAGACCTCGGCAGAACAAAGGTCGGCACCGAGGGCCTCATGCGTCTATCAAGAAGATGGGAAAAACAACGAGTCACAAAAGAGACTGGCGAAAAAGTACAAGTCACAGAAGATCGACCAAAAAATCTTTTCTCATATAAATTCAAAAACTTGTTACAAAAGGCGGTGGCCAGTCCGCGTAAGGCAAATACAAAGTCAAAAGAATAAAAATCCTAAACTACTGATTAGGGGGGGACGGCACCTCTTCGTCAACAGGGTCGCCCCCGGCCTCCTCTTGATGAGGGTCCCCCGTCTCCTCCTCCTCCTCGCCGCCAGGCGTCAGCGGATGCACGGGAAGCCGCCAGTTGTAGTGGAGGTGGTCGACCCGACACTCTGGGTAGACCTGCTAGAAGTGCTCCTTGGCCTTGGCGTAGGCCTCGTCTTGAGCCAAGATCAAAGTGTCCGCCATGTTGATCTACATCTCTGTCATGGCGATCTGTGCCTTCTCAGCCTCCGCCTGGGCCTTAGCCCGGAAGTGTGCCAGCTCGTTCGCATAATGGTCTTGCAGCGAGGCCATCTGAGCTTGGCCGACCACCTGGGCATTCTGGGCCTCCTTCAGCTCGTCTTGCAGATGAGTAAGCTCACGAAAATACTTGTCGGCATTCTTCTTCTCCACAAGGATCTCCTTCTCCAAGTACTTGTGGAAGTGCTGTCCATGAAGCAACGCCTGGCTGAGAAAGAACAAGTTATAGAAATCCCTAAGTTATACGCACTTAGAAAACACCAAACACTTACCGAGAGTTGCGTCTGAGCCCACCTCGTGTAGGCCGTCGCAGACGTCTCTGTTGCAAGAGCCATTCGATCTTGCTTCGTGGCGAGATGCTCCACCACCTCCAGCGACACCAGGCCCTTGAGTAGGGTATCCCCTGCCTTGACCCCCCAATCCAGGGCGTGCGGCCGCATGCCCTGCCTGCCCACCATCTCCGTAGCATCGGGGAGAAGTGGAGGGAGCCTCTGCTCTAGAACCTCGACCCCCTTCTTACTGTCGGAGCTCGCCCCCGGTTCCTTCGTCGACCTTAACGTGTGGTGGTGGTTCTTCGTCCTCTTCGGGGACGGATCCACAGGCACTGGCGCCGACCCTTTACTGGAACCCGCGGCCGAGGTGGCCTTCTTCTCATGATCGGCCTTCTTCTCCTGATTGGCCCTCCTCTTGGTGACTAGGGCCAGCATGGCCTGTCGGTTGTCGAGCTGCTTGGCAGACATCTCTACAAAAAAGATAGCATGAAAAAATGTTAACACGAAGGCAGAAAGATAAACAAATTCATAACAAAAACATACTAGGGTCGGCTAGGCTCAGTCCGGCTCGGGCCAGGTGTAACTTCGTGACGCGCGGCCACCCTATGTTGTGCCCTCCCACAATCTTCTCCATAGTCGCCCACTCTTTCTCAGTCAATTCACTATGCTTCGGGGGCTTGTGGTTCGGCTTACTAAAATTCCAAACAGTTGGAATCTTCCAAGGCTTCTCACTCCGGCCAACGAAATACTTTTCCTTCTATCCTTTGATGGAGTCCGGATGACCGTGCATCACCTTCTTGCGGGGGCACGGAGAGAGGTAAAAAAATTCCCTCCAAGTCGCCGAGCGAGCTCATCCCTAGGATGGCACGGAAGTACGTGAGCCTCGGCTTGACACCCTTCTCCTGGCACTTCAGAATGAAGCAAACTAGGTGTTTCTATGAGTTGGGGCCATACTGCATTGGGCTCAGCCCCCCCCCTCCTCACTTCAGAACCCTTACGATAAACGAGTGCAACGGCAACCTCAATCCCGATACAGGCATCATCGGAAAACATGCAGAAGCTCGGCTCCAGCGCTATGGTCGGACGGACTCCGGGGTTCGACATCAGGATTTCAAATTCCTTCGGGATGAAGTAAGCCGCCCTTAAGACATGCTAGTAGTCTGCCCTCAAAACACACTGGACGTTGTCCATCTTGATCATAGGCCGACCCGTGTCCCGCAGCAATGAAGTGAACGCAAGAAGCCCCTCCACGTCGTCAGGGTACATCCTGATCGACCCCAGGTTTCTATGGGACACAGGGGGAAACTCAAACTCCGGCTCAGGTCCGTATTTGTCTGGCAAGCCCGGGCTATCGGGGTGAGTCCACTTCCTTTCTCGTCTATGGGGGCGAGGCTTCTTCTCTGGAGATGGGGTCGCTAACGGGGGCAGAGGTGGAAGATCTCCCTCTTCCTCGACTGCCTCTCCCGCGGTTCCTCCTCCCTCTTCTCCCCGACCGTCGCCTCCCTCGGTTCCTCGGACGGGCCCCTCCTGGTTGTCCTCCTCCACGAACTCTCCCTCTTCGTGCTCCCCCACAGGGTGTAACGTCCCGAGTTCCAAATAAGATCGAAATCGGGATTTCACAGGATCTTTACTTCATTTCGTACAATTTTACAAGGAAAATAAAACTTTTCAATAATATATCAGAGTTCATTACATCTTTGTTTACACAGTGGAAAAATACAATAATGAAATAAAATATAACTTGTACAACTATAACAATGTAAATCATCAACTGCATCATAACATCTTCATGGCAAAGGCCATTACCTACATATCAAGTTGTGGGCACGTCAGTCACTTACAACTGACGAAAATGTTATACCCGACTATCCTCTCGATCCCGTACATATAACGATCTCATCACTTTAACAAATCACAAAAAATTGAATGAACAATACAGTGTTAATTTATGACTACGCTAAACATGTAAGTGTATGTCATGCCTTAATGCCTAATGCACACATTGTATACTAGGATGACACTAATGCGCACTTGTTCGGATTCTATGCATCTCTTACTACATAGGTCCGAGGGCAAGCGCCTACGTACTCCACAATAAAGGGTTTGATCCCTCGCCATGAAACTACCCAGTAATAAAATAAGGTTTAGATCATTCCACGACTATGGATCTCAGCCTCGCTGGCTATTATAACAGATCCCTCATTGTGCGAACCATCCCGCAAGTACCCCCTAGTCCTGGTATACGTATATATATTGTAGTATGGTAAATATCCGTCTGACTACGCTAAGTCCCAAATTTAGAAATAAAAGTCCATCTCCCACGGAGCAACCACAGTCCGCCAACTCGGTCTATAGCCACGGAGATCCACCGCCGACTATATAGAAGTACCCACTTACGTTTGCCCAAGTTTACTAAATCTTCACTTATGTGCCTAATTATTTAGTTCAAGACATGAATAAATTTTCAAACCTAGAATTAGTTTTACCTCCTACCGGACTTTATCAACAAATACGAGATAGCTCAATGGCCATATCTCAAAACATAATCTCAACTCTTTTCAATTTAATAGTGCCGGTACCCGAGGTCTCACTGACTCTAAATCACAAACTTTTTCATGTACAAGAAAATCAAGGGTAAACATACCCTTTAATAAACATGTCTTAAACCTAGTTATTTTCATCTTCAACTTATTCACAAATGATCAAAATCTTGTCTTAACACATGTCCACAAAGTAATCATTTCTTAGTCTTGCCACTAATCATGATCTAGTTATTAGTAGCAAATAATAATTTATTTCAAGTACACAATTTCATTACATAAAATCTTATTCACAAATTCAAGCTCATATGATGTCTCAATTTACTTCAAGATATTTCTTAAACAAAATAAAAATGCAATCTCTTTGAGAGTAAACACTTCACAAAATAGTATTTTACTTTTCTTCACCAAAGCAAGTTATATTCTCAAATTTCTATTTTTATACTTCAAGAAAACTCTATACTATCTCTTAAAAATTTTCATTTCATTTTATATTAATACTAAGATTTTATTCTATATTTAAAAAAAGACCAATTCACGAGAAAAAATCCAAAAAAAATCAAATGAGAGGCCTGAGTTTCGAACCCAGGACCTGCGGCAGCACACAGCCAGCGCCCAGACCCCAAACCCACTAGTTGTTAAGTCCATTCGGACTTTTTTCTTAATCCAAGAATAAAAACCCCTTATACATTCGGTACAGTCCGAAATTTTTATTGCAATGAAACCAAAATAAAATGTGACTATCAAGTTTTGAACCCAAGATCTCTCACAACATTACTCTATTTTGCACTAGCTAACCAGTAAGTCTAAATATGTTTTCTGTTTAGGAAATGTACTAATGTACTTTTGTTCATATTGTTCAAAGTGATCCCTTTTCATAAGACTTGTTTATCCAAGACTCATTCTTTCTAATAAGTTGAAATAAAAAATTTCTTGACTGAGATTGAAATTAAAAAAGTAAAACAACAAATTTTAAATTCATTAAAACTCTATTTCTACTTCTTTAAACAATTTTCTTTCTCACTTTTCACATAAACTTGTATAAGACTTGAGTAGTGTTCATAAACTAGTTTCTGTTCCTACTTTTACAAATTTCAATTTATAACAAACCTAGCATGTCACTTATTCATGAGAATTTTACAAAGACTCTTTCATGCAATAGTTTATATTTTCAATTATAACATGGCAAAAATACACATATGTCAACACATCTCATCATACTAACTAATTTCATTTTGTTTTCTTTCATCTTTCTTATTTATCAAAGCATGATTTGAAATATAACTTTCTTCCCCAAATTTTTATATACTCAACTAGTACAAAATTTGCAAACATACTACATGATTCATATTATAAAAGAATTCTTCTTCTAATTAGCATGATATCTACAATCACAACAAAAATCATCATTCATAGCATGATACACTAGCATGAATTTTATCTATATCTTTCTTATCAACATTAACTTATATTACTCATTCATATTTTATAGCATGCATATTCTACAACTAGAAGGCATGAAACCACCCACTAACATAATGTTGATCTATTTACTAAACATAGCATCTTTCATTACAACCAATGTATAGATTTGTTTTACTTCATCATATCAAAATATAATACTCATTTATTATCACTAGCATGCATAGTTCTAAAATTAGAAAGCATGAGAATACTCACCTCTTATGAAGATTGAACAACAAGAAAGATGGACCCAACTCCTAGCACCTAGCAAGAACTCCTCTTCCTAGCAAGAGCTTCTCCAAGCAAGAACTCCTCCAAAAATGAGAACACTCTACTATCTTTCTTTTTATTTCTCTTATTTTGATTTACTTTTTGGTGTGAAAAGAGAAGAGAACACTAGGGTATTTATAGGACAAGTTGAGGGTTTAATTTGTAAAATTACACACCTAATAAATTACTTAAATTAATTTTTAACCCTTCACTTTCTTAACTCCCAAAACCCCCAATCTTTCACATCTCCACCTCTCTAATTCCTTAACTCTCACCTCTTCAATTACAAAACTCCCAACTCCCAACTCCCACCTCTCTCTCTCCTCCTATTCAAAACCGAAACTTCCTCCTTCTTTCAACCAGCACATGAAGGCCCGGTAAAACCCAACTCCCACTTCATGGTGGCTCATCACCCATCTCCCACTTGGCCTCAGAGCCCATGTCAAAGCCTAGGCTGACCAAGTCAAGCCCATGCAGCCCATGCTACATTTTGAAACCGTGGGCCCCCTCAATCCATACACTACTCCTTTCAATTACATTACACTAAATTACATCAATCGTATGCTATATATTATACTATCTATGTATACTGTTATGTAAGTTAAAAAAATAGTTTACTTTAAAATCTAAAAAAATATTATGCACAAATAAAAAAAATACACACACTCCAACATTTATTTTGAAAACGGACACGCTCAAATACACGCACTGAAACACGTGCGTCGCACGTAAAATACCGAAATACGAAAATTAACTTTATCAACAGAAAAATGTTAAAGATAATAAAAATACAATATAAGAAAATTATTTATTAATTTTTATATATGCTATGACGTAATTACTACGTACGTAGAAAACACGTGCATTACCCGTACAAAATTATCTTAATCAAAAATAGAGAAAATGAATTTCCGTTTATAAAACGAGTTCGAACACGAAAAAAAAATAATCAATACTCATAAAAGTATCATACGTAGCGATGGAAAAATATGTGATCGATACGTGCATCAAAAGCATGTAAAATGCACGTAAAAATACAGAGATTGAAATATTATATTTTAGTTGATTCAAATAGGATAAAATCAATACTAGGAATGCATAAGCAGACGGAAATCCAAATGCGTAGTGAAAACATGTTACAAAATATATGTGTGTAACACACAAGGGCAAAATTGTCATTTCCAATTTTGTAAGGTGTTACACAGGGTCTCCTTCTTCGTGCTCTCCCTCCTCAACAAACCCCTCTCCCTCGGGGTCTCCTCCCTCGTGCTCACCCTCCTCCACAAGCTCCTTGCCCGGCCTACGGGATCGTAAAGGTTGCATGTCATAAACTACGACACCCTTGCCATCCGATCCTAAGTTCGACTGAACCTCCTCCTTCACTCCAAGGTCACCGAGAGACCAAGACATCGACACTGACTGGACTTCTTCCTCAGAGCGACCTGAAGTGCTTGCCTCGGAGCCAGACTGAGAGCGCAACATTACGAATAAAAAATACTAACCTGGTATACTGAGAAACAGTAAGATCGCCGAAAAACGGTCGTTGACAGCTATAAGAGAGATTCCTGTTATCTGAGAAAGTGAACGCAAAGTGGGGAAATGAGGGGGGAGGGGGAGATTTATAATAGAAGCAGAGACCCCTTGATTTTCGCGAAAAGATCTAACCGTTGGATCTTGATCATCAAGATCCAACGGCCACCAGGATCTAGAGTGCTTCGATTCTCACGCCTATGACGTCAGCCTAGGGCGCAAAATTACCTCTTTACCCTCAGCCCTATCGACCAGTACGACAGCTCAGAATGCGTGGCCAACTACTCGAGCACTACACCAAGCAACCAAAGCTTTTCCAACAAGTTTTGGGGGCTCGACGCTCGGATAACACCGCGAGCCACAAAAGCTTCTCCAACAAGCTTGAGGCTCGGCATTCGGATGACACCGCGAGCCACAAAAGCTTTTCCTATAAAGCTTGAGGCTCGGCACTCAAACGACACCGCGATCCATAAAAGCTTCACTTATAAGCTTGAGGCTCGGCTCTCGGATGGCACCGCGAGCCATAAAAGCTTCTCTTACAAGCTTGAGACTCGGCGCTCGGAGATCGCCACCAAGCCACCTAAGCTTTTCCAACAAGTTTTGGGGGCTCGATGCTCGGATGACACCGTGAGCCACAAAAGCTTTCCTTACAAGCTTGAGGCTCGGCACTCGGATGACACCGTGAGCCATAAAAGCTTCTCTTATAAGCTTGAGGCTCGACGCTCGGATGACACCGCGAGCCACAAAAGCTTCTCCAACAAGCTTGAGGCTCGACGCTCGGATGACACCACGAGCCACAAAAGCTTTCCTTACAAGCTTGAGGCTCGGTGCTCGGATGAAACCGCGAGCCACAAAAGCTTCTCTTGCAAGCTTGAGGCTTGGCGCTCGGATAGCACCTTGAGCCACAAAAGCTTCTCTTACAAGCTTGAGGCACGGCGCTGGGATGAAACCACGAGCCACAAAAGCTTCTCCAACAAGCTTGAGGTTCGGCGCTCAGAGGTTGCCACCAAGCCACCAAAGCTTTCCCAACAAGTTTTGGGGGCTCGACGCTTGGATGACACCGCGAGCCACAAAAGTTACTCCAACAAGCTTAAGGCTCGGCGCTCGGATGAAACTGCGAGCCACAAAAGCTTCTCCAACAAGCTTGAGACTCGGATGCCACCGCGAGCCACAAAAGCTTCTCCAACAAACTTGAGGCTCGGAGCTCGGATTTCACTGCGAGCCACAAAAGCTTCCCCAAAAAGCGTGAGGCTCGTCTCCCGACCCTTGACACTCGGCTAAGCGAGCTCCTACTCTTCATATCTCGATGTCCCCCTGCTTTTCCAACAAGCGAGGGGGCTCGTCTACCGACCCTCGACACTCGGCTAAGCGAGCTCCTACTCTTCAGATCTCGACGTCCCTCTACTTTTCCAACAAGCGAGGGGGCTCGTCTACTGACCCTCGATGCTCGGCTAAGCGAGCTCCTGCCCTTCGGTCCTCGACGTCCCCCTGCTTTTCTGACAAGTGAGGGGGCTCGTCTCCCGACCTTAGACACTCGGCTAAGCGAGCTCCTACTCTTCGGCACTCGACGTCCACTAGCTTTTCCAACAAGTGAGGGGGCTCGTCTCCCGACCCTCGATGTTCGACTAAGCGAGCTCCTACTCTTCGGCACTCGACGCCCCTCATGACTCCAAAAGGAAATCCCCCTCATCCTACCTCGCTGACCTCTCCAGGAAGATACGGACCCCGTTTTTCACCCTACACACCACTTCGCTCTTCCTACAGAGGCAAAACCACTCCTACACGGCTGGATTATCCAGCCCTCCAAGAGTGGGAGGCTCCTGATATGGGTCAGATGACGTGGCCCCTCCTGGGCCACCAGATCCTCTCAAAACCTGCTCTCTCCTGATCATCAAGTCAACAGAGGTCAAACGGGCCGTTACCGCCTCAGGTCCACAGGCAAACCGGTGCGACCCGACCCACTCAGGTCCCATACCCGTTTGCGATGCCAATAAATACCAGGCCCTCTCCTTTATTCAATAGTAATCAATCTTTCCCCTCTGAAATCCTAGCTATTGTTGCTTTCCAGTAACTGACTAGATCGTCGGAGGGCCTGCCACCGGGATCTCCCCCGGTGTTTCTAGGCATAGTGCAGGTACACGATACCGAGCCAAGCCTCCAGATCCGAGCCAAGCTTGCTGGATCCGAGTCGAGCATCCGTCTTCCACCTCACTCCTGCCAATCCCGAGCTGCTCCCTCAGCCGAGGGTCGGGCGTATAGCCAGTACCGCGACTTCCACTTTACAAATTGAGAGAACTCACACTTGGTGCAGCCACCCCCAAAAACAAATCACATCAATAGCGTTTAGGAAATAGCAATTGAAGGTGAGTGCTGCAGTCATAAAAAGCCAAATTTAGAATCGTTTTTTGCGGGTTTTTTTAGTATAATGGCATTCTCGTAATTAACTTGATGGTGTTTAGGTAAATATTTTTTTAAAAAAATTTGGTGGACGGATGAACTTGATCCGTCCCACCATTTTTTTTGTTTTTTTTATTTTTTTATAATTGAAATGGCATTTTCGTAATAAAATTGGTGGCATTTTAGTAAATATTTTTTGAAAAAATTTGTGGGATGGTGCTTCTTCATCCGTCCCACCAGTTTTTTGTAATTTTTTTAATAAAAATTAATAAAGTAGCATTTTTGTAATGAAATGGGTGGCATTTGTGTAATTAAATGTTGGTGGACGGATGATCTTCATCCGCCCGTTCTCTAAAAAAAAAAAAAAAAAAAAAAAAAAAAAAATTGAAACAGAGCTTCATCTTTCGTCTTCTATATTTAGCATTTTCTCTATTTCCGCTTTTAAGTTTAGCGAAGCATTGTTCACTCCTATTCTATTAAATGAGTTTTTAGCAAACGACTGTAGCACTCTTTTTCAACTGGATTGTTGTTTTTTGGGTATTTAGAAAACGATAGTGGATGCTCTCAATAATCTCTGAAAGAAGGGTGGCAGGATATGAACCTGCGGATGGTGGAAGGTGTTCCACAACAGCGGAGAAGGGTGGCAGGATTTCATTCAACCTTACCTCAGGGGTAAAGGCACTAGACCGCTTGGCTTCCGTGTTGGAACTAAGGCCTCGCGATTCTGGAAAGGAATCTCCAAGGCTAGCGGCCCTTTCAACTCGGTAGTCACGTCGACTATCGGCAATGGCCGGTCCACCAGATTCTGGTGGGACAGATGGTGCGGGGCACAAACCCTGAAGGAGGCGTTCCCGGATCTGTACGAGAGGTCGAGTCACCCGAATATGACCGTTGCTGAAGGATGGAAAAGGGGAGGCTGGAAGCCGGCGTTGAGAGGAACGCTTGCCCCAAGCCTACAGCAGCAAGTCATCGACATGCAAGCACACATCGCCTGGGCAGGCATAAGGTGCACACAAGGCCCTGACCAGAAGTGCTGGGGACTCGAGTGCAATGGCGCTTTCTCGGTGAGATCTATGTATCATCGGATCCACTTTCGCGGTTGCAGTCCTAGCTGGGCTCAGGTGTTGTGGAAGGCGAAAACTCCCCTTAAAATCAGAGTGTTCTTATGGCTAGTGCTCAATAATGCTATCCTCACGAGACAAAACCTTGCCAAAAGACAACCGCAGGTGGCGACTAACTGTGGTTTCTGTGATGTGCATATGGAAGATCTTAACCACCTTTTCATCCACTGCCCCAGAAGTAAGGCGACTATGGTGGAGGTTCTCCGAGCCTTAGGAACTAGTGACTACCCCGGGGTTTACGAAGATTTGTGGATTGGGCCCAAATTTGCATCGAGTCGTCATGATATGAAGGACGCGTGGTACATCGCAATTGCAGCAACAACTTGGGTGTTATGGCTTGATAGAAAGAATTTTTATTTTCGTGCTTCATGTAATAGTATTTCTGGTAACCTGTCTCATATCATGCATCTTATATCTTTTTGGGCTACAGCTGCGGCCACAGGGGCGAGAGGAAGGATTGCCAAGGTCTTCCAGGTAGAGGAGTTCGATGATGAGGAGATAGAGATCGGTCCGACGCTGGACTGAGGGACTGGCTACACCAGTCACGACAGTAGTTCTGCTACCTGATGTTTTTTGCCTCCGCCCATGGTACTTTCGGGTGGATTGATGTTTGTGTCGTTGGACCCATCCCCCAGGGCTTGTTGGGGGTGTATGTTTGCTTTCTGTCAGTTTCTTTCTGCTTTATATTCTTGTACTGTTGTATCCTCCCGGTATGCCGGGGTTGTTTTATTAACTGCTTATTAATGAAATAGGGTGGCCTTATTCCACCTTTTCCTCAAAAAAAAAAAAAAAAAAATCTCTGAACGAAACATCAAATATAAACAAGGAAGAAGGACCCTAAATTTGACAAACAATGAAGAAGATTGAAGGGGGAAAAAAAGGTTATAAACTGATGAACAGAAAGGAGTAAGAGAGGGGAGACTCAGATTCACCTTCAATCCATGACCAAAGTGTGAAAGTCCTAGCAAAAGCATCAAAACATTAATCCTTCAAACAAAAGCATCAAAACAGTATAAGAAAAAGTATATTGCATATGAAAACAGCATAGACAGCAATTTTTGAAACAAAAGCATCAAAACAGTATAAACACGGTGCAATTAGGAAGTATATATATATAAGAGCATCCACAGTGGTTTTCAAAAATTCTCAATTTGCCATTTTTTAGAAAACGAAGCGTTGCAATGGTTTTTCATTTTGCCATTTTTTAGCAAACGCTTCAAATATGTTTCTCAAATTTGAGAAACGAAATGAGAATTCTCAAATTATAAAGGACGGGGAATGATTCCCCGTCTCTCAAATTTTAATATATTTTATTACGAACAGACGGGTTATCTTATACCGTCTGTTAATTTTTATTTTTATTTTTATTTAAAAAACGGGTCAGACGGGATATGATTCCCCGTCTCTCACATTTTTTTTAAAGTTTTTTTTAAAAAAAGAATCCCCTCCTCAGACGGGATATCATTTCCCGTTTGAGGCCAGACGGGAGATGATGTCCCGTCCGGGAGGTTTTAATTTTTTTTTTCCTGGGTTATTTTTGGTTTCCTAAACTACCCTTCCAAGTCTTACTACCGCATTATTCCTGGGTTATATTCCTGGGTTATATTTGCCATTTTATTTTTTATTTTTTTTTTAATAAAGGGACGGGGAATGATTCCCCGTCTCTCATATGCTATTACTGTAGATGCCATATTTTAGCAAAGCACCACTGCACGATCGTCCGCTATATGCTATTACTGTAGATGCCATATTTTAGAATATGAGAAACATCACTGTGGATGCTCTAAGTTGTATAACACATAGTTTTTACAAAACATAACTAAAGTTTCGACAAAACTTAAGAAAAATAAAGTCCAAATCCTCGAAACTAGGACGGGGGAGTTTCCTCATGTGGCCTAGTGTTGCTTCCATTCCCATTAGTTGTATGCACGTGACTAGAAACTTATGGTATTCGTTGTCCCTGTATAATGCACAATATTGGCAAAAAGAATTATATGACTTTCTAAGTGTATATTTCAAAAATTGTGTGGTTTTCTAAGTGTATATTCTAAAATGACACAATATGCATCATTACTATTTAAACTAAAGAAATTAAACTATTACAAAATTTTAGACTGCCGAGTGGTTAGGCATATACGATACGCATATAATTAGAGTAGAAATGACGTTAACACAATGAGGTTAATACATTATTTACTTAAGTAACACAATGAGGTTGGCTTCACAAATAAATATGTTTTGCATAATCTAGAGGTAAATATTCGTATTTCGTAACATCAAAAACCTTTTAGTTATTCTTTAATTTTGTCTAAGCCTAACCCCTTTCTCTGAAATGCAGTCTCATATGGTGGTAAAACTATGAAACCACCCTCCAACATTTTCTTCATAATTACCAGTAGAACCTAGTGCAGTTGCATAAACAATAAGAATTTTTTTATCGAGCAAGTAAATCTAAATATTGCTCCATATATGTACATTGTGTGCAAATTCCAAGTATGCATAGTAAATTCTAAACAATGACTGAAGTGCATGCTTTTGTTCAATTAAGTGTGCTATTCTAAAATATTTTGTGGTTGGAAATGGTCAAATTTCAATATTTGTCTAAAATTTAGAGGAAAAGAAGTACGATTTACATCCTAAAAATTAAGAGGAACTTGTAATCCCTGTTTCTGATTGTACGATTTTTTTTTGTATTTTGTAGTGTTCTCTTTTATATTTTAATGTATTTTGGATCTTGAGCTTGTTGCGGGCCTTCTGTTGCAATTTATTATTCTTGTATATTGTTATTATTATTATCCTTGTTATCTTTTGTTAGCCCAATCCATTTTCAAGCTCATACTATTATCTATCCAAACTCATTTTCTTATTGGATCCTGAACCCAAATCCTAGTCTACCCAAACCCACAAACTCATATACTCCCTAACAACTAACCCATATCTCCTCCCCCACAATCTCCCGTATCTCTTAACTACCCACGTTTATATTATATATTATTTTATTTTTTTATTTAACCCCTCCAGTTCTCTCTCTCTTCCACCATCTTTCTCTTTTCTCTGTTTCGAAACCCAACAGAGCATCTCCCCTTCCCCTTCGTCTTCCTCGACTCCATAGCCTCCAACCTCCGCCATCCCGCTCCGCTCATCCCCGCTCGCCGTCATCCCTATCTCCGAGCCCCATCGCCGCGCCCCAACCCACCTTCTCGCTTCTCCATCGCATTCGTCACCGCTCGCCATTGTCGACGAACCCAACTGTTCACCTTCCGCTCGTCTTCAACCTCGAGCCTCCGCTCGAACCCACCCACTTCGCCTATACCATCTTCGCTCCGCCATTGTCACCACCTCTGCGAAGCCTCCGCCATCGTCTTCCTCGAAGTTCCCCTGTCTTCCTCGTTGCGCCGCTCGAGCCTTCCGCTCGACTCAGTCGTCATCACACCATTCCCATCACCGGAGTGCCGTCCCGCCCTCGCGACCTCGCCTTCAACCTCAGCCCCGAGCGCTGCTCCCGCACCTCCTCTGTTTCCCCTTGTGCCACCGTCAACCACTTGCTCCGACCACCCTGCCTCTGTCCTCGCAATCGCCTCGCCGCCGGCGTCGTCAGCCACCCCTCGAGTCGCCGCTATCATCGTCGTTCCCTCTCCAGGCATCGCTCTCTCTCTCTGTTGAAAGGAAGAAGGAGAGAGGGGATTGGTCTGTTTTTGGTGTGTGGTGTTCTGGGGTAGTAGATCTGATATTTGCTGTTGGGTGTTTGTTGGCATCCGATCTTGGCTGTGTTGTGTTGTTGCTGTGTTTTGCTGTTGTGGGATCTTGTGTGGATCGGGTGTTCGCTATTTTTTCGTTGCACGTGTCTCGCCCGTGTTTTGGATTGTCGCCTGGGATTCTAATCCCGTTATTCTAGTTATTCGAATCTCTCACGCAAAAGGCAAGTCCACTTGAACTCAGTTTATTTTTCTAGTCCAAGATTATTGATCTCCTCCGCAAGTAGTTCTCTTTCGATTATCGTATATTGCTTGTGTACTTTCCGTTGGGGATATCGAGGGTTTACACGAGCTAACCCGAAGTATCCTTGACTCATGCCAATATCCATTGATTCAAACCCAAACTTTCATGCACATACGACATGAACAAATTGACTAGAACTTGCATATGATAAATATAAAATGATATGGATACATGTTGATTGATTGAGATCTCGAGAATTGAATCGTGACATGATAATCTTGCCTTATAAATAGTAGAATTTCATCTCAACTTGCTGTACCTTAATGGCAATGCATTGCGTGATAACAAGAACATGTTGATTATTCACTTTGATAAATATATATATGATGATTTTTGTTATGTCTTACTGCCTATTCTGTTTTGTACTGAGATTTCGACCATGTTACAATAGGAATCAGCCAAAGCCATATAAAAGAGAATTGTAGCCTAATGAATCTAGTTTACAGAACACTTGACGGATCTAGATTCCGATCTGTGAGCTGTGAGATATCGCAGTTTTAGTCACTGCTGGTCTGTACTTTCCAGATTGTAATTTATGAAACACCGACACAACTTTCAGTTGAAACACCATGATAACAGTAGTGTAATGACTTGAAACTCTCCAGGAACTTAGTAGACATACTTCGGATCCATTCCTAATTTTTGTAGATTTTTATATTGATTTTACACCTAGTTTCCACCTATAAAGTTTTGACGGTAAGCTGCTGCCAGAATAGTTAACCTGTAAAGATTATGATAATTGACCTAGTTATGGTCAGAATTAATAAAAACTTTCTGAACATGAATTATAGCCCTAGATGTCTAGTTTACTGCCATTTTGACGGAATCAAATTCCGAGTTGTAGTTTGTGAGTTACTGCTGTTTTAGTACTGTTGTGCCTGCCCTTTTCAGATTTACAATTACTTGTATTTATCATGCATTGTATCATTTTGTTGCATTCCTATCGTCGCCTTGACACTCTTACATACAATTGACTGACCATAAATATCAAACAAGCCGGAGTTAATAAGGGTTGACTTAGTAGTGGATAATCTCAGAAAATGTACTCGGTAGGGTCCTTCTTGTGTACTTGTACTATTGACATGGAAGGTGGAGAATTACTTATGAACTTGTGAACTTGTTATCATGTTACACCGAGTACACGCTCTGTAGATCCCACCACTATGTCTAAAATGTACATTGTTTTGCGTGCACCGAACCTTTGGTATGGGACGCAGTAGTACGTGCACTAGGTAGGAAAATAAAATGCTAATAAACCTAAGTTGACACTTGTACACTTGACCATTGTTTATTGATATCATTATTGCTTTTGGACTTTGATCTTGCTTCATACTCCTTGATGTACCATGTTCCCTTACTCTTTGCTTTTCACTACTTGTTGTCCATACTTGCTCTAAGGACATTTTCTTTTCCACTATAGGTGATCCAACTACAGGTGAATAAGGAGATTTGCCAGGAGGCATTGGTGAGCAGTTCTTCTAGGATTGGAGCAGGAGCTGCTTTAAAATAGATTATCTTCTTCCATGTTATTCTTTTATCGCATTGTTATTATTTTTGTTGAACTTTGTATCCCGGGCTTGTTGACCCGTAATTGTTGTTTATATTTTTGCAGTTGTTGGTTTATGTTGACTACTGCATGTTTTATCTCGGTTATTGTTTATGTGATTATATTTTTCTGCGTGGTTGTGATTATTTTTTTTCATATTGTTAAGTTAAGACTGGTATAGCTTATGGATGATGTTAGTATCATCCGCTGGGCCTTCGTCACGGACTCCTATTCCCGTATTTTGGGAAGCAGGGCGTGACAGAACTTTGGCTATTTCTTTCATGGGAGATCAAAGACAGTGATGCTTTTTATTTGATTTCTATGACTGGGTTATTTCTACAAAATTGTACGAGTATACTAGTGTTACCCTGTTCAAATTGCACAACCTACAATAGTTTTGAGGAACTCATAAAATTATATAGAGCTCCAAAAAAGTGGGAGAGAATTAGGAGAAACTTATAAATATTACTAAAATCTTCATTATCATCTCATATAATCAGATGGTTTAGATAATCACCACCAAATCATAATGTTATCCAATTGAATATTACTAAAGCTAAAAAATATATGCAATGACAAGATGTCGCAAATTCAATGAATTTATGTTAACATGTATATGATAACATCATTAATATTCAGTAAATATGTTATACATTATAAACCATGCATTATAGCACATGCTAGGCTAAAGATGATAGACTAAGAAAATCATATAATAATAATTTTATGAATTGTGTTTGCTTAAAAATCTAATTCTAAGCTATGGGATGGGGGTGGATTTGGGAAGAGGCGTGGGATTTTGTGAGATTGAGAAAGTGGGAGGGGAAGAGACTGTGTTTTAGGATTTGAGGTTTTTATTTTATTTTGGTTTTTTTAATAAAATTGTGTGTAGTGCAGGTGTTAGTTAAATATAAATCTCTATTTTCCCTCTCATTTCTTTATTTCAAAATAGAGAAAGAATAGAGGGGGTGGACTCTCTCTCTTATTAGTGTAAGATATAGATATAATTCCGAATGGGATCTATATTTATATAATAAAACACAAGACAATTTGAAAGAAAAAAAACTATCAAGTGGTTCCCCTTCAATTGAAACAAAATCAATGGTTCCGATTCACCTCCCAAAACATATTTTCCCTCCAAAAAAGTTTTTCCACTAAAATCAATGTTTTTCCTCCAAAACTAAAAAAACTCATTATTTTATTACTATCTCTCGTTTCTCTCTTTACTTTTTCATATTTCTCTTTTTCTCTCTCTCCCTCTCTCTCTCCCTCTCTCTCATTTTAAATTTAGATTTTCAGATTTCAGGTTTGGAAATTTTCAGATTTTTTATGCTTTTTTTATTGCTCGTTACATTGAAAATAATAAATATCTCCTCAACAGTTCAATTTCATCATTTTCCACCTCAAAGTTATAAGAAGTTGGATTTTACACCCTCATTTATAATTATTTTTCAACATAGACTAATGGAAACATAGACTTTTATTTACAACTAATTATGGTCATACTATTCAAATTTGAGCTACATAATTGTTGTTTTACTGTTTACAAGACTTTTTATATGTTTTATCATTCTGAAGACATGCCGTACGCACGTGCCCACAGACAAATATAGTCTATATAATAAAATATAAGACAATTTGAAAGAAAAAAGCTATCAAGTGGTTCCCCTTCAATAAAACAAAATTAACAGTTCAGATTTACCCTCCCAAATCATATTTTTCCTCCAAAAAAGTCCCCCCCCCCCCCACCCCACACACACACACACAAAACCAATGTTTTTTGATCCCCCCCAAAATGACCCACTTTTTTAAAGTATTTACCAAACCGACCCACTTTGGAAAGTATTTACCAAAATGACCCACTTGCTATCTCAATTAACGCCCCTAGTGAAAACAGGGTCGCTAAGTGAGATAGCGAGTCTATCTGTCTGTTGTTTTCATCATTTAGAAAAAAACCTTAAGGAAAAAGCCAAGTATACACTCGCTATTTCAGTTAGCGACCCTATTTTCACTAAAGTCGCTAACTGAGATAGCGAGTGTCGATTAAGAATTCACTTAATACCACACTCGCTATCTCAGTTTCTTCTTTCCCTATATCTTTTCACACTTCTTCTCCCACTCTGAAACCCTAGTGGCCCAAATCCGACCCATTTTCTCACCGAAATCCACAAAATCTCAAAGCAACCTCTTCATCCCCCACATTCTACTCTCCTCACACTCATAAAATCCTAAACCTATCTTCCAACATCCCCAATTTGGGAGTTCGAAGTTCGGGAAACACAAAAGAGGATTGGAGTTGCCAAGCAAGTGGAACAATCTCATCCTCATTCTACCCAGTATTCGTGTGGTATTTGTTCATAACTCTTGCTATTTGATTTTTGGTTAATTTTGATGTAGGGTTAGATTTAGAATTGTGAGTTAATTTGAGATGTGTTCAACAATGAATTGAGTGTTTTGGTTATACAAATTATGCCTACATTGTACTAAGTGTGGATAATTTGTACTAAATTTATTTGTGTAATTAACCTAAAATAACCTATATTGTACTAAGTTAGTTAGTGTTATTCATGAAATATTTGTACTAATTAATCTAAGTCCACAATGCATGTCTGCAATATGTGATGTGGGTAACATTGTGATTATATATGTTATACTTCAGTAATATTGTGACTAACATTGTATATAGACGAGTGTCGATTTATGATGATAGTTATAAGCCATTGTAACACTGTGAGTAACATTGTTAGATATCGATTTATTGTAATTAGATGTTGATGAATGTACAATTCTGTATTATTGATATTACATTTAATTCCTAGAAACTCCTGTTTTTTATTTATTGATATATCTAAAACCGAGATACAATCAAACCTATAGGATTCTCTTTGTTATTGAATATGCCACGAACCCGGGCTATTCATGAAGAAGGAACGAGTAATGGACCTCCACGTAACCGTGGAGACCTACGTACATGTTACGGTCAACCTTCGGGTGGATCTAGTCGTGTTGGTGGACGACGACATGCAAATGTAAGTTTAAAATATATTTATTCGATGAATTTGATTGTCATTTCAAGGAAAACACAAATTGCTATATTGATGTTTTTCCCTTTTATGCTATGTAGGTCTAGGCGAGTCATTCTTCCCAACCAAATGAGCCCGGCCCGTCTTCTCAACCAAACGCGCCCAGCCCGCCTACTCAACCAAATGAACCCAGCCCGTCTTCGCCAACACATGTTCCACTGGTGGTTCCCGATCCAATCGATCCAAGGCTCTTGACGTTGCAAGGGCAATATCGCTCCAAAGCCGTGTGGGAGGGAGAGTCTCTAAAGTGTACTTTTCGAGGTCACAGCATTTTGCCCATGCATCCACGTATCCACGAGTTATTATGGGGTTGTGGGTTATACGGCTTCGGTTTGATGAGTTCTATTAAGGCCGACCGTCCACTTCTAACGCTCTTCTTGAAAGATGGCATCCGAAAACACACGATTTCCATTGCCGGTGGGGGAGATGACTATCACACTGCAGGATGTTGTGGTACTCACCGGTCTTCCCATCGATGGATAGGCCGTAACCGGGACGATGGACTTTGATCCGGAATTTTTAATCCCAGAATATCTCGAAGATGAGGTGGATCTAGAGCTGTCATTGGCAAGTCTCTTAGATTGAAGTGGTTGAAGGATACAGTTACCGACAAGTTGGATGAAGATTCGACCCCTTTCCAAATCGAGTGCTATTGCCGGGCATATATCATGACATTGTTTGGAGGTGTCATGTTCCCAAACTCCACAGGTGATTCCGTTCCACTCATGTACTTACCTCTAATAACTAATCTTGATAGAGTTAGGGTGTACAGTTGGGTTAGTGCTGCATTGGCAACGCTATACAAAAGTTTATGCAACTGCGCTCTCGGTGCGAAGCAGATGAACAGATCGATGTTGTTGCTACAAGTGTGGAGTTGGGAATGCTTACATGTTGGACGACCCATAATAAGTAGACAATCACCAAAGTGGGTGAACATTCCAGGTGACGAACACTCGAAACCTCCGCAGGGTGTCTACTGGTCTGGTTCCCTCACATGGAAGGCTAATCCAAACCGATGCCTAACCTACTACAGGGACGAGTTCGATAGTTTGTCAGATGACTGTGTTAATTGGGAGCCCTATACTGAGGAGTGTCTAGCTAGATTGCCACCTGTCTGCACGGCGAGTCGCCAACTATTGTTGACTACGGCTCCTCTTGTCAACTTTGATACAGTGGAGGGCAATTTTCCCGATAGAGTTCTCCGAAAATTTGGCCTACTTCAAAACATTCCAGTGCGCCAACCATTCAATGCAGATCTGCATGGTTTTACCGGTATGGGTCGCCAGTCAGCTCACGATGGGCCGCTTGTTTGCACGCCCACGTCGATATATGGGACAATCATTGGTATGATCACGTGATTGTAAACATTCCCCCATTCGATCCATCTTTACATGGTCCATATATGGTGTGGTATCAGAGAATGACACGTATACATATTTCTTCGACATACCAAATGCCAGCGGGTGTGCAGTGACCGACTAGGAGACGAGCTGCTGATCCAACTGACACCCATTCCGTGAATTTACCGATGTTCCAACCGAAGGCAACATTGGTTCGGAGTCTCGTAAGTTTTATACATTATGCCTTTATTACGAATTCTCTTAATCTTTAACATGTGTCGACTTTCAATAAATGGTGTGAATTTCTTGTGTGTAGATGCAACAAACTTGGAATCAGGTTAGAGAATGCATGAAGGTTTTAAGGAGAAATGTTGCCGAACCAATGAAGGTATTTGCATGAAAAATGGTTGAGTCATGCCGGGCCCAAGCCGACCTTGTTGGCGAAGGAAACAGATTGGATGCTATATTGAGATGTCTGGTGTATGGAACAGGGTGTCGCAAACAAATGGCATCAAGACCATCCTATCGTGAGAGAATGTTAGAAAAGCAACGTCAACGAGTGGAGCAAGCCGAGGAGCCAGAAGAAGAAGCTAAAGATGATGATGATAATATTCCTCTTTCCGGACTTACTCAAGTAACTCCAAGGCATCCCAAACAAATGAGGAGACCCTCAGACTTGTTCACCCCCGATCCGTAATCTGTTGAAGATTTGTTGGGTAAGTTTTATTTATTTTGTTATCGTTGTTAAATTGTACAAATTTGGGACTATAAGATGGACTGTGCACTTTATTTTTTTGTGTCTGTGTTTCTATAACTAGTATGACTACATGTCTGTGTTTGCCACTTTTTTCTCTCTTATTTGTATAGTTTGTATAAGCAGTGGTCTGTGTTTGGGAATGTGTTTGAGAATGTGTGCATGTTTGGCAACATGACCTTCAGGTCTGGAGTTGGGTTTGAGATTTTGAGAATGTGTTGATTCGAAATTTGAATTCAATTCCGCATTTGAGATTTTTTGAGAATGTCATGTGTGTACAACACTACAACTACAATTTTGGGTTTGAGATTTTGAGAATATCTTGATGTGAATTCCGATATTGAGATGTGAATTTAATTTTGGGTTTCAGAATGTTTGAGAATGTGATGTGTGTACAAATTCAATTCTGGGTTTGAGATTTTGGAAATCCGATATTAAGATGTGAATTCTGGGTTTGAGAATGTTTGAAGATTTGTTATGATATGAGTTTGTGTATACAGTGACGATTCTGGGTTTGAGATGATATAAGATGAGTGTGCATACAGGGATGAGTTTTAGAAGTTCACAAACAGTTTGTGAATGTACCTAGGCTCGCTATCTCAGATAGCAACCCTAGTTCAAACAGGGTCATAGCGACTGTGGTTATCCCCAATTATCCAGAGATTTTCAAGTCTCTGGAAGTAAGAAATCACCACAGTCGCTATCTCAGATAGCGACCCTAGTTCAAAGAGGGTCGCTAACTGTGTTAGTGACTGTGGTTATCCCCTATTTTCCAGAAACTTTCAAGTCTCTAGAGGTGAGAAATTACCACAGTCCCTATTTCAGATAGCGATCCTGGTTCAACCAGGGTCGCCAACTGAGTTAGCGACTGTGGTAATTCCCAATTTTCCAGAGACCACAGTCGCTATCTCAATTAGCGACCCTGTTTGAACTAGGGTTGCTATCTGAGATAGCGAGTCTATGTATATTTACAAACTGTTTGTGAACTTCTAAAAATCATCCCTGTATACACACACTCAACACAGAATCCGTCTCAGAATTCACAGATTGTCACATCTCATATCATCTCAATTTCAATATCAAATCTCATAATTTACATCTCATATCATCTCAATCTCAAATCTCGGAGCATTCTTCCTTGCATTCATACACTCAAACAATCAAAATAGTACATAATAAAAGTCCACAAATGTAACGTCTTTGTTACTAAAATTATACATAACTAAATTCCATTACCAAAGTAATACAAAAGACAATATCCCGTAACATGAGTTTGAAATAATTAGCATGTGGCTGGGCATTACTAATTTGGATTTGCTGAATATATAATTCCAATGCGCACCAACTATAATTTAGATCAACTGTCCTAGCAATCATGGACTTCAGAGCATTGTCATTTGCTATGGGCACAGTCATAAAATATTGACCTTCACCTTCACCCGCTGCATATCGAGCTAATATATTAAATTTCCATTGATCTCTAGCCCAATTAGTAACCTCGTAAATTTTCTCGACTAATGCTGCCATTGTAATTGTACGGGGTGCCCAAATCATTTCTGGATCAACAGCACTATAACAACAACCTATCTTAACGTCACGGATAATTTCACCACTTCACCACCAAAATAAATTCATATAGGAATATCATAATCCATACCTATACATATTTATACAAAAATGAGACACATAATCTAATCTACCCAAGTGTACAAGATAAAATGTTATACAAATAATACCTTCGAATCTATGATCGTGAATATTGAGCAATTCAGGATCTTCGATGATAGTTTAGGGTTTTGAGAGTGGGAGTAGAGAGGGTTGTGAGTGAGGAATTGGATCTCAAAAGATTTTGGACGGATTTTGTTGGTGAAATAACGAATCTGGGAGGCCACGGTTTGTTCGTTTTGGGTTTCTTTCGGAGTTAGAGAGAGACTGAAAAGAGAGAAGTGATGGAGAGAGAAACAGCAAGTCTTTAAAAATTCCTCAATCGACACTCGCTATCTCAGTTAGCGAGTTTAGTAGAAAAGCTCTCGCTAACTGAGATAGCGAGTTTAGATTCAAGAAATTTTCTTCAACACCTTACACTCGCTATCACAGTTAGCGAGTGTGGTATAAACAAACTCGCTATCTGAGATAGCGATAGTCTATTAAGGAATTTTCTATACAACCATAAACTCGCTATCTGAGTAGCGAGTTTAGTACAAACACACTCGCTATCTGAGATGTTTTCTTCAAACACATGACCATACAGTTGCTATCCCAGATAACGATGAGGTTTTAACCAAACTCGCTACGAGGTTTTAACCAAACTCCCACTTAGCGATGGGTTGTTTTGGTAAATACTTTCGAAAGTGGGTCAGTTTGGTAAATACTTTCAAAAGGTGGGCCAGTTTGGGAAAAATCATGTTTTTTCCCAACGGTAAAAAAAACTCCTTACTTTATTATTATCTATCTTTTTTCTCTACTTTTTCATATTTCTCTCTTTTTCTCTCCCCCCTCACTCTCTCTGTCTCTTTTATTTTCTCTCTATTTAATTAGAAATTTAGATTTTCAGATTTCTGGTTTGTAAATTTTCAGAATTTTTATATTTTTTTGATTGCTCATGTTATATTGAAAATAACAAATATCTCCTCTACAATTAAATTTCATCATTTTCTACCCTCAAAGTTCTAAGAAGTTAGATTTTACACCCCCATTTATAATTATTTTTCAACATATACTAATGGAAATATGGATTTTTATTTACAATTAATTATTGTCGTACTATTCAAACTTGAGCTACATAATTGTTATTTTTACCGTTTACAAGACTTTTCATATGCTGTATCGTTTCGAAGACGTGCCGTAAGCACGTGCCCTTGGGCAAATCTAGTATCCAAATAAAGCTTTATCTTCCGGGTCCAACCCGAACACAACCCCAACCCAAACCCACAAAACCGTACAAACTCCAAATACCATATCCTATACACAACACCTAGAAAAACACCGATGTTTTTTTTCCAAAATAGGCCACTTTTTCAAACTAATTTCCAAAATAGACCGCTTTCTAAACTAATTTCCAAAAATAGACCCTCGCAGTTCCCAACTGCATCATATTCTTTTTTGTTGACGTAGTTGGCAACTGCGGTCTAAGTATATACCACAATAATCCAACTCCAACACTTGTGTCAAAATAGTGTTAAGCAGAAAACTATGTTCACCTTAGACCGCAATTGGCAACTACATTCTTGATTGTACTAAGCTCGCAGTTTCCAACTACATTCCTAATTGGACCCAATAAAAGATTGAATTAGGAATGTAGTTGGGAACAGCGAGTTTAGTGCAATCAAGAATGCAGTTGGCAATTGCTTTCTTGATTGCACTAAGCTCGCAGTTCCCAACTGCATTCCTAATTGGACCCTATGAAAGATTGAATTAGGAATGCAGTTGGCAATTGCGAGCTTAGTGCAATCAAGAACGCAGTTGCCAACTGCGTTCTTGATTGCACTAAGCTCGCAGTTCCCAACTGCATTCCTAATTTGACCATATGAAAGATTGAATCAGGAATGTAAACTGCGAGCTTAGTGCAATCAAGAACGTAGTTGGCAACTGCGGTCTAAGATGAATATAGTTTTCTCCTTAACACTATTTTGACACAAGTGTTGGAGTTGTATTATTGTGGCATATACTTAGACTGCTGATATGGGTCAGATGACGTGGCCCCTCCTGGGCCACAGGATCCCCTAAGAATATGCGCACCTCCAGATCATCCAGATCCGCCACGTCAGCGCCGGAAAACCGTCCGAGCCTCTGCCACGTCAGCCCAAAAACCATCCGGGCCCCTGCTACGTCAGCCCTATACTGCTCAGGTTTTCACCGCTTCAATTTCACGGGCAACCGGGTCCAGACCCGGCCCCAAATGGGTCCAGACCCGGTTGGGCTCTCCTATAAATACCAGACCCCTACCCCTTGATCCAGGTAATCAATCTTTTCCCACTCAAACCCTAGTTACTGTTACTCTCTCTCAGTAGCTAACTAGATCGTCGGAGGGTCTGCCACCGGGACCAACCCCGGTGTTCCTAGACCGTCTGCAGGTACACGATACCTCAGATCCGAGCCTCCTAATTCGAGCCGAGCATCCAGCCTCCACCTCACTACCGCTTACTTCCGTACCGTTCGCTCGGTTGAGGGTCGGCTACACCGGAGCTTCCTCCACCAATACAAATCGAGTAAGAACTCACATCTGGTGCATCCACACGTCTCCCAAAAACAAACCGCATCAGGTTGGCGCCGTCTGTGGGAAACCTCTATTGCAGACGTCGACCCGAGCTCAGCCGTTAACGGTACCCCATCAACTCGAGCTCACATGGCGCCCAAAGCCACGAGAGCTGTTACCTCAGTGCGTCGGCAGGACATGCCTCCACAGGGCATCGGCGGCAACGCTCAGGCATCCAACAACTCGGGGGTCAGTCACAGACTCCAACTGGGTGCCTCCCAACTAGTCTCGTCCGACCTGCGGGGGGTGATCCAGAATCGATTGGCCAGCCAGTTTAGGAGAGGGGCCGCTTCCAACTTGGCCCCGAACCATCCCAAACTTTCATCCCAAGGGCGAGGGCCTGCACTCAACCGAGTCGTCGGTGCCCACCGGCTCAGCAAAACTGAGCCGAGCGAGCCCCAGTCACCCACCAGGAGTTTCAAGACTTCCGGAAAGAGATCATGGAGGCCATCTGTGGACCCCCCGTTGATAGCAGCGTCCACCACTCTCACTCTCGCCCGGATGCCGAGGCCAGCGTGTCCCGCATCCCGACCGTCCAGCCGGAGTATGACGACGACATCTTGAAGCGCCTCTAGGAAATGGAGGACCACCTGGACCACTTCGGGGATGGCGGACCGAGGCCAGCTTGGGGATACAGGCCCGTCCGACCCCCTTTTTCCACTGCCATCTTGCGGGTGGAAATACCTCGAAACTTCTGCCCATCTCAATTCGAGACTTACGACGGGGAGGGCGATCCTGCTGATCACATGGAGGGCTTCAAAACCATCATGATGATTCACAGTGCATCGGATCCCCTCCTGTGCCGCGCCTTCCCTGCCACCCTTCGGGGTCTGTCTCGGGAGTGGTTCTCGAAACTCACCCCGGCTCCATCCATTCCTTCAGCCAATTGGAGGGCAACTTCCTCGCCCACTTCGTGACAAGCCGAAAGGCCGAAAGGACAAGTGCGTCCCTACTTGGCCTCCAGCAGAAGGAAGGAGAGTCGCTCCGGGTGTTCATCCGAAGATTCACCACTGAGGCAAGATCGATCTCCTCCCTCGACCCAGGGGTCGCCTTGGCGGCGTTCCGATACAACGTCCATCACGGACAGCTGAAGGCCTCCCTGGAAAAAAGGCCCCCGATAGAATTCCCCGACCTCCTCAATAGGGTCGAAAAGTACATCCGGGCCGAAGAGGCCCTGAACCCAGAGGACTTGAAAGAAGTTCCCGAGAAGGGGAAGCGCAAGGCCGACGAGGTCAAGCCAGCGAAGAAAGCTCCGAGAGACGGGGGCACCACGAAGAAGGTTCCGCCGGTCCCCCGCTTCGAGAGGTACACTTCGCTAACGCAGAATGTGTCGACAATCCTCTTAGCGATTGAAGATAGCGACCTCGTGCAGTTCCCCCCTCGACCGTCCAACAACACCAGCAAGAAGAGGGATCAGCGGTTCTACTGTCGCTTCCACCAGGACAACGGGCACGACACAGATCGTTATCGTGCCCTGGAGGACGAAATTGAGGCCCTCATCCAACGAGGGTACCTCCGGGAATTCAAAAGAGAAGGCGCTCGGGAACAGTGGGATACCAGAAACAGGAGGGATTCCCCTCCTCCTCGAGCACCCCGACAGCGCCCCGAGCGGGATTCGGAGCCCGAGGAGCCCGAGGGTCAGGCAATCCTGCATTGCATCCACGGAGGGCCCATGGGAGGGGAATCCAACACTTCCTGCAAGGCATTCGTCCGGAATGTCAACACCGTCCAGGGCCCTCTCTCCCCCAAGTCCAGCAACTTCTTGTCTCCTTCTCAGGGGAGGATCTAGAGGGAGTCCGGCTCCCTCATTGTGACGCTCTCGTCATCAGCCTCAGCATGGCAAACTTCGAGGCCCGACGAATCTTCGTGGACAACGGGAGCTCAGTCAACATCTTGTTCCTGGAAGCATTCGAGAACTTGAAGCTCTCTCGTGAGAGGCTAAAGCCAGCCGGGTATACCTTGCATGGATTTTCGGGCGTCCCAGTGAAAATAGAGGGGATCGTCACCCTAGACGTCACGGCGGGTACGACCCCGAATAGAAGGACCGAGTCCATGGACTTCATGGTTGTGAACGTCAAGGCAGCCTACAATGCCATACTCGGTCGCCCCGGGCTCTGCTCGCTCTAGACGGTTCCCTCGGCCTACCACCAGAAGATTAAGTTCCCTACCAACACTGGTGTTGGTGTTGTCCGAGGAAATCAAGAAGCAGCACGCTCGTGCTACATGACGGCCATCGGAAGCGGTGTATTTCCCCTCGATGCCCTTGAACTAGAGCCCGAGAGGACCCAGCCAGAACCAGAGCCCGCAGACGAGCTAGATGATGTCTCATTCGAGACAGGGGACGCATCAAAGCACTTCCGAGTAAGCTGCTCCCTCGCGCCCGTCCTCAAGTCCGTCCTGATCGCCTGCATTCGCCGCAATGCCGACCTCTTTGCCTGGAAGCCATCTGACATGCCCGGTATCTCCGAGGATCTCATCATGCACAAACTCAGCGTGACCCCCGGGTCGAAGCCGGTTGTCCAAAAGCAGCGTAAGTTCGCTCCAGAGCGACAGCAGGCGGTGAACGCGGAAGTAGACAAGCTCTTGTCTGCGCGTTTCGTACAAGTGGTCAGCTACCCTGAGTGGCTGGCGAACGTCGTCATGGTCAAGAAGGCGAGCGGGAGCTGGAGGATCTGCATAGATTTCACCGACCTCAACAAGGCATGCCCCAAGGATCCGTTTCCCCTCCCCAGCATTGATGCCCTTATCGACGCCACATCGGGTCACGAGCTCTTATCCTTCATGGATGCCTTCTCAGGGTACAACCAGATCCGGATGTTTCCTCCCGACATCGCCAAGACGTCCTTCGTCACAGATAGAGGACTTTACTGCTACCGGGTTATGCCCTTCGGGCTGAAGAACGCCGGTGCTACTCACCAGAGGCTCGTTAACCGAGTCTTCAAAGATCAAATTGGGCGTAACATTGAGGTATATGTCGACGACATACTCGTCAAGAGCCAACAGGGTCAGAATCACGTCGCCGACCTAGAAGAGGCCTTCGGGATACTCCGAACCCACAACATGAGGCTCAATCCGGCGAAGAGTGCATTCGGCGTCTCCTCGGGAAAGTTCCTCGGTTTCATCGTCAGCCAGCGCGGCATCGAGGCGAACCCAGCAAAAATCCAGGCCATAATAGACATGCCCCCTCCCAGGAACACCAAAGAAGTCCAGAGGCTAACGGGGAGACTGGTGGCCATCGGTCGTTTCCTCTCCTAGTCTAGAGAGAAATCCCTTCCGTTCTTTAAAGCGCTGTGAACCAGAGTGTTCGAATGGGGTACTCAGCAACAGGAAGCCTTCGCCCAATTGAAAGAGTATCTCACCAACCCTCCTCTCCTCAGCAAGCCCGAACCAGGCGAGCCACTCTGGCTCTACCTCTCGGATTCGGAGAATGTGCTTAGCACCGTCTTCGTCTGAGAAGAGGAAGGGGTCCAAAAGCCCCTGTACTATGTAAGCAAGGTTCTGCTCGATGCCGAGACCAGATATTCCAGAATGGAGAAGGTAGCATACGCCTTGGTCATGGCCGCGCGTAAGCTCCGTCCATATTTTCAGGCACATTCGGTCCAGGTACCACGGATCAACCCCTGAAGGCGGTGCTCTATAAGCCTGAGAGCTCGGGGCGACTAGTCAAGTGGTCGATCGAGCTCAGTCAGTACGACATCGACTACCAGCCAAGGACGACCATCAAAGGGCAGGCCCTCGCCGAGTTCATCACAGAATGCACCATCTCTGAGCAACCCGCAAACCAAGAAGCCGACCAGACGTTGGAAGTTTCGGTTCCTCTTGCGAAGCAGGGAGCGGTGCGGGCATCATTATGCGGGGGCCAGATGGTTTTCTCCTTTAATACTGCCTTCGCCTCAACTTCCCAGCCTCTAACAACGAGGTCGAGTACGAGGCAATGATCGTCGGGCTCACCCTGGCTCATCAGGCCGACGCCAGACTGATCAGGGCCTTTTGTGACTCCTAGCTCGTGGTCAACTAGATCACGAGGGAGTACGAGGCCCGCAACGATCGGATGATCAGATACCTGGCCGTGGTCCAACGGCTATTAACGTCCTTCAACGTATCGGCCATTTTAAGGATCCCCAGGGAGCAGAACGCCCTAAGCCTGACGCCCTGTCAAAGTTAGCTTCCTCATCCTTCGAAGGCCTCGACCGAACCGTCCTGATTGAAAACCTGCTGAAGCCAAGCACAGACTTCCCTGAGGTTCTGTGCGTTGAAGACGAAGCTCATCCCGACGACTGGACCACTCTTATCAAGAAATTTCTAGTCAAGGGAGAGCTCCCCGAAGACCGGGCTGAAGCAAGGCGGGTCAAGGTCCGATCAGAAAGATTCGCGGTAATCAACGCCACCCTCTTCTAAAGGTCCTACACCACGACTGATGGCAGACCCTACCTCCGTTGCCTGACCCCCGACGAAGCCAAGTACGCCCTTAAGGAGTTGCACGAGGGGATCGGTCGATGCCACATAGGAAGCCGTTCGCTAGAACGGAAGGCATTAAATCACGGGTACTACTGGCCCACTATGCTGCAAGACGCCCTCGCCCTAGTGAAGAAGTGCGGCCCCTGTCAACGGTTCTCCCCCGTGAAAAGGGCTCCTCAGGCAAACCTCCGTTCAATGGCCAGTTCGACCCCCTTTGCAATATGGGGGATGGATTTGGTGGGCCCATTTCCAAAAGCAACGGGTCAACGAAAGTTCCTAATTGTGGCGATCGACTAGTTCACTAAGTGGATTGAGGCAGAGCCATTAGCAACGATCACCGAGCGACAGACCCAGCAGTTTTTCTGGAAACACATCGTCTGTCGATTCGGGATTCCGCAGGTGCTCATCACGGACAATGGGACTCAATTTGCGGGTAAGCGTTTCTGCAAGTTCTGCGAAGATCTCGGGATCCAGCAGCGCTTCTCCTCAGTATGCCACCCCCAGTCCAACGGTCAGGCCGAGAACGCGAACCGCCAAATCCTCGACGGCCTCAAGAAATGATTCGATAACTTTTTTAAGGGGTTATGGGTCGACGAGCTGCCAAGCATTCTCTGGGCCCACCGGACAACGAAGAGAATCCCCACGGGAGAATCACCTTTCAATCTGACATACGGCGGGAGGCCGTCATTCCCTTGGAGATTGGGATCCCTTCACCCCGAATCATGGCTTTCGACGAGGCAGCTAACTCCAAACAGCTGCGAGCCGACCTGGACCTCATAGACGAGGTCAGGGAGAAGTCCGCCATTAGAAGAAGCATATACCAACAAAGGATTGAGAAGTTCTACAACAAGAAGGTGCGTCCCACCGACATCAAACTCGGAGATCTCGTTCTCTGAAAGCTGGCGGTATCCAAACCCGACCAGAAACATAAATTAGCCCCGAACTGGGAGGGCCCTTACAGAGTATCGGAGGTCGTACGCCCAGGGACGTACTGCCTGACCAACACAGAGGGCAAGGCCATCAAGAGGCCCTGGAATGCGGAGCACCTCATCAAGTTCCTAAGAGGGGAGGACTAGCCTCCATCCCATGTAAATTATGAAGAATGTAATCGGCACGTCGTGCCTTGCCTTTTGTAAAACTTCAAGTTGTTGTAAATATGCCAGCTTTCTTAAAACAAGTTTTTGGCTCCTTTTTGACTACCATTACGAGAAAACGGCTCTGCTCTCGGATAGCATCTCGAGCCAGCTTCCATTATAAGCTTGAGGCTCGGCGCTCGGATAGCATCTCGAGCCAGAAAAGCTTTCTTTGAGGCTCGGCGCTCGGATAGCATCTCGAGCCAGAAAAGCTTCCCTTACAAGCTGGAGGCTCGGCATTCGGATTACATCTCGAGCCAGAAAAGCTTCCCTTACAAGCTTGAGGCTCGGCGCTCGGATAGCATCTCGAGCCAGAAAAGCTTCCCTTACAAGCTTGAGGCTCGGCGCTCCGATAGCATCTCGAGCCAGAAAAGCTTCCCTTACAAGCTTGAGGCTCGGTGCTCGGACAGCATCTCGAGCCGGAAAAACTTCCCTTACAAGCTTGGCATCGACGTTGAGCAAGGCTGGGGCTTTCTTCAAAGCACCCGAACCTTAACGCTCGGCGCCGACCCTCGGCTACGCCTGCTACTGGCTTTCTCACCGGTGTGGGGGCTCGGCACCTGTCCCTTGCATGGTTTGGGCTTCTTCAAGCCCATCAACCTATGCGCTAGGCGACAACTGCCGGTTACACCCGTACCGTCTTTCCTAAGAACAAGTGCGGGAGCTCGGTGTCGACGTCGACCAAGGCCGGGGCTTTCTTCAAAGCACTCTGACCTTAACGCTCGGTACCGACCCTCGGCTATGCCCGCTACTGGCTTTCTCACCGGTGTGGGGGCTCGGCACCTGTCCCTTGCATGGTTTGGGGTTCTTCAAGCCCATCAACCTATACGCCAGGCGACAACTACCGACTACACCCGTACCGTCTTTCCTGAGAACAAGTGCAGGAGCTCGGTGTCGACGTCGAGCAAGACCGGGGCTTTCTTCAAAGCACCCTGACCTTAACGCTCGGTGCCGACCCTCGGCTACGCCCACTACTGGATTTCTCACCGGTGTGGGGGCTCGGCACCTGTCCCTTACATGGTTTGGGCTTCTTCAAGCCCATCAACCTATGCGTGAGGCGACAACTGCCGGCTACACCCGTACCGTCTTTCCTGAGAACAAGTGCGGGAGCTCGGTGTCGACGTCGAGTAAGGCCGAGGCTTTCTTCAAAGCACCCTGATCTTAACGCTCGACGCCGACCTTCAGCTACGCCTGCTACTAGCTTTCTCACCGGTGTGGGGGCTCGGCACCTGTCCCTTGCATGGTTTGGGCTTCTTCAAGCCCATCAACCTATGCGCCAGGCGACAACTGCCGGCTACACCCGTACCGTCTTTCCTGAGAACAAGTGCGGGAGCTCGGTGTCGACGTCGAGCAAGGCCGGGGCTTTCTTCAAAGCACCCTGACCTTAACGCTCGGCATCGACCCTCGGCTACGCCCGCTACTGGCTTTCTCACCAGTGTATGGGCTCGGCACCTGTCCCTTCCATGGTTTGGGCTTCTTCAAGTCCATCAACCTATGCGTCAGGCGACAACTGTCGGCTACACCCGTACCGTCTTTCCTGAGAACAAGTGCGGGAGCTCGGTGTCGACGTCGAGCAAGGCCGGGGCTTTCTTCAAAGCACCCTGACCTTAACGCTCGGCATCGACCCTCGGCTACGCCCGCTACTAGCTTTCTCACCAGTGTGGGGGCTCGACACCTGTCCCTTCCATGGTTTGGGCTTCTTCAAGTCCATCAACCTATGCGCGAGGCGACAACTGCCGGCTACACCCATACCATCTTTTCTGAGAACAAGTGCGGGAGCTCGGTATCGACGTCGAGCAAGGCCGGGGCTTTCTTCAAAGCCCCTCGACCCATACGCTCGGCGACAACCTGCCTCCACGAGTGCTTCAACAAAATTTTTTATTAAGGTTTAGGGCATCCGCCTTCGGCAGATGCTCCGAACTTTGAGTCGATTGGTCGGCCCTTCTCTCGCCCGCGAACAACTCGGGGTTTACCGCTTTCACAAGCCGAAACCCCGAACTGTTCGAGGACGGCAGGGGAGCCACCGACCCTCGGTTCTCTCTGAGCCTCTGAACCAATTGGATGGCCCACCACTCACCAACGAACAACCCAGGGTCTTACGGCGCTCGAGGCCCAAACCCCGAATTGTTCGAGAGTGATTGGTGTGCCTCCAATCCGGAGCCCTCGGAAAAATATTAATTTCAGGGCGCCCACCCTCGGCAGGCACCTAAGTCAAGCGACAGATCGGTCACTCTCACTTCTTAACAACCAACAAGGGAGAGTGGGGATTATATAGCCCCCTGAGGTGCGCAGTTATGGCATCTGGGAATGCGAAACGGCGGAAGGCGAAACGTCGCCATAAATATTCATGGGAAGGCGAAACGTCGCTATTAATGACTTATCGACAGGCGATACGCCACTGCATATGCGCCCGTTGCACCAAGTCACCTCGGCGACGACCCTTCGCAACAAGCACGTCAACCACCTTCGGCAACCGAGACAATCAAAGTTCAGAAAATCAAATATTCTTATTATTACTCATTTCTTACAACTCAATGAAAGTCGGTACAAATACAAAGAACAACTTGCAACTCACTCACACTCGGCTTAAAAACTCAAACTCGGCGCTTCCTTCAGGGCCCCTCTCACGCTCGGCCGGACCGACCTAGGAAGAGACTCCTGCCATCGAGCTTCCTGCGTCATTTGGCTGGGCTGCTTCAAATAAGAAAGTCGGAGACCGCCCCGGCGTGGAGTTGCTCGCCTCCTCGATCAGACCCGCGCCCAACACCAACTTTAGCCTTTGGATCTCCAGCTCTTTCTCAACCACAGCCTCGCGAAGGAAAGACTCCGAAGCTGACCGCCCGCTCGAGGCATCCGAGATGGACCAGTCCGTCTCGATTTCCCACCAGTTCCGGTCGGCTATAGCTTTCTTCAGACGAGCCACCTCCAGACTGAGCTCCCTAGACTTATTTGTGAAGTAATTTATAGCGGCCGCTCGATCACGAGCCTGTTTTCGCTGGCGAGCCAGAGCCACTTCCATAGCTTCCTTCCCTGCTCGGACTCGAGATACCTCGGCAGAAACCGGGCCGGCTCCCAAGGTATCGTGCGTCTATCCAAGGACAAGAAAAACAATCACAAAGAGAGCGAGAAAAATGCACAAGTCACGAAGCCTTGGCCCAAAAAAGAGTATATTTCATTTCTTTCAAAAAAGTTGATACAAAAGCCGCGGTGGCCAGTCCGCTCGAGGCATTTACATCAAAAACAAAAAGAAAAAAACTAATCTATTCTTGAGGGAGGGTGGCACCTCATCTTCAGCCGGGACGCCCCCCGTCTCGTCGCCACCCGGGGTCGGTGGAAGGTTCACCTGCCAACCATAGTAGAGGTGGTCCACGCTCTGCTCTGGGTATATCTGCTTGAAGTGCGCCTTGGCCTGATCATACGCCTTGTCCTGCGCCATAATCAGGGCTTCCGCCGAGGCCGCCTCCATCCTCTTCAGGGCCTTCCGCCCCTTCTCCGCCTCCTCCTTGAGACGATCCACATCCGCCTTGTGGATGTCGGAGAGCGGGCTATCTGGGCCTCGTGGACAGTCACCATAGTCTGAGCCTCTTTCAGATCGTCCGTAGCCTTGTTCAGCTCACAGAAGTACTTCTCCGCGTTCCTCCTCTCGATGTAGATCTCCTTCTCCAAGCACTTTTGGAAGTGTTGACCATGGAGCATCACCTGTCCGAGGGGGAAAAGATCAGAAAAAATTTCACCAAGATCAAAACCAGAAAAGAAAAGTGGGGCCAAAATAACTCACCGAGATGTGCGCTTGGGACCACCACATGAAGGCCTGGTCCGCCGTCTGCCCCGCCAGAGCCATCCGATCGCGCTCGGTGGCGGCCTTCGTAACAAATTCAATCGCTACGGGTCCATCGAGCAGAGAATCCCCCTGCACGATCGACCAATCAGGGGCAAAGGGCCGAAGCCCCTGCTGGCTCACCATCTGTTCGGCGGTAGGCCGTGGTGGTGGAAGCCTTTTTCCCGGGGCTTCAACGGTCTTGCCCGAGCTACCCCCAGCATCCCGAGCTGCCCTCGACATATGGGGGTGATTCTTCTTGGCCCTCTTCGCCGGAGAAGGCTTCTCGGGTTACCGGGGCCGGCCCCTTGGCGGACCCCCCAGCCTGGGCAGCCAGCTTCTCCTGCTCGGCCGCCAGCCTCTCCTGCTCGGCCTTCTTCCTCTTCTCCGCCCTCGCCTTCTCGGTGACGGCCAGCAACGCCCGCCTGTCGTCCACCTATTGAGAAGTCATCCCTGCGGAAATGAAAGAAGAAAGGCTAACGTTAACACGGAGGCAGAAAGATGCAAAATTCGGAAAGAAACATACTAGGGTCGGCAGGGCTCAGTCCGGCCCGGGCAAGGTGCAGCTCGGTTACTCGAGGCCACACGATACTGTGCCCCCCTACTATCTTCTCCACCGTCTTCCACTCCTTAGCTGTCAAGTCGCTTCACTTCGGAGGCTTGTGGTTCGGTTTGAAGAAATTCCACATGGTTGGTATTCCCCAAGACTTCTCACTCCGAACCACGAAATACTTCTCTTTCCACCCCTTGATGAAATCCGGATGGTCGTGCATGATCTTCTTGTGCGGCTTGGGCGAGAAGTAGAAAATCCCCTCCTAATCTCCGAGCGAACTGATCCCTAGGATAGCTCGGAAGTACGTCAACCTCGGCTTCACCCCCTTCCCTTCTCTTGACACCTCAGAATGAAGCAGATCAAGTGCTTTCAAGAGTTTGGGTCATACTGCATGGGGCATAGCTTCGCCCAATTCAGAACCCTCTTGACGAAGGGATGCAGGGGCAGCCTTAAGCCCGAGAGAAAGGCGTCCTAAGGAAACATACAGTAGCCCGGCACGAGAACCGTGGTGGGGCGAATGCCGGGGCTGGGAATGAAGACTTCGAACTCCCGCGAAATGAAGTAGGCAGCCCTCAGAATGTGGAGATAATCCGCCTTCACGAGATGCCGTCCATTCGAATCTTCACTCGGCTCTCTTCACCCGGCACAGGAGGGATAGGTTTGATGTCTTTGATATCATCAGGATACATCTGAATCGACCCTGGATTTTTGCAGGAGACACGGGGAAACTCGAGCCCCGGCCTAGGGGCATATTCATCCGAGTAGATGGACTATCCGGGATAGTCAACACCCTCTTCTTACGGCAAGGGCGAGTCTTCCTCTTGGGAGACGGCGTCGACAGAGGCAGGAGAGGCGGAAGGTCATCTCCGACCCCGACCTGCCTTCCTTCTTGAGTGCCTTCTCGAGCGCCCTCTCCTTCATCTCCATCATCCTCGTCATCAAGGGCGCCTTGACCCTCGGGGTCCTCATCCTCCTCGTTTTCATCCTCACCTTCGGTATCCTAACCCTCTGGGCCCTCATCACCTTCCTCCTCATCTTCGGCGCCCTGATCCTCCTGATCCCCCTCATCTTCGTCATCCCCCTCATCTCCGTCATCCCCCTCTTCCACATCCTCCTCCTCTTCGCCCTCATCCACAGGCTCCTTTCCCGGCCTCCGAGATCTCAGTGGCGACACTACGAAGACTACATCGTCACCACTGTTCGGCCCAGGGTCTGTCAGGACCTCTTGCTTCACCTTGTACATACTGAGGGACGAGGACGTCTCTGACTTGGATTTCTTCGCGGAGCGGCCCGACGAGTTAGCCTCGGATCCGGACTGAGCGCGCGACATTACTAAATAGAAATACTAACCTGAAGCGTGAACTGTGCGACCACCGAAAAAGTCTCCGACGGGAGGTAAAACCCTGTTCTAGTAAAAGTTGGAAAGTGAGAGTAAAGAAATGAAGGAGAAAAATGTGAGGGGGGGAGGGGATTTATAAGGAGAAAGCGACTCCTCGATTTCCACAATAAAGATTTGGCCGTTGGATCTTGACCATCAAGATATAACAGCCGTTACGATCTGGAGGCACTTCGATCCTTGTGCTCCTGACGTCAGCAATGGGCGTAGAATTACCCAAACTCTCCCCAGTCCTTATCCCGACACAGCAGACTTTTTCGACAAATCAAGGAAGCCCGGAGCTCGGATAGCATCGCGAGCCACAATTCCTCTTCTATTTCACAGAAGGGTCGACGCTCGGATGGTATCGCGAGCCGTAATTCATCTTCTATTTCACAGAAGGGTCGACGCTCGGATGGTATCGCGAGCCACATTTCCCATTCTATTTCACAGAATGGTCGACGTTCGGATGGTATCGCGAGCCGCAATTCCTCTACTATTTCACTGAAGGGTCGACGCTCGGATGGTATCGCGAGCCACATTTCCCATTCTATTTCACAGAATGGTCAACGCTCGGATGGTATCGCGAGCCGCAATTCCTCTACTATTTCACAGAAGGGTCGACGCTCGGATGGTATCGCGAGCCACATTTCCCATTCTATTTCACAGAATGGTCAACGCTCGGATGGTATTGCGAGCCGCAATTCCTCTACTATTTCACAGAAGGGTCGACACTCGGATGGTATCGCGAGCCACATTTCCCATTCTATTTCACAGAAGGGTCGGAGCTCGGATGGTATCACGAGCCACACCTCCTCCCCTATTTCCAGAAGGCTCGGAGCTCGGATGACACCGCGAGCCCCAGAATCATCCCCTTTTCACAGGGGGCACGGATCTCGGATGACACCGCGAGCCCCAGAATCATCCCTTTTTCACAACGGGCTCGGAGCTCGGATGACACCGCGAGCCCCAGAGTCATCCCCTATTCCCAGAGGGCTCGGAGCTCGGATGAAACCGCGAGCCCCAGATTCATCCCTTATGCCCAGCGGGCTCGGAGCTCAGATGACACCGCGAGCCCCAGAGTCATCCCCCATTCATAGGGGGCTCGGAGCTCGGATGACACCTCCAGCCCCTAAAGCACCCTCCTCTCCTCAAGGAGGCTCGAAACTTGGATGGAATCGCGAGCCCCAAAACCTCCCTCTATCCCACAAGTAGGAGATCGTCTGTCGACCCTCAAAAGCTCGACAAACCGAGCTCCAGCTCACCAAACCTCGACATCCCCTCGCTCTTCCAACTAGCGAGAGGATCGGACCAGTCACCAACGCCAGTCATCAAGACTTCTAAAAACATCAAACACAATGAAGTCATTAAGTCACTGCTACCAAGTGTGGGGGCTCGGACCTCGGATGGAAGCGCGAGCCCCAGAGCCATCCCCTATTCACGGGGGGCTCGGAGCTCGGATGGCACCACAAGCCCCCAATAACATCCTCCACTCACAAGGGGCTCGGAGCTCAAATGGCATCGCGAGCCCCAAAAACCCTCCTCTGTCCACCAAGCAGGGGGCTCGTCTGCCGACCCCAAACGCTCGGCAAACCGAGCGCCAATCGAACAAACCTCGACGTCCCCTCGCTCTTCCAACTAGCGAGAGGATCGTCTGCCGACCCTCGGAGCTCTTCTACCGACCCCAGACGCTTGGCAAACTGAGCTTCAATCGAACAGACCTCGACGTCCCCTCGCTCTTCCAACTAGCAAAAGGATCGTCTGTCGACCCTCGGAGCTCCTCTACCGACCCCAAATGCTCGGCAAATCGAGCTCCGATCGAACAAACCCCGACGTCCCCTCGCTCTTCCAACTAGCAAGAGGACCGTCTACCGATCCTCGGAGCTCCTCTACCGACCCCAGACGCTCGGCAAACCGAGCTTCAATCGGACAGACCTCGTCATCCCCTCGCTCTTCCAACTAGCGAGAGGATCGCCTGCCGACCCTCGGAGCTCCTCTACCGACCCCAAACGCTCGGCAAACCGAGCTCCAATCGGACAAGCACCGACGTCCCCTCGCTCTTCCGACTAGCGAGAGGATCGTCCGCCGACCCTTTGGGCTCGTCTGCCGACCCTAAGGCTCGGCAAGCGTCGCTCCGACCCTTCTACACGGCGTCCTGCGCAAACTCCAATGAGGGATCCCTTCCTCCTACCCCCGGCCTCTTCTGGGAATGGCAGATCCTACTTTCTCACCACACTCTCCACCATGCTCTCCCTGCAGAGGCAAAAAAGCACTCCTACACGGCTGGTTCCCCCAGCCCTCCAGGAGTGTGGGGCTTGTGATATGGGTCAGATGACGTGGCCCCTCCTGGGCCACAGGATCCCTTCAGAATACGCGCACCTCCAGATCATCCAAATCCGCCACGTCAACACCGGAAAACCGCTCGGGCCTCTGCCACGTCAGCCCTATACCGCCCGGGCCCCTGCCACGTCAGCCCTATACCGTCCGGGTTTCCACCGCTTCAATTTCACGGGCAACCGGGTCCAGACCCGGCCCCAAACGGGTCCAGACCCGGTTGGGCTCTCCTATAAATACCAGACCCCTACCCCTTGATCCAGGTAATCAATCTTTTCCCACTCAAACTCTAATTACTGTTACTCTATCTCAGTAGCTGACTAGATCGTCGGAGGGTCTGCCACCGCGACCAACCCCGGTGTTTCTAGACCGTCTGCAGGTACACGAGACCTCGGATTCGAGCCTCCTGATCCGAACCGAGCATCCAGCCTCCACCTCACTACCGCTTACTTCCATACCGTTCGCCCGGCTGAGGGTCGGCTGCACCGGAGCTTCCTCCACCAATACAAATCGAATAAGAACTCACACCTAGTGCATTCACATGTCTCCCAAAAACAAACCGCATCAACCGCATTTGCCAACTGCGTCAACAAAAAAGAATAGGACGCAGTTGGGAACTACGAGTTGTCTATTTTGCGAAAAAAATCGAAAAACACCTCACGGTAACACCCTACACCACCTCCGTTACTCCTATACTCCTTCCTCCTTCTCACATCTCATTCTCGCCCCTCCAAATCCCAAACCCCAACTCCCTCTCCCCAAAAGATCCAGTACCGAATCTTGATGCAAACCACGCACCAGCTGAGATCCAGGCGCGAATCTTGATGGCGTCGGCGCGGGTGGCGGTCGGCGCCGTCGGCGGTCGAGACGAGGAGAGCGCCGGAAGCGGTGATGGAGAGGACTCGCCGACGAGCAAGAAGCCGAGGTCGGACGTTAGGTTTCCGTTGTCTCGGTATGAGCTGGCGGCCGCCGTATCCGTCTTCGTCATCTTCTCCGTCGGACTTTTGTGCATTTATCAAACCATGCCGAGGGCTGACTACGGTCGGATCCTCCGAGTTCCAAGGAATCTCTCCGATCTTCGAATCCTCAAGTGAGTTTTTTTTAATATATTTATATATATTTAAATTTAGGGGTTTAGATTTGAAAATGTCTATAATTGGATCGAAAATTAGTTAGTTTGACTTTTTCACATTAGTGATTACTTCAGTTAGATTGGTTTGGATTTGAATGGCACATTTCCGTCCATCTTCTTATAAGTTTTGCGAATTCGCTCGAAAAGATTAACTTTTGATAACAATAACTTTATCTTATTGAGGAACTAGAGTGATTACAACTATGTCTTAGTGATGCTAACCAGTTTTTGTACGAATCTCCTGGGTGAAGCACACGAGTTTTTTCTCTCATTGTAGCTCAATTGAGGGCTGTTATCTTTGCCGTTAGGCTAGCAACTAGGCGACTGCTGTATTCCAACTCCATTAAGTGTTCAAATAGGCATCTCTTCTTCCTTGACTCTGATCTTTGGTTTTTCTTCGTAAGTGACATTACTGGACTTCGTTGCGCATGGCCCCATGATCTGAACTAGTTCCGCCTCATTATATTTCCAATTGGAGCTGCCTCTTATTTCTGATGTCTTTTGTAATTACACCTTTATTTTGGGCTTGTTTCGTTATTGCCTGACATCGTGAGCCATAATGCATGCTATTAAACATGGCCAATCGCGTAGCTGTCTTATGAACTTTTCTTCAATTTTATGGGTTTTTGTGATCACACATTACGCCATAAGCATCGCTCCACTTGAGGCATCCGCACATACCAGTAAGGATCATCCAAACAAATTAACAATGTTTCTTTTGGTGAGAGTAGCAGTGTTAGGGAGGATTGGGTATTAATCTCAAGATTTTAGCTGAAGGACTTTATTTGTGAGGCTTCCCCTGGGATGAGCTCAAAGGAGAAATTAATCTAATTTGGAAGGAAGGGTAAAAATTGTGCATGTCAACATGAGTCAACAATGTTTCATTGCTCTGAAGAGACACCAGTTGTATTTTAGTTTGAAAACCTTGGTGTAACCAATTTTTATAGTACTACTATTGCAAAATGAACATTGATATAATGCGAAGTTGTCTTCAATTCCAAAGAAGGTATTCTTTCCTACTGTAAAGCGTAAGCTCGTAAGAAAAAGGTCAAGGGATGCAAATGGGTTATGTTTCTATGGAATCACTGGTTCAACTCTTGTAGCCTTTGAGCACCATATAGGAAAAAGTAGCATTTAGAACTTTGTTATTAACTTGTCATCACCATGTAAATGATTGTGCAAGCAAACCTCATGTGAAGCTATGATTGAACAATTGGCAATACCATTGATCTATGCTAGACTAGAGAAGAGTACTGGATGTAATAAAAAAATGATGAGAGTAGATGAAATTCCTCTGTTCCTCTCTACCTCTTTTCTCTTTCAATTTTTTAAGGAACAAAGTATCTGAATAAATATGTAAAGAGGCAGTTGATCCACTTATTCTTTTGCTGCCAGATTTATGCTGAATGATCATTTGATTGTATAGGGTATTTTACCTCTTGCACTGGATAGTAATTGTGTTACAGCATCGATATTCTATCATATGCATAAAATTGGAGTCCAAACTTAATCTATGAAGTTTGAAAATGTCCTAATCTACTTTGTTGAATTGTTTGGGACCAATTTATTCAACACCTACAAGCAATTGGTTGTTATCTTTTCTTTAATAAATTATACCAATTATAGAGTTTAAATAGGATATGGTCTTAGTTTTGGTGGTCTAGAGTTCTTTCTTTTTATATTTGTAGGGTATAGAGTAGACTGCTAGCATGCACTTTTTTGGTTCTGACTAAAACAATGTTAAAAAAGTTTATATCGAAGACCAGTTGTTTGTCATTTTAGTCAAAATTCAAGTTCCATGCAATCATTATTTCTCTTTAGAAGTTGATATTTCCATTGACAAAAACGTTTCCCACCAATCCAATTTTTGAGTTCTTTTATTTTGAAGTAACAGTGCTAATAAGCTTAAGATACACTTGGACCTTTTGCCCGTAAAGGCCCTTCATTCCATCTTTTGTACCTTCAATTCAACATAAAAGTTTCTATTTGTTTCCTATTGAAGTTCAATTTTTTTCTTTTATGGAGTATGCTTGCGCAAATTATGATAGTGAGATTACATATTGATCTACTATATATTTAGGTTTCTCCATAATTTGCATAGTGCACTGCCATGTTGATGAATTTTCAAGTATTAGAAAGAACTTCGTGGCTAAGAAGTAAGAACTTAGCTTCGCATCGATTTAACTTTTTGATGTTGCATTTATTTCACATGTGTTTAGGATTTTGATAGTGATTATGAGGAGCACCTTGATTGCTAATTGTTATGGCTTGAACATATGCACCATCCCTTCATGAAGATAGTCATGTGGACGAATTATTGTGGATCACAATTATATCATAACACAAGAAACTTGGATTTTATGTTCAAATGTATAAAAAGCTATCTTACAACTACATATCACTGAACCATGGTTGAAAGTTAAAAGATTTTAAAATTATGAGGATTTTGGACTCGTCTAGGCAAGGGGTGTTGTCTCGGATCGGAGATCTCGGAAAAATGTGATCATATCGGATGTTCATTTCGGACACCCAATAAACATAGTTTTTTTGTAACTAAACAAGATATTATATGTTCTACATGTTATTTATCATATAAAATATTGTATAATGTAACTAATGACATGAATCAATCACGGTAAATATTCACAGAATTTAACAATAATATAAAAGAGAATGTAAAATAAGTATATAACTAAATTGAATTTTCCAATGATTAGAAAAAATGAATTAGTTAATATACTTACTTGACTTTGCATATACAAAAACAAATAAAGAGACGAAATTCTCACATTATCTTAGCTTAAGGTCATATATTGAAAGACGTATATGCAAAAGGTAAAACAAAAAAAAAGTTATATGTTCTCAATAATATTAGTGTCTATTTCGGCCGATATTTTAGCAATTTTAGCAATATTTTTGGCCAATACTTCGGCAATTTCGACCGAAATCTACACATTTCGGTCCAAAATGTATGGAGTATAAGATATGTGATTTCGTATCGGCAAGGTTGCCGAAACGAAATTTTGGCCGAAATTTTGGTTGTATCGACCGAAATTTAAAACAGTGGAAAGCTATCTACATGCATAAATACTGCTACACCCATGGATAGAAGTATAGGCTAAAACGTACCGATTTCGGTAGTTTCGGACTTGGTTCGAAGGGGAGCGGTCCGAAACTCACCACAAGAAATCGGTTTTGGCCGAAACCAATAGAAAACACAGAAAAATAGAAGTAGAAAGATCCAAAAACATGCATAAATACTGAAATCGATGGTATTTTGGAAAAGAAAATCAAGTCGCATAGAGAGATGGATTTGTGGAGAAAATGTAAAATGGCATACCTTTTTTTCTTCTTGTCCTAACACAAGATTTTCTCCATCCCAATCTCCAAATCTGAAGCATTGTGCAGGTGCCACTTACATGAGCAACTTATTAGGGTTTTGTTTTTTTGGTTGCAAACGGTCCGGGTTTGAGTATTTGGTTGGGGTACTTGGGCTTTACAAAAACAGGTTATGAAATGACAAACAGGTTACTCAACAATAGACCCGACCCAGTTCTTACCCAATTAACTTTTGTAAACTTTTCAAATAACCCCTTTAACATTTTATGTATTAAACTTTTATACATGCAAACCTAACAAATCAAGATACAACCTTTAAAAAAGATAGTTTTACAAAGCATGTATAGGTATTTCTATGTACCGAAACTTGGACCGAAACTTACGATACTCCCCGAAACTAAAATATTTTGAAAAGACCGAAACCAATACCGAAACCGAGTTCTCAAACCTTAGTTACACCTTTGAAAAATCAAAGCCAAACCAATAATAATAATAATAATATATATATATATATATATATATATATATATGTAGTGGTAGATATATATATATGTAGTGGTAGAACGGAAGGGGAGTAGGAGGAGAGAGATTTGGGCACACTAGCAAAACCGCAAAAGCTGTACATTAAAACTAAATGTTTCGCGAGTGACACTGAGGTCGAGTGGTAAGCCTCTTAACTAGTTAGCAAAAGGGTCTGGTGTTCGAATTCCATTTGTACGAATACCCTTGTATGGTGTGTATGGCTACGGTCTTATTAAAAACAAACGAAGCAAAAAAACAAAGTTTTCTTCAAGTCCGATTAGTTTTAAACATTTCTAAGATCATAGGCATTACAAAATATTTTGTTGGAATATCTTGTATGTGACCAATGTAGCAACATAACTATTCAAAGCTTAATTCTCTTGTTAATTCATAAAAGATTTCAAAGTCCGAAAATCTAATCAAATATTTATCCTCCATGTCCCATTTGAAATATTGGAATCTTCCTTATATTATCTTCCCAATATGTAGGGGAGGGATTTTGCTCTGTCACTTTCCATTCCATTATATATCATGTGCAGCAAGGCCCCCATTTAATACGTATTAGATATTAGCATTTTTAATTGAATTGTCCATCTTCAACACATTGTTTCAGGTTTTTAACCTTTTCTAAAACTTTATAATGATTATGCTGCACAATTTATGAGAGGGCCTTTAGTGTCTTGGTTGACCAATTAGATAGTATCGCGGTAAAATTCAAGAAGATTTTTGTACATAGTTGACAAGGTTCTATATATTTCCTTGATAATAGACTTTTGAGTTTATGTTGGTGAATAGGATGATGTTATTGACTTGCAATATAGGGTTGTGCTGTTGTAGTTTGAGTGATGATGAGAGATTATCCTGAGGTAGTGGTGGTAGCTTTATGAGAGGCATCGATGGCTGTAGCAAAGGTAGTGGTGATGGGGACAACAGCTACGGTTGGATCATGTCAAGTGAGGATACAACATTGAGAAGCAAAATATGTTTCTTATATTCATACTAGGTGGGAATAGGTCTATATGGGAATATAAATATGTTACGGATATGCGAGAAATATTTAATATATTGGTTAAACCAAATGTAAAAATCTGGCATGGGAATTTCTAATGTGCAAATGGATTAATGCATACAAAGTTGAACTAGTGAACCACTCTTTGGCTATGTAAAACACATGCAATACAGAGGCTTTACATAAATACTAGAGGACCCATACGATTTCAAAGTTTTTTCTTCCCCTTCCAAGCGATTTTTGCTCACAACAGTTTCAGTAATTTTATTGATGCTGAGCGATAGGATCCTTGAATACAAGTGATGATTGATATTTATCTACATGAGGGAAAAGTTTAAACAAACTCCTAAATTCTCAACTTTTTATTATATGAACAGCTAAATTGGCTATATATTCCACTGCCCTCCATAACATTTCGGTGGAATTGTGAAGGATAAATGTTCCACTTTTTCCAAGAAGCTTAGTAAAATTACTGGTGGAAACCTGATCACCATTATTTGTCCATACTTATGCTTGAAATTACATTTGGTCTGAAGGGACCACTCAGTATGCACGCATAACTATTTGGTCCTTTTTAATTCTGCAAACTAATGACAACAATGAGCTTTGGTCTTGGTAATTCTATTTGTGCTTCATTGGTCATTGATCACAAAATAGTGTCAATTACTGTCAAATTATGTTAGTCATGATTCATGATCTAAGTAATCGGATGACACCTTATTCAGCTGTGAAGTCTGCTCCATTATTGTTACCTACATTTTCAAATTAACAATTGGAAAACACTTACATAAAACTGCAACAAAATTATTGATATCCTGAGTTTCCATGTATATGCCTAACATTGTGCTTCATGTTGGTTAAAGCATTGCAGCTTGACTCTTAAGTCTGAAACTAGTGTCCTTAGTATTATTGCCTGTCGGCGCAAGGACATAATAGTTATGCATATTCATCATACAACTATGTTGTTTCGTTCTCTATATCCAACAGTTAACAACCTGATTATCCTGCCTTGCTCCAGCTTCTTTTACAGGATTTCGAGATATTCTTAAACTGTGTTGCTTCAACTCTATATCTTCCTTCTTTTAAATAAGGAGATTATTACATTTGATCTAGTACCTTGCAGGCTTCCACTTACAACCATCAACATAAGTAACTAAGCATATAATCAGTATTACTTTTCATTATTATACTCTTTTCGCTGTTCTATCAATTGATAGTACTTCTGTCCAATACCCATACTGCAACATTCTGAAGTAGTTATAATTTAGATCTTAATAAGCAACCTATTCTTGTTGTAGATGCATTATGTTTACCTTAATTCATGATTTTTTTGTTTTGCAGAGATAATATTGCAGTCTATGCAAGTGATTACCAAGCCAGATTTATGCTGGGTTACTGTGCAACTTACATCTTTATGCAGACATTTATGATTCCTGGGACAATATTTATGTCATTGCTCGCTGGAGCTCTTTTTGGGGTTGTCAAAGGCGTTGTTTTGGTTGTTTTTACTGCCACTTCTGGTGCATCGTGCAGCTACTTTCTTTCTAAACTGATAGGCAGGCCATTGGTTAACTGGCTATGGCCTGAAAAGTTGAGATTTTTTCAGGCAGAGGTATCACTCAAACTAGCTCAACTTGCTGTTTAATAGTGTTCTATTGATTTTTCTATATGTGTGGCACAATTTAGTGACAAAATTTCTGTCTAATACAGATAGCAAAGCATAGGGAAAAGTTGTTGAATTACATGCTTTTTTTGAGGATAACTCCGACGTTACCCAACTTATTTATAAATGTAGCATCTCCAATAGTTGACATACCTTTTCACATTTTCTTCCTCGCGACGATGATTGGTCTTATTCCAGCATCATATATCACCGTCAGAGTAAGTTCCATATCTGAGTGGTCTTCCATTTTTTATTTCATTGTTCGTTCATTATCATGATTGATATCTTGTTTGTCATACGGGATTAGTTACGTTTGATTCGTCATTGTGCATGCTTTGGGCCTTCTGTGTAGCCAAGCCTTTCCTCTACGTGGCTTTAACGATCATGCATTGTTTTTTCGTAGATGTCCATATATCTAATTTTAGCATGAAACTTCTTAGTTTCTATTGTTCATTTCTAAGTAACTGAAAGATTTCTTATGATCCTTGCTTTGATATAGTTATTTAATTTAAATTCTTGTCTATATGGACAAAAAAATTGTTTGCTAACTTGATCGGTCATCATTAATCTTCGCAGTTGATCATTCATTCATATAGGACTATGTATTCACTGCCAAAGAGGGGGGAGTTACGATGAAGATAGTTGCATCTTAGTTACTTATTAATCTACATACTTAATTTAGAGAGATCAAGTTGTTTTGAAAATTTTCACTCGCTAATTTTCTGCTTCCAAAATTACTTTATTGCAAACCTTTAAGCCAAATTAATGCCTAGGTAAGAAGGTGCAAATCACTTGACTCCTCATCCTTGGACCAATTGACATGCGTAGATCAAGATGAACCATGTGGATCATCTTATAGTGAGTCTGTTTCTTAAAAATATATGATTGTAGTGAAGGATGGATTTTTCAATTAGAAAGAAAAGAAAGTTCTAAGATATATTTTTGTACGGAAGAGGCACTGGTTTATTATTATTTTTGAACAAGGCTCTAGACACTCGCACTGTCATGCACACCCCTATTAGGGGATTGTTTCAAACTACTTGAACACCTGGCATGGAATTTTCTTCATGTTGCAGACATTGAATAATTTGGCCATGGTTGTGGGATAAATTTGCAGTTCAAAGTTTGAATTGTGGTTTTTGTCCTGGTTTTTATCCTTGTGTGTATACTGAGTTGGCCCCTTAATTAAAATGTCATACTCTAGTATCCTGTTTGGAGCTGACAAAAATCTTACTCCTGTATCTGCTATCTTCCCTAAAATCAGGGAATGTTCATGAATTATTTGCCTCCTTACCTGTTTCTTTATGCTCAAACAACCAAAGCTTGAAGATTTATTATTCGCATTATTCAACTCCTTTACACTTGACTAGTGTCCAATTCTCTCTTTAATATGTTTTTTGTCCTCTTTTGTCTTTGTCTAGTGTCATGGAAGGTTTGTTAACGACAACTCCATTCATATGTAATTAGCATTCTATCAGTGGTTGTTCTACCTTGAATTGTAACTTTGTTAAAGAGTCATGATCAGCCATCTGACTATTTGCAGCTCTTTAGGTTTTTGCTACCAAAATTCAAAAATCTGAATCAGAGACTAATTTGACATAACTTCTGTGGGTGATAAAGATGATATGCTTTATTTTGGATGAGGAGAGAACAGGAGGAATAATACAGCAGTAGAAGAACATGTTCTCTGTTGTACATAACAAGGGGTGCTGCCATTTCAGAATTTCCCATATAGTGATATCTTTCGAATTATGTTTTGCATTAGGTCAAAGTCATACAGGGTAGCAGGGATTAGAATCAGAAGTAGACAAATAATGTGCTGTGAAGTAACTGATGACTTTTAAAGATATGGAGTTGGAGTGGGTGACACCTACCATTTTAATTTGGGAGCATGGTATGCATAGTTCTTGGCTTGCGAGTTGATTATATATCCTATAGTTATTCTATCATGTTTTCCCTTCTTTTAGACTTATTTTTCTTAGTTCATTATGCATTTTAATTGGTCTAGGATAATTTGGAGGTTGAGAATTGGTGTTTTACGATTGATAATTTGGAGGTTGATAAGGTACTCACTTGTCTGTTGTTTTCTTTGCCTGAATTTTGCCCCTCTAATTAGGGGAGGCTCCAATTTTAGTTCCTGCCTGGTTGTGAATTTTGCCAAATTTTCATGGAGCCTAGCCATTTTGATTTGAAGAAAGATAGCTGGAGATTGGAATGACCTAGTTTATTTCAACTGTAGCATTTTAGATTGTATTTTGAATGTGGTTTATTTTTGCTGAGTGCGTGGAGTCTGATTTTATATTTTGCAAACTTCAAACTCCAGGTTTGGTTTTCCCAGCTAGTTTATTATTATTTTTTCCACGCATTTTGCCATCAAAATGAATGTGATTGCCTCTGCCAGTCTAAAGCCTACTATTGTATCACTTTCATTTTTAGGTGGAAAAATGTATGTCGTCCTCTCATATTTTGCATAGGTTCCATGAGCATATACTGGCTCAACAAGTAGGTAGTATATGGATTGCCAACATATCGTTACATTTATTACACTAAACTAGCATCTTCAGGATACTGATTCTAATAGTACTGATGATGATTCCAGTAACATTCCGCTTTTAACTGGCTCAAAAAACTCATCTGAACTGTTTCATCTGCAGGCTGGCCTTGCTCTTGGGGATCTAAAATCGGTGCGAGATCTATACGACTTCAAGACCCTGGTAGTTCTATTCATGATTGGGGGTATCTCCATAGTCCCAACTGTACTTAAAAGGAAGCGGACATACGAATAACGAGCAGGCTTCACAGGAATAATATTTAGCTGCTTATTTGGGCAGGACTGGTATCTTAAGTACACTGCTAATTAAGAATACACCGGGGGAATTTCTAATACTATGTAGTCTCTTGGTAGATTGTAGGACGTCTTCTTTCTTTTTTTTCTTTCTTTTTTTTCTTTCTTTTTTTCTCTTTTTCTCTTTTTGATTTATTTTCTCCATTTATGTTTTGGGATGGAACACAGAGGCAATGTGTATGTAACGATAAATCTTGGATTGAAGATCATAATGTAGTGGCATTTTCTGGAAGGGGTTAACTGAAAATTTTGTATTTATTTGTTATAGTTCATAGATGATTGATTGTAGATTGTGACTTTTACTTGGTTTAATGACGGATGAAGGTGGGACAATTGAGTCTCCACTTGCACACACTGAATACTGAATGAAAGTACATATTTTCGTTATATATATAAAGCCATACAGGATTTTAGTAAATCTTATAATCATGTTTTAGATAACTAAGGTTCATAGTAGATTTATACTTGTCGTAAAAGATTGAAAGACAGCAGATTTACCTATGACTGGTGCAGTATATCTTATGGAATGTACGTTAGATTTACTTACAATAAATGCCTACACTAGTACAAATATAGTATATCTTATAAGAGCATCTACAGTCGGTGTTTGAAAAACTCATTTTTTCCAAAATTTGGAAAAAAGAGTGTTGTAGTTTGAGCTGACTAAATACCCAAATTTTGGATTCGATCGAAACAGCTGTCGGCTATATTTGGAAGAAGATATAGGAGTTCGGAAAATATAGCCGATGAACGATGATCTTTTGTTCGTTCATTTTAAAAATAAAAATAAAAGAATCGGACGAAAGATTATCTTTCATTGCTTTCTTTTTTTATTTTCAATATATCGGACGGGAAATGATTTTTTGTCCGATCATTTTTTTTTTATAAAAACGATCAGACGGGAAATCATATACTGTCCAAACAATTGTTAAATTAAAAAAAAAATCTCTGAAGATCTCCCGTTCAGTCTCATTTTTCTCATTTGTGGAGAAAAAATTCTAAAGTAGGCATACAAAATTATTATGTGTATGCATTAGATTTTAATCGAAATTTAATTAAGATTTAAGATTTATTTAATATTTATTTAAGATTTAATTAAGATTAAATTAAGATCATTAATCCAAAAATTCTCTCGGATGGGATTTGATCTCCGTCCGAACACCTTTTAAAAAAAAAAAAAAAAAAAAAAAAAAACGTACGAGATTTGATCCCTCGTCCGATGCTTTTGAAATTTTAACAAAAAATTTAAAAAAATTACGACGAAAAATCATCATTCATTCGAGTTGTTTTTTTTAAAGCTAAATTTTAGCTTCAAATAACTACAACTATAACTCAAATTTCCTATTTCCAAATACCCAAATTTTAGCATCAAAGGAACTACAAATGTTCTAAGGCACAAACTTCACTAAAATTTAGCTTACAATAGTAGAGATCTATTATTATTTTTGCTAATGAACCAACATAGTTTACCTCCCTCAATTTTTTTCCCCAAAATAAGCTCCATTTCCTCCCTCCCCCCCCCCCCCCCCCCCCCCAAAAAAAAAAGAGAGAGAGGAAACGCCAATTCAATGTGTTGACTTTTTTTTGAGCCATGTCAGTAAATACCGCAGTTGTCAACTGCGGCTTTTGCGTTGACTTTTTTTTAGCCATGTCAGTAAATACCGCAGTTGTCAACTGCGGCTTCTGCTATTATGAGGCCGCCGCAAATGGGAACTGTAGCTTCTTCTTAATATTTTGTTGTTGTTGCCGCAGTTCCCATCTGTGGGCGCAGCTCATTTTGTGTATAGCTAAGGCCGCAGTTGGGCCTTGTATAAACGTATGCAGCAGTTCCCAATAGAGACTGTGTCTCAAAGCATAGAGACAGAGAGCCAAGAATCTCTGGTTGAAAATCTTAAAGAGAGGCCGCAACTTGTCTATATGTAGGTTGTAGTTGGTAACTGCGGCCATGTTTATATGTAGGCTGCAGTGTCTAGTAGCGGCCTTTTTTATATGCTTGCAACAGTTGAGAATAGCTATTGCATCCCAAAGTGGAGACAGAGAGAACAAACTCTCGGGTGGAATATATTAAAGAGAGGCCGCAACTAGCAGTTGCGACAACGTGCACACAGAAGCCACAGTTCCTAATTGTGAGCTCTATGTGTTCAGTGATAGATGAAATTTTAAACTACATTGATTCTTTTTTTACAATTCAAAAGAGCTGCAGCTAGCTCACACATTGAAATCAAACAGAACCAAGTGGTTGCAGCTAGTTCACACATAGAAATCAAATATATATAACCACATTAAATATCAAAACATCAACTTCAATTCAGAAAAAAGCAAGACTAATATACACATCAAAATTTGCTAAACACAAATATATACATCAAAATTATAGAAGTTCAAATAGCTAACTAGTTTGCTAACCAGAAATTAATACACAAAATTAACCCCAGGGTACATAAAATTGCGTCTTCGCATTCTTCTTCTTTGGAGCTGGCTTTGACGGATGCTTATCACCTATTTGTGTTAGCTGTGACATGAGAATATGCTCATCATCATCTTGATCTTCTTCTTATTGTTGCACATCTTCTTGTTGTTGCACATGTTCCTGTTGCACCTGGTAATTTCTTGATTGACGTGCTTGCGAACTAGGGCTATAAGACATCCCACGCCTTTCGGTCTGATGAACTAGAGCTATCAACATAGCCTTTAGTTTGGCAACCTCACCAACCTCTTCTAGTTGTACCCTGCAAAGTTTGAAAATTTATCGTGCAAATTCCTTGACGACATCAGGCACATCACTTGATAAGGCATGAGTGCATTTCCGAGCAATCTTCCATGTTTCATCAATCTGCAACAAATTAGAATGTATCATATATTGCAGTACGAAATACTGAATTTGATTCAAATAGAAAGAAAAAAAATGAAATGAACAAAGAAGTATTAATTCTTACAATGGATCGTGATGTCGATGCCTTCAGTTGAAACATGGGTTGCAAAGTTGAATGTTTGGGAGTTGGTTTAATCTCTCTTCTCAAAAATGGTAGTTGGACCCTTATTTGCTTAGCGGAAGGAGAAACAATAAACAAACATGTAATCCTCTAATACCATAATACGTACGCATCGTGCAAGGATCCATCATATGGCTCAATTCCTATAATGATAGTCTCAAATCTGCTCTCATTTCATGCAATAACATGATCATGGTGATATTTTTCCCAATCATGACTAGCTAATCGACCTTGTTGATTGATACTATACAGTTTAGTGTCATATGATTGAGCGACCGGAATGCTTTGCTGAAGTCCAAACTACCAAAGAACTCTATCAGGATAATAATACTCTACCACACTATAGTTGATGAATGGTGCTATCGTAAACCAAAACTCGTTGCTCGCTGTTCAAGTCGGTGGCAATCTCTCAAATCTCTCAATAGTATAAGGCTTCCATATCACGAAATCCTCCTGCAACATATCAAACTCATCTCTGTAATAAGTCAACACCCCACGTGAGTTATCTCTTCACGCGTGTGCACCAGCCCAATACAACACAAATAGGAGCCAACATGACCTCACCATCTGCATATTCAATCCATCCTTAGATTGCTTACTTATGCGGGGTCGACCAACGTGTAAATGCTCCTAGCTCCACACATGTAATAGTGCCATCAATCCCGTCATCTGCACCACATTCAAAGCTCCTCCACACAAACTTCGATACAAAGAAGCTAATACCGCACTATCCCAACTGTATTGACCTACTTTCCTGATGTCAGAGATCAACGGTAGAAACATGAGTGGAACGGTATCACCTGAGGAGTTGGAAAAGATAACACATCCAAACAGTGTCAAAATATAAGTCCGAGTGTAACATTCAACATCAAACTAAGATGAAACATCGTTCAAAAAGTTTTAAAATTTTGTCTTCAACCAGGAGAGTCTAGAGGATGATCCAACAAAGGCAGTAGCACCTGGCTCCATTCCAAGATAATCTCTAATTAACTACTCCCGGTCAAAACCTACACTGCAATCACGACCTTCCCATCAAGAGATGGTTCTGAAATGATGGCAATATTCTGGAGTGTGATGGTCATATCTCCTACCGGCACGATTAAGCTTCGTATGCCCCATTAATCCAATTCCATAAAAACCAGCATCGAATAACAATGCATGTGTAGCAGGTGCATTTTCTAGGTTGCATGCGTATGGAAAGTTAACTCCTTAGCTGCATCGTTCCACACAGACTGAAATCTATGACTTTATTGCATCGTTAACTGTGTAGGGTCCAATAGACCTGGACCTCCAAGTGCAATAGAAGACGAATGAGATGATTGACCAACATTAGTAAATGAGAGAGGTGGATTAGCAACAACCTACATGAACATGGAAGATGTTATATTAGCTTAAAAAAACTATATATAAAAATTCAAAACTAAAATATACATCAATTACTCTTTCATATGCATGTGCTTTTTCCTGTCCTCGGCCACCTCTAGTAGAAGGTGTAACCCCTGTTGTCCATTTTCTGTATTTTTGGATGTATTTTTTTTTTGGGGGGGGGGGGGGGGAGGGGGGGGGGGGGTATTTATTCAGCTTGTATCTCTTTTTGGACCGTATATTGGATCTTCTTTTTCAACATATTCATTTTATTGTTCTTGTCGTCTTTTATTTGAGTTCTTGATTCTATTGTCAGCCTATTGTTTCGTCTCTGTTTGATCGAGCTATTATTTGTGACCCTCTTTATTTTATTTGTTCATGTCCTATTTCATTTATCCATTTCGTGCCATCTCATTATTTTGAATCGTCTCATTTTTATTTGGATCTATCCTAACCCACTAAAAACCCAATAAGTCTATATTTTTTTTCCCTCTGTTAATTTTTCCCTAAACCCATACCCACTAACATTTCACCCCTAAAACCCATTAACACCCCAATACCCTAACCGCTACCGTCAGCACCCCTAAACCCTAATCCCTATCTCCCTGTATATATATATACCCATGTATATTAACCCTATCATCCCTAACTACCTAGCCGCTCTCCCGATCCACCTTCTCTCCCGTTCTCCCTCTCCCGTCGCCTGAACCCGTCCCCCTACCCTGCTGTGCACCCTCTCCGACCTTCCCTCTCAGTCCTTCAGCCCGCACCCCCTCCTGCGCTGCTTCCTCCCGAAGCAGCGGCAACCTCAACTATCCCCGATCCCCTTTCCGATGCTCCTCCACCTTCGTCTTCCCTTGATCCTCTTCCGTAGTCAGCAGCGACTGCAGCATCTTGACGGCAGCCGCAGCCCCTCCGACGCTGCGACAAACCCAGCCCTGACGCTGCACACCTCCCTGCCGTGCTCCTCCTCTCGGCGGCTACACCGACAGCAGCACAACCAGCAGGTCCCTCGACCATGGCAGCTGTTGTCTTCTCATCCCGGTCTCTCTCTCCCCCTTATGTTCGTGTGTGGCTCGCGGGTTTCGTTGTCCGTGAGTTGTGCTCGTTGTTGGGTTTGTGGTTCGTTGTTCATTGTGTTCATTGCCGGGAGTCCATTCCTGTTATTCTCTTTGCACCGTCGTTTCTGTCGTCGACTATAAGGCAAGTAACTTGTATTCTTTTCTTTGTGTAATACAAGTACTAAATACCGCCTGTAGTGTAGTTGTGTTCTAGAGACAATTCTTGTGCAACACTCCTGTTATATCTTGTCTCTATTGTGTTGATCCACCCGTAGTTGCCTTATTACACACATGACATGAAATAACTTAGGGATGACAACTTCTTGTTGTATACATGCTTGTTGTAACACCCCGAATTCCAAAATAATGCCGAATTTGAGATTCCACAAGATCTTTACTTCATTTCGTACAATTTTACAAGGAAATTTAAAACTTTTTCAATAACATCAGAGTTACATTACACTTTGTTTACACAGCGGAAGAATAAAAGATTACAACATGGAAAACAAATATAACTTGTGCAACATTATCAAAATGAATCATCGACTGCATCATATTAGCTTTACTCCTTCAAGAATAGTCCATTACCTGCATATCAATCTGTGGGCATGTCAGTTACTTACAACTGCCGAAATGTTATACTCGGCTATCATCTCTATGCCGTACATATAACGATCTCATTACTTTAATAAAAATCACAACAGTTGAATGAACAATAAAGTGTAGAAATGTGACTACGCTAAACATGTAAGTGTATGTCATGCCTTAATGCCTAATGCACACAATTTTATACTAGGATGACACTAATGCACACTTGTTCAGATTCTATGCATCCCATACTATATAGGTCCGAGGGCAAGCGCCTACGTACTCTACAATAAAGGGCTCGATCCATCGCCATGAAACTATCCAGTAGTAAGAACAAGATTCAGGCATTCCACGAGTACGAATCCCAGTCCCAGAGTACACTGTCCGATTGTTATACAGACTCCTCATCGTGCGAATCCCCCGCAAGTGACACTCTAGCCCCGGTATACGTATATACACTGGAGTACGAAAACTATCCGACCGACTACGCATAGTCCCGGATTTAAAAACTCGTCTTCATCGGAGCAACCACAGTCCTAGAGTACACTGCCCAACTGGGTCTATAGTCCCGAAGTACATCACCCGACTATATAGAGTGCCCCACTTACGTTTGCCCAGGTTTACTACACTTCTCTTAAGTGCCTAATTTGCAGTTCAAGACATGAATAATTTATCATACCTAGAATTAGTTTTACCTCCTACCGGACTTAGTCACAAAAATGCGAGACAGCTCCATGGAAATATCTCAAAATTATATCTCAAATCTTTTATTTCAATAGAGCCGGTACCTGAGGTCTTACTAACTTTAAATCACAATTTTTCATGTACAAGAATCATGGGTATTCATACCCTTCATGTGTTAACTCAATATGTCCATATCTCCAACTTATTATTAAATAAAATCCATGGCTCATCTTAGTACTTATTCATGGTTTACTCATGCATTTTCAATTCAAACATAGAACAAATAATCTCTTTCTCGAACAAAAGATTCAACCTTATAAATTTTTACAAGCAAATTAAACAAATCCACATCCTCAACATGAGTGTTTATTTACAAAAGAGAGATTTATACTTGTTACCCATCTTCCCTTCAAAGGATCTTTTACAAAGAAAAATAATATTAATTCTTTGGAGTTAGAACTCATTAAACAACTTATATTTCATTTTTATTTTCCCAAAATATACCATAAAATTTTATAACTAACTCTAATAATATATCACCTCAATTTATAGTAAGAAATGAGTTTTAATTAAGAGTCCTTTTTATGAAAACTAAAAAAAATGTGAAAACAAAGAAAAAAAAACAAAAGGGGTGGTCGGGTTTTGAACCCTAAAACCGGACTTAGTCACAAAAATGCGAGACAGCTCCATGGAAATATCTCAAAATTATATATCGAATCTTTTATTTCAATAGAGCCGGTACCTGAGGTCTTACTAACTTTAAATCACAATTTTTCATGTACAAGAATCATGGGTATTCATACCCTTCATGTGTTAACTCAATATGTCCATATCTCCAACTTATTCTTAAATAAAATCCATGGCTCATCTTAGTACTTATTCATGGTTTACTCATGCATTTTCAATTCAAACATAGAACAAATAATCTCTTTCTCGAACAAAAGATTCAACCTTATAAATTTCTACAAGCAAATTAAACAAGTCCACATCCTCAACATGAGTGTTTATTTACAAAAGAGAGATTTATACTTGTTACCCATCTTCCCTTCAAAGGATCTTTTACAAAGAAAAATAATATTAATTCTTTGGAGTTAGAACTCATTAAACAACTTATATTTCATTTTTATTTCCCCAAAATATACCATAAAATTTTATAACTAACTCTAATAATATATCACCTCAATTTATAGTAAGAAATGAGTTTTAATTAAGAGTCCTTTTTATGAAAACTAAAAAAAATGTGAAAACAAAGAAAAAAAAACAAAAGGGGTGGTCGGGTTTTGAACCCTAAAACCCAGGCCGAGGCACACACAGAGCCCAAGCCCTTGCCGCTCTAACCAATAAGTCCACTTAGACTTTGTGTCTAATTTTGTTTCAAATTCTTTATGAATACCCATTCCAGTTTTGGAATTTAAACAAATAAATATAAAAGCAACTATCAAGTTTTGAACCTGGAAACTCTTTCAACTAAGCTCTATATTGCACTAGCTAACCAGTAAGACCAAGTATATTTTCTATTTAGAAATTTCATTAGTGCTCTTTTGTTTGTACTATTTTGAATCTAGTTCTTTTTTTTCAAAAATTCATTTATCCAACGATCCAATCTTTTAGAATAGTGGATAAATTTCTCTTTTGGGACTGAGATGAATCAAATAAAAAGAAAAAAATAAACAGGTTCACACTTATTATTAGAGTATGTCTTTATTTCCCATTCGTTTCTACTTTCTTTGTAAAAATTGCATTTCTCAACAAAACTTGAAATTTGTAGAAATCATGTTTAGTTTAAAATCCATTATCATACCACATAAAAATTCTTGGGCTAAAAACCAGATATATCTCTAAATCAACCTTGGATATCTTAAGTGTTTCTTCATGCGAAAACTAGTATTTTTACAATGTCGACATGTCGAAATAACAAAAAAAATTCATCTTACTCTTTTCTTTCTTCTCTAAAGCATATGTCACAATAAAAATATCAATTTCTTATACACATTTGACAACCAAGAATTTGCAAACACTCTAACATGTGCTTATTTCTCTACTTTTCAATTAGCATGGTAACAATCAATTACTAAGTTTCAACAAAATCATTGCATGTTATACTAGCATTTTATCTACACATATCACATTCAATTTTTTATACTATTTATTAAACTATTAGCATGGTAACAACAAAATCATTACATGAGATGCTAGTATGGATTCTTATCTACAATATCTCAATCAATCTTTCACTACTCATTAAACTATTAGCATGCAAATCTTACTTAGAAAGCATGAGAACACCCACCTTAATTTGGAGATTGAAAACTACAAAGAAAAAGGGCTCCTTGCTCCTAGCTCCACAAGCACTTCTTGCTCCTAGCAAAGCTTCCTCTCTTAGATATGGCTTCTCCTCCTAGCACTTTCTCTAAGCAAAAGAACTCTCACTCTCTTTCTTTTCTTTCTCTATTTTCTTTTTTTCTTTTCTTTCTTTCTCTTTTGATTATGTTTTTGGTGCAAGAGAAATGTAGGAAATAGGGCTCTATTTATAGGGTTTTGGGAGGGTCTATTATGCATAAATCCACCCCTAATAACTCTCCTAATTAACTCTTACAACCTTTCATGTCCTAAACTCCTGAAACCTACAACCCTTCATCTTTCCAACCCTTCAACTTTGCAACCCCCATAACCTCCAACCTTTCCCCTTCCCTCACTCACCCAAAACTGGCCTACACCTAAGTAAAAACCGGCTACTAGGTAGGTGTGTGCATGCACATATGCACATGTGCATATACAAATTTAATACAATCCTATAACTTTAAATGTGTACTAACATTTGTAACTTGTTATGTATTAGAGCACACTTAACTTTATTTGTGATTTTAATAGTGGGCTTGTTTAATGGGCTCATCAACTAATTAATTAATTTAATTATCTAGTGGGATCTTCTCCTAATGGGCTAGATTTTAATCTATGGATCCATGGATTAACTAAAAAGGCTAAATAAGTTATGCATGCTAAAATAGATAATGAGAGTAATAAAATGAGAATAAAAATTTGCACGTGCATCATACGTGCAAAATAAAAAAGTATTTTTAATTTAAAATAAAAGGTGGGGTGTTACACATGTTGTTCGTATGATATCGTGTGCTTGATTATGTTAGTTGTGGTATACTTGTTGTATACGTGTTAAATACCTTATACCATGTTTCTTGGACATCTAGTATACCCTATTTCATGTTTGGTTATGTTTTGGATGAGTTTCATATGAACTAATTGATTTTGTGCATGAAGAATATTTTCTGTTTTGCCGGTTCCCCATTTTTGTTCAGTATTTTAGACCCTATTAAGGTCAGTATATGAAAATTATTTGTGAATATGAATTATAGAGAATTCTTTCTACTTTCCAGATTTTTTAACAGATCTCAATTTCGATTTATGAGTTGCAAGTTATGACTATTTTACTACAGATGTGTTTAAAATTCCAGATCCAGATTATATGAATTCTATATGGTAATTTATTTTTCTACTGATGTTAAAGATAATATTTTGATCCAATATTTTGCTGGTTATAACTAGACATGATTAGGGTTAACCCCAAATTTTTGTGGATTTAATTCATAACTTTTTATACACTATTATAAACTTACAAACAACTACTATACTTGCCGAATTTTCATACTGTTCAGTAAAGATACTAAATTTCAACCTGATTCTATTTGCTGTCTATAAAAACTTTGTGAATAAGAGTTATAGCCTACTGTTTCTATTTTATAACCCTTTTGACGGATCTGGATATCGATTTATATTTTGAGAGATATTGTTGTTTTAGTACTGCAGTGTTTGTGATTCCAGATTTACAAAACTACTGTATCTTGCTGTTTTCTGATTTTACTTGACTATTCTATCTATGTTGTGTTTATGATTTATAAAACTTTATTTTCTGTTACTAAACATACAAGGGAATATCCCAAAATTTTCTTGGATTTAATTAGCAAGTTTTTATGCTGTTTTCCTATTTATGAATACAAACTTTTAATTTCTGGCCGAACACGTTTTTTGGATTCAAATCTATTTTGAGACTTGTTTTTGTGAAATACCATATGACTTATATATATTTACTGGATTCGGTCTAGAGTCTATTTTCCAGATTTTCTAACGGATCCAGATTTGCACGTTTGTAGCAACGGAAATTTTAGATTCAGTATAGTACTATCTTGCTGTCCTGAACTAGAATTTTCGTTGTTCTACCCTTTTATGTGTTGTCTTTCATCTGTACATATTTATCTTTCAATCTGAACATGTTACCTGTTTATGCCATATTATTCTTGCTTTGTTTATGACACATACATGAATGTTTGATAACAATAACAAAATAACCAAGCCGAGGTTAAGGAAAAGATCTAGTAGTGGATAATATAGAAATGTGTACTTGAAAGGGGACTCGTATTTCTCACAGGATTATGTGTTACGTGTTCATGAATACATGATACACGACTTTGTCTGTCAGATTACCCCGACTGCACACTTCCCTATAAGAAGGTGTACTCAGAAGAGAACCCGTAGGTTCTATTTGTCTGTCTGGATCTGCATCTGATATCTATCTATCTGATACCTGAGTACACGGCCCTATAGAATTTCCTATGAAATCTAAATGTAATTTGTTTGAATGTAGCAATCATGTGGTAAAAGTTTAGGTAGCATGAAGTGCTACCTAGAGAGTAATAACACAAGACCTATAATAACCTGACATCTGTTACCTGTTTACCTGTATCTGTTATCTGACATCAGTTATCTGTTTGACTATTATATGCTACTGGACATCTGTTACCTGATTACCTGTCTTTATAACACTTGACATCTACTACATATCACCTGTATCTATTAGCATACCATGTTACTTGATTTTGTTTTCTAATTCATATTAGACATTCTGTTTTGCTCTGTCATATCTATTCCATGCTATGTTTATTTCTGTCATTATTTATATTTGTTTATCTTTTCCTGTACTTGTGCCTGCACTACAAGCGGCCCATAACTTACATTGACGGGAGTTTTGTTTTCTTTTTCCTCTTTCTGCAATTTATTAAATTGTAGATTATGGTAATCAGCTGCTGATGGAGTAGGTGATCTGAGATTTTAGATGCTGGAGTTTTGCTATTATTATTATTTCCTATTGTTTATTTGAATAAATGTATCTATTACTTGGATTATTTGTATTGGGCAATGTGACCCAGAATTATTGACTTGTTCAGATCTGGTTTATTTGAAATTTATTAAGTTTTGTTTCAAGTAAATTCCTGTTGGTATATTGATTCAGTTATGCATGCGTGATTGACTTCTCTTGCTTCCTACTTTGATTTTTCCTATGAAATATTGTAAAGATCCTGACAGCTTATGGATGATGAAAATCATTCGCTAGGCTTAATCACGTATCCGTATTCTATATTCCTTTTTGGGAAGCGGGGCGTGACAGAAGGTTCCCGTCCTCTATCAGCTCCTTCACTCATTCATATATCGAAATTTTTTGTTTAATGCATGAAAATAAACATGTTCTTTAAACAATCAAAAGCATACTACTTACCCGAGACTCGCAGTACTACTCGAGGGTCGTGCATTGCACATTCAGGGTGCCATTAGTGCGATAATGACCCTGCTCCAACCATACTTTTAATGACCAACCATACTTTTAATGAAGATTCTTCTATGGAATGTTGGGGGTTTGGGGAGGCGGGGCAAGCGAGAGATGGTTAGAGATGTTATCAACACTTCTAAATCTGACACTGTTGGCCTCCAAGAAACCAAAATGTCACACGTAGCGGGACTTAGGAGAGTTGGAGGTCATATGATCTCTGAATGGAAGATCTATCCCTCCACTGGGACGTAAGGTGGTATCGCTATTGGCTTTAACCCTGATAGTTTCTCTTGTCTTGATGAATTCCAAGGGGAATTCTCATTGTCCGTTCGACTACATCATCGTAAGGATAACTCGAAGCAGGCTATCTCGGTAGTTTATGGCTTGAATCTCGCGTCATCTAGACTTAGGCTCTGGACTAAGCTATGTTCTATTTGATTGTGTTGGCATCACCCATGGCTAGTGAGGGGGCAATTTTAACATCACTAGATTTGCGTTTGAACATAGGGGTAAAGGAGCTTACGACGTCGATAGAGAGGAGTTCAGCCAAGTTATTACTGACCTTGAACTGGTAGAAATCTCAATCCAAGATCGAATGTTTACATGGTCTAATAAGCAAGCTTCCCCTATTCTGGCAAGCCTAGATAGAGTGCCAATCTCATTGAATTGGGAGGACAAATTTCCCATTGTTAGTGCCAAATCCCTCCCAATGCCCACTTTGGACCATGTTCCCATCTTACTTGACTCTGGTGAGCAGCATGCTACCAACCTTAAGAAATTTAGGTTTAAGAAAGCATGGCTGGAAATACAGAGTTTCCATCACTTATATTGGAAAATTGGGCGTTGCCCACTAGAGGTAATGAAGCAGCTACGATTTGGTGTGAAAAGATTCGTTGGCTTTGGGCTAAGCTGAGAAAGTGGAATCGTACTCATTTTGCCACTATCTGGAAAGCTAAAGACACCATTCTAGAAAACATTAATGACCTTGAGAGGCTAGAGGAATCTAGAAACCTCTCCCAAACAGAATGCAATAGATTATTATCACTAATGGAGGATATATCTCAATTGTAAAAATTAGAAGAGATCAAACGGCAACAAACATTCAAAATTTCGTGGCTCAAAGAGGGAGACATGAATATGGCTTTTTTTTCACTGGGTGGCCAGTGTGCATCGGAGATCCAACATTATACTTTTTGTCCAAATAGAATCAGGAGTAATTCAAGAAGAAAAGGATATATTCACCTTGCTTTCCGAACTCACTTCATAAACAGGTTTGGTAGTAAATCAGATTTCAGGTTCCCGTTGAATGAAGAATTTTGGCAGAATAGGTTAGTGGGTATGGATTAGTCCCTGCAATCACTCGAATCTCCATTCGCGGAGGAGGAGGTCAAAGGGGTGGTTCTCTAGATGGGCAATGATAAAGCTCCTGGCCCTGACAGAATCCCGATATTATTCTATCAGACTTTCTGGGATGAGATTAAAGATGATCTCATTGAGGTCATCACCGAATTCTACGACCACAGTCTCAAACTAGGGAGAATTAATTATGCGGAGGTTGTTTTAATTCCTAAGAAGGAAGAGTCCCGTGGTGTTGGCGACTTTCGCCCGATCAACCTCCTTAATTGCTCAATCGAAATAATTACAAAGATTCTTGCTAACAGATTAGGCAAGTTGATGGACCGACTGATTAGTAACGAACAAACGTGTTTTATTAAGGGATGCTGTATTCTAGACTGCGTAGCTACTACAGAAGAAACTATTCACCCATGTCATATCTCGAACGATAGGAGTTACTTGCTTAAACTGAAGTTTGAAAAGGCTTATGATTCAATTGAATGACAATGTCTTTTAGAAGCTCGTAGTGACAGAGGATTTAGGGACAAATGGATCAAATGGATTTGGCACTGCCTCTTGACCAGTATGTCGGCTATACTGGTTAACAGAAAAGCAGGCAGGACTTTCTCTTGTAGAAGAGGTTTGAGATAAGGGGATCCTCTCTCCCCCTTGCTATTTACAATTTTCGCTGATGTTCTTAAAAACATGATGGACAATTTTAGACAAGCAAGTTGGATTACACCGGTGGCCAGGAACATAAGCCGACCTAGATGCTCAATCTCACAATACGCCGACGATACTTTTCTATTTGGGAACAGTGCTTTGGGGGAGACTATCACCTTCAAAGGAATTATGTATTCTTTGAAGCTTGATCGGGTCTTATGGTGAACTTCCATAAGAGTGCAATTATTCCTATTGCCATGACTGAGGAACAAGCACGGGATCACGCAACATGTTTGAAGTTAGGAAAACTTAAGAAATTGGATTAGATGTTGATTATTGACTGAGTGGAAGCTAGGCTGGCAGGTTGGAAAGGAAAGTCTTTTTCACTAGGGGGAGAGTGACACTGATTAACTTAGTATTGTCCAATCGACCGACATATTACTTGTCTTTTTTTGAATTCCCGAAATGGGTCATTCAAAGAATCGACCGGGAGCGGAAAGATTCCTCTGGAAATGTGCAGAGGTAAACAAAGGGGGCTACCAACTCATCAAGTGGGAGAAAATTTGCATGAAGAAAATTCATGGTGGGCTTGATATCATTGATTTGAGAGACATGAATCTGACCCTCCTTAGCAAATGGCGGTGGAAAGTGTTCCACCCAAATGGTGAAGGGTGGGAAGATTATATTCATCATTACCTCCTAGGTAAGGGGACATGAAGATTTGGATTTTGGATGGGACCCATTGTTTTGTGGTTTTGGAAAGGGGTTGCCAAAGTATATGACCGGTTTCATAGCTGTGTCTCATCCTTCATTGGAAATGGCATGATGACTAGGTTTTGGTGGGACAAATTGTGAGGAGATCATTCTCTAAGAGAGTTATTCCCTGATTTTTTCGAACTCGCTTCCCAACCCAACATTATTGTGGCCAAATCCGAGAAAAAGGGGAGCTTGGAGATCCTCTTTCAGATCGTGTCTCGACTAGGAATCCCAATTGAGACTTGGGGCTCTACAATCTCATTTTATCCAATATGGAGTTATATGCTCTCAAGGACCAGACCAAAAATGCATGGGGTTAGAGAAGAATGGATCCTTCATGGTTCGTTCTCTGTATACTGTATCCACTTTAGAGGCTATTCTGAAATGATTTACGATTCTTTGGAAGGCCAAAGCTCTGTGAAAAGTTAGAGTATTCTTGTGGTTAGTTCTCAACGATGCAATCCTGACTAGTGAGAACTTGGCTAAAAGACAACCGCACATCGCTACTAATTGTGGCTTTTGCAATTCACACATGGAATCAAAAAGCCATCTTTTCTTAGATTGCCCAAGAAGCAAGGTTGTCCTGTGCGAGGTCCTGATGGCCCTCGGTACATCGGTTTATCCTTATGTTTATGAAGATCTTTGGATATGACACACATTCGCTAGCGAGAGACATGAGATGAGGGAAGCATGGGATATTGCAATCGCCGCAACGACCTGGGTTTTTTGGCTAGACATAAATTACTTTTACATTCGTTGGACTTGTAATAGTATTTCTGGTAATCTTACTCATAACATGCATCTTATTTCTTTTTGGACTACAGCTGCGGCGGTGGATCCAAGAGAGAGAATCGCCAGAGCTTTTGAGGTGGAGGAGTATGATCATGAGGAGGTAGAGATTGATCCCACTTTGGACTGATTCGACGCTTCATGATCTAGTTGCCCACCCTCCAAGGCATTGTTGGAGAAACCCCTTGTATGTTGTTGTACTCGTTTGATTCTCTTGTATGTTTTTTATTTTGGTTTATCAGTCTCACCCTCCTGTGTCATTTGGAGGCACTGTGTTTTATTTCATGCTATGTAGTTATTTTGTAACTGTGCCCATTACTCTGGGTTTGTTTATTAACTCCTTATTAATGAAACAGGGTGTCTATACTGCACCTTTTCTTTAAAAAAAGTAGTGTTGAAAATATTAGTCAATTAATAAATAGAAAAATATGATGGTATAATACATATAAAGATTGAAAATATTAGTCAATTAATAAATAGACAGATAAAATTGTATAAGGCATAAAAATTGAAAATATTAGTCAATTAATAAAGTAGTGTTCTTTATCCTTTTTTAAAAGTAGTATAATGTACTAATGCAAAGTATAATAGGACTATATAAACAATCTATGTTGTTGTCCTGACAACGATGCTTGTTACACCTATTGTATCATATTAGACCGCATTTTGAAAAAGTTTGCCATGTGCTCGAGCCATCCATAACATCTATGTCGTTGTGAATACATGTGGTCCTTGACTGACCTTTCCTACATCTTTTAAGACTCACATCAGCTATAAGATTCGGACTACTTTGGACTGGATAATATGCTTTGTCAAACATAGAAGTGAACATGGGTGCCCAAGTTAGTGTTAAGGAATTCATTGAATAAAATATATCAATATAAGGACGGTAATCAATAGCTTGAACTGCACAAGCTGCCAAGACATGAGAACATGGAATGTGGTACAACTGGAATTTCTGACAAGTACAAGTGCGTCTTCCCAAGTCACTCTTTTAATGTACACCAACTACTATAATACTTGTTTTAACTTGAAATACAACAAGATTATGATGAAACATTATAACCTCATGCATGTTTGCCCTCTTAAGTTGTTTATTGAGAATTCATTGAACTCTCGGAGCTCAAATTTGTCATTCACTTATAAGTTTCCCTGCCAATTATCAACGTTCAGTAAAGTAAGAATTGAAACGATAAAATACTATCTCCACAATTGCCCTCCTGGGAAAATTATGAACACCCTTCAAAACATATTTAAATATTTCAAATAAATCTGTGGTCATTATGCCATATTGACGTCTTCCATCTACATATAGTGCCCACTTCTAGATTAGTTTTTCCTTGAGCCAATTGACAACCTCGACTTTTGCTTTATCTATCTCTGCCAAATTTTTATCAAACTTTTTGAGCTGATTTTGACATGCAACAACCTTAACCTTCTTCCTCAAATTCTTGTCATGAAATTGGCTGAAAAAATTGGTAGCAAAATATCTTATACAAAAATGATGATATGCATGAGGTTCATTCCATGCTCTGTTTGGCATGTCCATCACAGAAGATACTCTGATGACAATCAGAAATAACATATAACCCTTGGAGATCAATGATAAAATATCGACTATAATTCATGAACCATGTCAAACTAGCTACTCTCTCCATCTACTATTGCAAAAATAAATGGAAATAACTAATCATTTGCATTTGGAACAACGATTATTAATAAAAAACCTTTGTATTTTCCATATAAAACAGTTTCATCAACACTAATAACAGACCTACAGTGCTTAAATCCTTTAATCGAATGCCCAAATGCCCAAAATACTGACTTGAAAGTTTCTTCTGGAGGACTGGTCAAAACCTTATCCCAATGGACAACAGTCCCCGGATTTGATGCTTTTAGTGCTGATAAAAGAGCATACAAATTCTTATATGCTTCCTCAAATCCTCCAAACAACCTCTAATTAGCTTTTTGTTTTGTAAGTCAAGCATTCTTGTACGAAAATCTGATAATTGTATGTAAGTTTAACCGTCTCGATTACGGTCTTTGTTGTTATTCCTAATTGTGCCTTCACAACATTCGGAATCATATCAAACATGAAATAAGCTTAGAATCAACTATAGTGTGGTCTTGATTCATCATGTCATTGAGACATGTATGTGACCCGTGCAATTTCTTGATCATGAAATATATCTTCCTTGGAAATTGACCCACAAAATCTCCACTTACAACCTGACTCATCTACGACTTCAGGATTTTTAGCAGTCTCATCTTTTGTACGCACCTTTGGTTGCATTTTCATTTCACGGCATATACACTTTTTGTCATTTTCAATATGATAAATCCTCAGTGTTTCTTTATGAAGAACATCTTCACTATATGTAGAACAACATCTTTACTTTCAAACTTTTACCCAATGTACAATTTATCTCCGTTGGCCTCAGTACATGACTCTAATGCGGATTGATATACCCTAGCATTGTCAACCGATTCAAACTCAGGTAATTGTACACTCATCAATTGAGTCAAGGGGACTGCATCATCTTGCACGTCCTCAACATCATTAACATTATCTACTGCATACCCATCTTCTTCATCTTCCTCATCTTATAATAACTCATTGTTAATACTAGTAAGATTAAAGGGTTGAATGACATTTTCATTATCAACACTATCATGTATCAATCCAGAAGGACATGTCAACTCATATATCATGTCATCTCGTTGTGTTGGAATTGTGAACAAGTCTTCACGTAAACACATCAATCGTCTATGTGATTGAAGAACTGGATTGCAATTCAATTCATAAGTCGACACTTCACATGCTGGGCTTGAACTACGAATAATATCTGACCGACCATTAAGAATCTTGGTTTCTTGAAGATATAAGTGTAACATCCAGCAAAATTGAGTTATGTCAATTTTTTCCCTGCACGTGTATTTTGTACCACTGCATATAATATCATATGTAATAACCTGAATATTTTTTTATGTTAGTTTGTGGAATATAAATATTTGGGAATGACCCATATGCATATTTAATATACTATTTTGTGAATTTGAGAACTTAAGAGCAATTGAGTTGGTGACTATGGAGTTCTAGAAAATGAGTGAATGAGAATCATGAAAAGGGCCTTAATGAAATTATCCATTTTTTAAACCATGCATGGATCTTGCTAGTTCATGACATAGGGGAGGTTTAGGAGACGTGAAATTAATTACAATATAGAATTAGGGGAGGTGGATTAATGAGTTGGATAGGATAGTGCATAATTAGGGTTATAAATACCCACATAAGCCTTGTCTTCAAGAAATGAGAAACAAGATCTTTGAAGTTGTTCATAAGGTAAACTTAGAAACTCTATTCTATTTCATGAGTTGTAGATTATTAAAATAAGAGATGATAGTAATAGTGTATGTTTTGTTATGGTCATAATGTTAAGTTTATTGAGTTTGGTGGTGGAACGCTCCGTGGAGTTTCCAAGCAACCAATTTCAGAAGCTATAGGTGGGTAACAATTTTACTACAATTTCAATTATATTGTAAGGTGTATGCATGTTAGAGAAGCTATATTTGCTGTATTGGATGGGTATTCATACTTAGATTGGTTGAATCATGTGTGAATTTTTATCAATTAATTGTGTGAAATTCCGATAAGGTTAACTTGGAAACATTTTACAGTTGTTGTCCTAAATTTTAGACTTACTTCCGAAAATTATTTCTCTTTAACTAGATGGAACCTGAAGCTAAAAATTGTATGTGTATCCCTTATATGTATCGTTGAAAGCAAAGCAACAAGGATCTTAACCCTACTTTGCAGCGCAGGCCCAAAAAAACGAAATGCCTATAAACAGATCCAGGAGAAAAGAGACGGGAGAGCCCAGTATAAGGGGGAGTGAAGCATGATATTTGGAATGACCTACCTGGTTATAGATCAGAAAGGAGCAAGAAAACGTAGTGCGTTAGCACGGCAGGATAAGAGGTTACTGGATAGGATAGGCTTAGCCCACAAACAGATATACTGGCTTCTGTTGGTGATGGTTGTTAAGGTTGAAGCCTCTCTGCCTGCTCCTTATGTCGATATCCCTATTCGGTCTTCTCCTTCTCCGCTTTTCCCCTTCGCCTTTTACCCTACTAATGATCCTTCCTTCTTTACTCTATCACTGACACAAGGGAGTCCTTGTGCAGAACAGAAGTCGGTAAGTATGGTTTTTTCTCATTCGGCTTTTTTTAATTTTATGGTTAGCCCTAAGAGTTTTAGTTAGGGATAAGATAGTTTCCCCGGGTCGGGGTAGAGATGTAGATCTCTTGAGTTTTTACTGTAGGGGAAGGCCCTATTTCAGCTATGGGGCAGGGGAGTGGGAGTGGGAGGTGGGCCCCCTCACATCAGGTTTTCAAGAAAGAAGACAATCCTTTATGACTCGCTTGGAAGGATAGATAGTCTGTAACACCCCACCTTTTATTTTAATTAAAATGCATTCTTATTCTTGCATGTATGATGCATGTGCAACATTTTTTGTTCTTTATTTGTTAATTCCATTATCCATTTCTTTTAGCATGCACAACTTATTTAGCCCTTAGTTAATCCATGGACCAAAAGATTAGAATTTAGCCCATTAGGAGGAGAGCCCACTAGGTAATTAAACAAATTAATTAATTAATGGGTCCATTAAGTAAGCCCACTAGTAAGTTCACAAATAAAACTAAGTGTACACTACTACATAACAAGTTACAAAAAGTTAGTACACATTTAAAGTTATAAGATTGAAATAAAATTGTATGTGCACTTGTGCATGTGCATGCACACACTAGGGGCCGGTTTTCACCATGCTTGACCGGATTTGGAGAGAGTGGAGAAAGGGAAAGGTTGTAGGTTATGGGGGTTGCATATATGAAGACTTGGAAAGGTGAAAGGGTGTAGGTTTTAGGAGTTTAGGAGGTGAAGGGTTGTAGGATTTTAATTGAAAGTTATTAGGGTGTACAATTTTGCACATTAGACCCTAGACTAGACCTATAAATAGCCCACCAATTCTCTTCATTTCACACACCAAAAATAGAATCAAAATAAGAGAGAAGAGAAAAGAAAGAAAAAGAAAGAGAGAGAGAAAAAGAAAGAGTGAGAGTTCTCTTTGCTGGGAGTCATTTCTAAAAGGAGTCATAGCTAGGAGTGGAGGCTTTGCTAGGAGCTAGAAGGACTTGTGGAGCTAGGAGCAAGAAGGAACCCTCTCTTTGTAGTTTTCAACCTTCAAGATTGAGGTGGGTGTTCTTATGCTTTCTAAATAAGACTTGCATGCTAATAGGTTAAAGAATAGCAAAGGAATGAATGAGATTTTGTAGATAAGAATCCATGCTAGCATCTCATGATTTTATTGTTACCATGCTAATAGTTTAAATGAATAGAATAAAAGTTGAAGGTGATATGTGCTAGTATGACATGCTAAGACTTTGTTGAAATTTAGTAATTCACTATTTATCATGAAATTTGAAAGTAGAAAAATAATCACATAAACCATGGTAGTATAATTGCAAATTTTTATTTGTCAAATGTATGATGAGTATGAACGAATGTCACATATGCTTAGAAAATGGAAAGATAAATTTTATTATTTTGTCAACATTTTAAAAGATATTAATTTTCGCATAAAGAAACATTTGTGTGGTCCAAAATTGACTTTAGAGAGACAATTGAATAATTGGTTTTAGTAACAAGAAATTTTATTTTGATGGGTTTTTCTTAAACTAATCATGTTTTCTACAATTTCGAATTTTATTGAAAAATACATTTTTTTTGTGAGGAGAAAATAATAGGCTTAGCTAAATAATGAGTTGAATTTTTCCTTTGTATTTTGATTCATTTCAGTTCTAAAAGAAAGATTTGTCTATCAAATCTTAAAGATAGAAAAGAGAAGTTTTCAAAAAAGAATTAGATTCAGGATAGTATGAACAAAAGAGCACAAATGAAACTTCTAAACAGAAAATATATTTAGGCTTACTGGTTAGCCAGTGCACTACAAGTTATAAGAGGTCTTTGGTTCAAGGATCGATAATCGCTTTTATATAATTTATACTTTTTTAAAAATACCGAAACTGAGGAAGAGTTCATAAGCCATTCGAAATGCAAGTAGACATAAAGTCCACTTGGACTTCTTGGTCAGAGCGTGGGCTTGAGCTTTGTGTGGTCTTAGCCTGGTGTTCATGGGTTCGAAACCCAGAAGCACCCTTTTATTTTATTTTTTTGTTGTTTTCTTTTCTTTATTTTATTTTTTTGTTGTTTTCTTTTCTTTCAAGAAATTAATTTTTCTTAAAGGGATTAAATTGAAACTTAGACGTGAAATGAATTTTTTTATTGAAACTGATTATGAATATGAAATGGATTTTTTTTTATGATATGGAGTTCTAATTAAAATGGGTTATGGATATAAAGTGGAATGAAATTATTAAAGAATAGTTTGCTTGTATAATTTGAAGTATAAAAAGAGATGAAAATCATGAGAATAGAATTCTAGTATATTTTGTGAAGTGATCTTTTAAGGAATTGCACTCATATCTTGTTTAGAAATATTTTATAATGAACAAAGACATTGTGATGACTTAGATTTTGTTGTAATAATTCATATAGCGAAATTGCGTTCTTGAAGTGAATGTTATTTAACAAACACTCATGTTGAGATAGGAATTTATTTCAATTACTTATATAAGTTTATAATGTTGTATCTTTTGAGATAGAGTGTTCATGGGTTCGAAACCCAGAAGCACCCTTTTATTTTATTTTTTTGTTGTTTTCTTTTCTTTATTTTATTTTTTTGTTGTTTTCTTTTCTTTCAAGAAATTAATTTTTCTTAAGGGGATTAAATTGAAACTTAGACGTGAAATGAATTTTTTTATTGAAACTGATTATGAATATGAAATGGATTTTTTTTTATGATATGGAGTTCTAATTAAAATGGGTTATGGATATAAAGTGGAATGAAATTATTAAAGAATAGTTTGCTTGTATAATTTGAAGTATAAAAAGAGATGAAAATCATGAGAATAGAATTCTAGTATATTTTGTGAAGTGATCTTTTAAGGAATTGCACTCATATCTTGTTTAGAAATATTTTATAATGAACAAAGACATTGTGATGACTTAGATTTTGTTGTAATAATTCATATAGCGAAATTGCATTCTTGAAGTGAATGTTATTTAACAAACACTCATGTTGAGATAGGAATTTATTTCAATTACTTATATAAGTTTATAATGTTGTATCTTTTGAGATAGAGATCATTTGTTCTATATTTGAAAATGCATGAATAAATATTCAGTTGAATCATGAATAAGTTGGAGACATAGGCATGATTATTGAAAGAGTGTGAATACCCATTGTTCTTGTACATGAGAAATTTGAAGTTAGAATTAGTAAGACCATGTATACCGGCAAATTTTAAATGAAATTATTATTATATTTTGAGATTTGACTTGGAGCTATCTCGGTGGACGTTGATTAAGCTAGGCAATAGGGAATACTAATTCTAGACTTGAAAATCTAATGATGCCTTGAACTAAGATAATTAGGCACTTAGGTGAAGTTGTAGTAAACTTGGGGAAATGTAAGTGGGGTGCTCTATATAGTCGGCGGTGGACTCCGTGGCTATAGACTCAGTTGGTGGGCTATAGCTTAATCAACGTCCACCGAGATAGCTCCAAGTCAAATCTCAAAATATAATAATAATTTCATTTAAAATTTGCCGGTATACAAGGTCTTACTAATTCTAACTTCAAATTTCTCATGTACAAGAATAATGGGTATTCACACTCTTTCAATAATCATGCCTATGTCTCCAACTTATTCATGATTCAACTGAATATTTATTCATGCATTTTCAAATATAGAACAAATGATCTCTATCTCAAAAGATACAACATTATAAACTTATATAAGTAATTGAAATAAATTCCTATCTCAACATGAGTGTTTGTTAAGTAACATTCACTTCAAGAACGCAATTTCGCTATATGAATTATTACAACAAAATCTAAGTCATCACAATGTCTTTGTTCATTATAAAATATTTCTAAACAAGATATGAGTGCAATTCCTTAAAAGATCACTTCACAAAATATACTAGAATTCTATTCTCATGATTTTCATCTCTTTTTATACTTCAAATTATACAAGCAAACTATTCTTTAATAATTTCATTCCACTTTATATCCATAACCCATTTTAATTAGAACTCCATATCATAAAAAAAATCCATTTCATATTCATAATCAGTTTCAATAAAAAATTTCATTTCACGTCTAAGTTTCAATTTAATCCCCTTAAGAAAAATTAATTTCTTTCTATATAGTCGGCGGTGGACTCCGTGGCTATAGACTCAGTTGGTGGACTAAGGTTGCCCCGTGGGAGACGGATTATTGTATTTTTATCCGGGACTATAAGGACAGGTCAGCGGTGGACTCTGGGATCTTGAGTAGTCGGACGGAAGGGTTTTTTTGTTTACCGTCTCCAATGTATATGTATATACTGGGCTAGAGGGTCACATACGGGATGATTCGCACGATGTAGAATCTGTTATAACAGTCAGCGGTGGACTCAAGGGCTGGGATTCAAATTCATGGAATGGTCTGAACCTTGTTTTGCTACCGGATAGTTTTAATGGCGAGGGATCGAGCCCTTTATGGTGGAGTACGTAGGCGCTTGCCCTCGGACCTATGTAGTATGGGATGCATAGAATCCGAACAAGTGTGCATTAGTGTCATCCTAGTATAGAATTGTGTGCATTAGGCATTAAGGCATGGCATACACTTATGTTTAGAGTAATCACTTTTGACACTTTACTTGTTCATTCAATCTTTTTGTAATTTGTTAAAGTATGAGATCGTTATACTATTCCTGGCATAGAGAGGATAGCCGTGTATAATATTTCGTCAGTTGTAAGTAATTGACGTGTCCACAGATTGACATGTAGGTAATGGACTATTCTTGAAGGAGAAAGGATAATATGATGCAATCGATGACTGAATTTATGAAGTTGTATAAGTTATATTTTTGTTTTCAAATGTTGTAATCTTTGTTTCTTCCGCTGTGTAAAAACCAAGTGTAAATAAACTCTGATGTACTATTGAAAAAGTTTTAAATTCCTTATAAAATTGTACGAAGTGAAGTAAAGATCCTATGAAATGTCGAATTTATTCTTATTTGAAATTCGCGGAGTTACATAGTCAATTATATCCGCTGGCTCGCTTGCTTTTTCTTTCATAGAGCTTTCGAGACTCCACTTTCTTCTTTCTTGAATCCAAAGAACGGTTTCTTCGCTCCGCTGAACAACTACACTAGCTCGCTTCCTCACGTGCTTTCTCAAAGCGTTGCTAGTTGAACGGCTGAACAACTAGCTTTAGGCTTACTCGTAGCATTGCTAGCTTGATGGCTTGCTTTCTTAAAACAACTAGCTAGTGCTAGTTTTCCTTCTCGCTTGACCGCCACATCGAATTGACTGCCAAGGCGACGCTCGTAACATCTACAAATAATTTCGTGATGTTTGGATGTCATTTGGTATTTTAAATATATCCGAACTCATTCCTGGTTAAGACCTGAAACATGACATATTCTATAATTATGTCATGAATATCATGCTGACTTCCAAAATATATTTCTCTCGAGATATATGGAATTTGAAGCTGAAATTTTTATATGTGAATCTAGTATATGTCTATAATAGATTCACAAAAATTCATGAGTTTTGGATATTGTTGGGTATGTTAAACAAATCTAAACTTAGGACTGGTTTGACAGTTTTTCCTTGATTCTAGCAATTTGTACACCTTCTGGTTTCGGACCATTTTAACCTCTTATATGTAGTATTTTGAGGAAACTCAAAACTAAGAATCTGAAGTAGATTCATTAATCTTTCTTTCAAGTCTAAAAACTAAAATTTTCATGGAGTATGATTTTTCGGTGATTTTTATAAGTAGCAATAGCTGCAGTTTTATGGAACCCGAACCTTCTGATTCGCATGTGGATTTAGACAAGAAAATTGTGGTTAAATTGAGATGTTCATAACTGCAATGTTGTAGTAGACTCATTCAGGTTTCATATGAAACTAAGAAATCTACTTTTCTTATAAGTATTAGAATTTATATGGTTTTTGCAAGACTACGATGTTGCTAGCCAAAGACAGAGTTGAATATTCAGACGGTGGATTCTATATATGGGACTAAGGATACACCTGATAAATCCACGTGTGTGGGCTATGGGTAGGCCGGGAAGGTCCATGAAATGGCCGGTAAAGGGATGCTGCTCCTAGGAATGTTCATGATTGAGGATTTGCCCAGTAAATCCGCATTTGTGGGCTAGGGGTAGACTGATATGGTCCATGAATCCAAGAGAACAACTTGGTCAAATCCAAGGGAATGATTGTGACTTAGGCGAGGTCCGAGTCCGGCAAAGGTTTGAGAATTCCGAATAAGGAGTGGAATAGGGTGGGTATGACAAAGATTCCAGTTTGTGAAAATATAAGTCCGAAATATGGATCGTTCAGTCTACAGTATAATTTTGCATCATTTAGACTAAGATTTTACATTAGTTAAATTAAAATTTGCATTAGAATAAGATATGACGGAAATAATGTCGCACATGTCCGGTATAGAGCTTGCGATTCCTAGGAATGTTCGGGTCTGTGGATACGCCCGGTAAATCCACGATGTGTGGGGTAGAGGTAGGCCCATAAGGTTCTGTCACGCCCCGCTTCCCACTATACGGAAATACAGGCACGCAACTGAGGTCCAGCGAATTATATACATCATCCATAAGCTGTACAATTATAAGCTCAACATGATATTTATAACACATTTGCGCAGACAAATATAATGATCACATGAGCTGAAAATAAAATAACCATCATCCATATAATACATAAACATTGGGTCAAGTTCCTTTTTACAAGCTCCTTGCCGAGCTCGATCGCGGCTTCTTGGTAGCTAGCTCTTTTGCCAGAGCTACTGCCACAAAATACACAAATCATGCCGAATCTCGATGAAGATGATGAAGATAAAGAAAGCTTATTCATACCCACTTCTCCTTCTTCTTGCACCGATTTTCTCTTCATACCTATCACCGATTCTTGATCTTTTCTTTCCATTTGTCAAGAAATCCGAGCTCCTACCCTTTTTCTTTCTTCTTGCTCCCGCCTCTACTACCGGCTTCTCACACTTTCTCTTCTCCGAAGCTTGCTCCCGAGTTGTCTTCTTCTTTCTCTTCTCCCCTTTCTTTCCCGGCTTCTCTCTTTCTTTCTTCTCCAACTTCTCTCTCTTTCTCTCTTTCTTCTCAGACTTCTCTCTTTTTCTTCTTCCTTTTTTTTTCTTTTTTTCTTTCTTCTCTTTTTCTTTCTTCTTTCTTTGACTTCTCTCCTCATTTATCTTCTTTTTATTTCTTCTTCTTATTGTCTTTTCTTCATTAATGCACCGTCCCCTATAACCGGCCTATGGCCAATATTTGCACTTTGTTTCCTATCCATTCTAAATATAACATCGAACCCTGAGATGTTGATGACGATTTGCTTTAAAATTCATTCCACGAATTAATAAGGGACTCTGCTACGGTTTCGCTGCGCCACTCTGATGGTGATGCTTCTTGCTGCTGATATCAAGTGATAGCGATCGACGAATTGAGCAGAATTAAGAGATTGGTAACATGAAGGTGTTGGTTTTCAAACTTATTTGGTAAAGTGGGCCCCACCCACCAAACAATATTGAAAAATTGTGGCAAGATTGGTGCCGCAAAGAAAAATGGGAGAAACTAAAATGAAGAATTTGTCAGTTACTCATCTCTCATTCCTATAAATGAGAGATTTAGGAAGAAGAAAAAAAAATTAAGCAAGACAAGAACAAGAAACAAGCATAAAAGAAGAAAAAGAATAGAGTGTATATTTGTAAGGTGTAGTAATACCAGTTTTAGAAAATAGTGAAGAGTCTTCTTGTTGTTATAATAAAATATAACACAAGTTTCCAATTACCAATTTGTTTGCTATTTAGCCCAACAAAATTCCTACTCTCTTCCAACAGAAGATTCAAGAAAATAGGGATAGAAAGAAATAACTAGTATGATACTCAATAATGGATTGATCGATGAGAATGAATGCAATGTATAGAAGGTAACAAATGACGCAGGAACTAAAGCATGACTAGATCAAAATATACCAGTAATTGTTTCTTTGGTGGTTTTTGCCTCCTCTGTAATCAGGTTATAAGCCTGATTACACTCTCCAGTCTGTCCTCCACTAGGATTTGATCCTTCTATTGGTGTGACACTCTTTCTCTTCGGGCAATCCCGAACCTTGTGATCGTTCGCTTCGCATGCAAGACACAAGTTGTTGGCTTTCCAGCAGTTCTTGCGTATGTGTCCAACTCGGCGGTAATAATAGCACTTCTGGTCTTTCTTCGGAGTCGCCGATGAGTAAGGTGATGCTCTAGTAGTCGGGGTCTGAACTGGCCTCCGTATCGGTCTACCTGTAGACTGTGTGACAGTAAGGAGATGTAATGCCCCCTAAACGGAATTCCACCCTCTACGGATCTGCTCCTGGGTATCGAGCATGGCGGTGTAACTCTTATGCTGGTGCACAAACAAGTCACATTGAATGGAGTTTGCGACATCCTGTACCCTATCCAGATTAGCTCTCACCAGTTCATTTTGCTCTTATTGTAGCTCCATCATTCGTTGCATTTCCTGGAGAATGACGATGATCTCCGATAGTTCATCCCTGGGTGTAGAAGTCGAAGAGCCTCCGTGAACCATAGTCTAAAATGCATATTCGAATGGGATAAATCTCCAGATGGCAAGTTGGTTATTATCATTCATGTGATCCACGTGGTGTGTATATTGTTGAGCTTAACATGGTTCGAGCCTAGGCTCTGATACCACTAAAAACCTGTCATGTCCCGCTTCCCACTATTCGGAAATACAGGCACGCAACTGAGGTCCAGCGAATGATATACATCATCCATAAGCTGTACAATTATAAGCTCAACAAGATATTTATAACACATTTACGCAGACAAATATAATGATCACATGAGCTGAAAATAAAATAACCATCATCTATATAATACATAAACATCAGGTCAAGTTGCCCGGAAATACATTGTGCCATAATTAAAACAGTACGATAAACAGTTCGCTATAACAACTAGATAAAATAGCGACTGAAAGAAAAACAACATGAAGTAGTAAGGAAACAGCAACGATCGTCTAGAGAGTCTGCTCGTCGGATCCCAGTACCTGTATAATTATTAACTCAAAGAAAATAGAAAAGTTCTCGTTAGAGCAAGTTTCGGGCAGTAAGTAGAAAAAAACAGTAAAAGGGATAATATAACAAGATATAATATGGAAGAAACAAGAAATAGAAGTACAAATACAATATGGAAGTAAGCAAGGAACTGGGATAATATGATCATGTAAGTAATAACTGTAACTAGTATATTCTAGACTTCAAGATATAAGCAATTGATAACCTAGACTCAGTTAATCGATAATCATGTAATCAATGATCGAGAGTCATGTAATCAAGAGTCATGTAATCAAGAATCAAGAGTTATGTAACGAAGAGTCATGTAATCAAGAATCATGTAATCAAGAGTCATGTAATCAAGAATCATGTAATCAAGAATTATGTAATCGAGAATCATGTGATCAAGAATTATGCTTAGTGGAAATCTCGGGTTTATCTGTTTTATTAACTTATCTAATGCACGCAATCCTGTGTCCCATACCACAAGTTCGGTGCATATCAATCATGTGACGTTTAGACTTAAGTAGTGAATTCTATAGGATTATGTACTCGGGTCTTCCAGTGATAGTATCATGACATGTAATCATGAATCATGTAATCGAGAATTATGTAATCAAAAATTGTGTAATCAAGAATCAAGAATAAAGAATCACTATTTCGGGAAATACGGGCCTCCTTCCGAGTATACTCTCCTATATTGTCCACTATTAAGCCGTACCCTTATAACCCTGCTTGTTATTCTTTTATAATTAATTAGGAACATGCAGTTGGTACGACTAGTGGAACGGTGTAATCAAATAGTTTAGTCAAGAAAAATATCAATGACAGTAATCATGAACATGAGACGTAAAACGAGTACATGTATCGAGAGTAGTTATTATATAATTATCAAGTGGTATAAAATGCATTCTATCAACCTATTATATCTATGCAAGTTATTATTACAAGAACAATAATACACTCAGTTCATTAAATATGAAAAGTAATGGGTTTATATGCAAAAACGTAGAGATGAATTTTTAGACAACTTGACATATCTGCATTCAAATTCACTTTCCCGTTGTTACAGAAAAGCAAATCCGATTCCGTCAAAAATTCGAGAAAGTAGACTCTCTTTCTGTTCCAACGCATATTCACACGATACATTCTGAAGACAGTACTATGCGTACAAATTCATTCTTCGTTGGTTTCGATGTTTCGCGCGCATTCTGAAAATTCGGAGTCACACTACTAAAATTGCGATATCTCACCATCTATACATCGGATTGAGAAATCGTAATATGTTTCGGATATCTAGACTCGAAGGGCTACGATTTTCATGTAGAAAGTTTTTCGATCCAGTATCGGAAACATGGTCGAATTCTCAGTACAAGAGACCGGTTAGTGATCCCGTGCAGGTTCAGAAATTCACGATATGACAGTACTAAAATCGCGATATCTCACAATCTATACATCCGATTGAGAAACCGTAAGATGTTCTGAATTCGGAACTCGATGGGTTACGATTCCATATAAAAAATCTTCAATCTAGTATTGGGAACATGGTCGAATTCTTAGTGCAAGGTCAAGAAATTTAGAGATAGTAAGGTTGAATATTCGATATTCGATAACACGATTCGAAATGTGTTAACGGTTCACTCTTGAGTTGATATAGTATGAAACCAGTGACTAGAATGAAATTTGACAATAAAACATGATGATAACTAGGCTACTTGCCACGAGTCCAAGGAAAATGCTTGTACGAGAACAAAAAGAGTGTACAAGGTACTTGTCTTATAACGTGACGATTACAGTGGTGGTGTTAATTACGGAAAGAAGAAGCGACGTCGGCAATGGACGGTGGTACAATGGTGGTAAGAATGGCAGCAAGACGACAGTGAGCGAGCAACGGTAGCAACGGTGAGCGACAACAACAATGAGGTGATGGCGCGGCGTCGGGTTATTTTTCGGAGTTCACGGGATCGTAGAAGCAGAGTCGTTGGCTTGAAGGTGGAAGGTAAAGTGGAGCTCGGTGTTGCTTGAGCTCTCGGGTGTGAAGAAGGCAAAGGAAGAGAAGGAAAAGTGAAGAATGAGAGGTTGATGTGTTATGCATGTGTGTGAGTGCATGCATATATATAGAAAGAAAGACATAGGAGTGTGCTGCATGTGTATAATTAGGGGTGTAGAAAAATGGGAGCATAGGTTAGGAAAAATGAGAGTATAGGTGTGGAAAAATGAGAACATAGGTGTGGAAAAATGAGAACAAGGAGGAGAAGTCGTGGAGTTAGGCGTAGAATTAGGCAGGATTAGGATTAGGATTAATCAGGGTTTAAATTTTGTATTTAAACTCCGATCAAAAAAATCACAAAATTATAGAATTGATTAGAAAAATATTCTGGCTTTAGATAAAGAGTCCAAAGAGAAAAATAAAACTGATCTGAAAATTGAAGTACAAAAATTCACGTAATAAAATACGTACAACTGGGACAGGGAGTTACAGGTTCAATATTCTGGGGGTGCGACATACACATGATTATGCATTGGAGTACTAATCATTGGGTTTAGGCATTGCATAGCGAGAGACTGAACACTGTAATGAGAAGAAACACTAGTAGCTTGCATTCAGAAACTATGTTGTATGAGCGGCATGTCATTCTAAACAAGCGTGCATTAGAAAAGCATATTGAACTGTGCATATTAGCATACTGATATATTTGACACTCTAGTAAATTAGTTTCACACTCACTCATACGACATTGTAGAATTGACTATTTCCATTTACATTTAACATAGACATTGATTCAGATTTTTTTTCTATTACGCTGTGTTTTGAGAGTTAGTTGAGGTTGTTGGGATTTTTTCCGTTGGCCTCACAAGCTGACAATCCCACAAATTGTGGTTTTGCAGATAATATTGCCTGAGGAGATAGCGTACAAGTGTAGCATCCTGAGGGTCTGTCACAATATTACTCCATGTGACTTTGACATGTAGTTAGATTCTCTGTATTTCCTGTATTATATTATGTTTATGCACTCAATTGAAATAAATTTTTTTGGGTGTGTCAGGGTTTTTCATTGTATGGAATTTAGGGTGTTAGAATAACTCCAATGCAGTCCAATTAGAGTTTGGATCAAGTGTCCTTGCAATCAATGCAATAAGAGCGTCATCATTATTTATGGCCATCGCCATGAAATATTGACATTCTCCTTTTCTAGCTGAATAACGAGCTGGGATTTTAATACTCCATTTACCTCTTCATATTTAGTAATTCCATATATCTTCTATACTAGTCCTTTGTTTGTAATACTACGAGGAACCCAAACAATTTCTGGTTATGCTCATATCTTTGGGTCTCAAAAAATTTCTCTCCCATAATAGAACCAAATAGGAAATTCGTAATCCATACATACATGAAGGAACCAACATGCGAGTCATTATTTGAAAACAAACTTAATGATCATGATAGTCATTTTAAATCAAGTTTCAAGTATTAAACCTAGGCTAAGATTACTTATGAATCAAGCACTTACAACCATCAATTCTCCTTAACTTAAATTTCTTTAGCCTATATTCGAACCAACATAATAAACAAATTATAATAGAGAGAAAAAAAATCTATAATTTAGGGGGGTTTAGGAATACCTTAATAAAAATATGGATCTGTGATGGCGGAGATGATTGCGAGGATGATTGGGAATGATGGCGGAGGAGATGGATGGGGAAAATTTGGGAAATTAAGGTTTTCAAAATTTGAGAGAGGGAGGCAAAATTGGTGATGACTATCTGCAGATGTTGACGTAGATAGGGGAAGCATATGGCGAAGGTGATGTGGAGACGATGGATGGGGGAAATTTGAGATTTAGGGTTTTCATATTTGGGGAATTTTTTTTTAGAGTTGAAGGTGATGGAGATGAGAGTGGAGAGTAGGAGCCTGAGTCTTTAATTGGGCTAAATGGGTGGGCCCACAAAGAGCCGCAGTTCCTAACTGTGGCATTATGAAAACAAAGCCGCAATCAAGAACTATGACAACTGTGTAGACGAAGCCGCAGTTGGGAACTATAACTACTCTTTAAATTTTCACATTCAACTCAACTCTTTATGTTTCTATGTTTTGGCTCGTTGTCTCTATGCTTTGGGACATAGTCGCTATTGAGAAATGCAACATTCGTTTATACACGGCTGCAATTCCCAACTGAGGCCTTAGCTATACATAAAATGAGCTGCAATTGCAGATGGGAACTGGGGCAACAATAAAAAAAATATTGAGAAGAAGCCACATGTTCCGTCTGTGGCCTCATAAAAGTAGAAGCCACAGTTAACAACTGTCACAGTCTTTATTGATGTGGCAAAAAATGAGTCTACGCATAAAATTAATTTGGTGAAGATTCCTTTATAGAAGTTCGTTTGAAAATTGGGCTAATTTGGGGAGAAAAATCACACACATGAGGACACATGTCAAACCTTAAACACCCTCTTAAATCCCAACTAAAACATAATAATACTGTACCTCACTCTTAGTACACTAATCCCCACCCCCGACCACCCCACCCTTGAATTTTTTACTGTGATAGGCCACTTTTAAAAAATATTTGTGATTATGAGCCACTTTTGAAACTATTAGTTCTCGTGGGCTACATTGTGTCACTTCAGCAGCGACCGCTATTCTCATTAACAACCTCTTCATTTTAAAAGTCGCAAATGGAAATAACAGCATATATTTTAAAATATTTGAATTTTTTTTTGTTTACTATCGCTAGTGTATATGAGGTCGCTAATGAGATTAGCAACCTCAAATGAATGTATTGAGACACTTAGCGATTTCTAGAGAGCTTTTCCTCTATTGGATTTTTTTTAAAAACTGAGGTCACTATTAGTATACTTCGGTTGTTATTCGCAATAGCAACCTCAGTAGGAAACTCATTCTCATTGTTTTTTTTTTTGTAAAATTTGCAAAATAGTCACACAACTAATGTCTCTATTTGGAATAACGACCTTAGTACAATAAATGCATCTATTCCGAATAGCGACCTCAGTTTCAAAAATAAATTGATTGTTTTTTAAGAGAGTAAAAACTCCTTAAATTTTGCTAAGTGTTATAATACAGTTTATTAAAGGTCGCTATCCCATTAACGACTTCATATATGCTTTGGTTGCTAATAGGATTAACGACAACAAACAAAAAATTTCAAATATTTTAAAACATAGGCCGCTATTTTCATTAGCGACTTTCAAAATGAAGAGGTCACTAGTGAGAATAGCAGCCACTGCTGACGTAGCACAAAGTAGTAGTTCACGAGCGCTATTAGTTTCGAAATTATCTCATAGTTGCAAATATTTTCAAAAAGTGGCCTATTAGGCAAAAAATGATTTTTTTTGCCGTCATAGGCCACTTTTGGAAAATATTTACGATTATGGGTCAGTTTTGAAACTATTAGCGCTCGTGGGCTAACTTGTGCCACGTCAGCAGCGGCCGCTATTCTCATTAGCGACTTATTCATTTTGAATGTCGCTAATGGGAATAGCGGCTTATGCTTTAAATGTTTTTGAATTTTTTTTCTTTTTCTGTCGCTATTCTCACTGGCGACCTTAGTATACATGAGTTCGCTGATGGAATTAGCGACCTCGGATGAATCTATTGAGACACTTAGCGATTCCTAAAGAGTTTTCCCCCAAAATTTAAAATTGAGGTCGCTATTGGAAATAGGGACTTTAGTATACTAAGGTTGCTATTCCCAACAACGAGCTCAGTAGGAAACACAATCTCCTTGTTATTTGTAAAATTTGCAAAATAGTTATATAACTAAGCCTCTATTCGGAATAGCGACCTTAGTACAATAAAGGACTCTATTCCGAATAGCGACCTTAGTTTTAAAAATAAATTAATTGTTATTTATCAGAGAGCAAAAACTCTCTAGATTTTGCTAAGTGTTAGAATACAGTTCATTAAAGGTCGCTAATCCCATTAGTGACCTCATATATACTAAGGTCGCCAGTGGGAATAACGACGACAAGCAAAAAATTCAAACAAAATCAAAACAAAGGTCGCTATTCCCATTAGCGACCTCGAAAATGAAGATGACGCTATTAAAAATAGCGGCTGCTGCTGACCTGGCACAAAGTAGCTCAAAAACGCTAATAGTTGGGTAACTGGCACTAAAACGCAAATATTTTCAAAAAATGGCCTATGTAGGCAAAAAACTCCAAAAAATTCCCCTCCCTTTCCATTTCCCTTTCTTTCTCGAACCCCCAAACAAAATGATTTCCTCCACTTTCAAACCAAGAGTCAGAGGGGGATTCATTGCCTCCTCCCTCTCCTCTCTCCTCCGTTCTTTCCCATTCCAAAACCTTAACCCTAAAACTGCCCCCAAATTCGTCCAATTCGCCCTCAAATCTGACCCGAATCCCCCCCTGCCTCCGCAATCCCAGCCATCGACGGACAAGAAGTCGCTGGCGGTAGCGACGGGGGAGATCTTTTTGGGGCTGGCGGCGCTGCTGTTAAGGACGACGGGGAAGAAGGAGGGGGAGGAAGTGGTGAAGGTGGTGGAGGATGAGGAGGAGGATGTGGTGTGGGAGCAGAGGGAGAAGGATGTGGAGGCGGAGAAGGAGAGGTGGAAGGTAACGAGTCCCGGATTTAGTTTCTCCGCAGCGGGGTTGCTGTTTCCGTACCATTTGGGGGTGGCGCAGTTCTTGATTGAGAAGGGGTACATTAAGGTAATTTCAGTTGTTTTAGGGATTATGTATTGAAATGTTGGAAAAAATTGCATTTTTGAAAGTGGGTGTGTTAGAATCTGCATTTTTAGTTTCTGTTTCGGATGGGAATGGTGCGTAGACTCGATTTTTTTTTTTTTTTTTTTGGGGGGGGGGGGGGTGGCGAATTGAGAGATTGAGAGGTCTTTTGGGGTCTGCGAAGTTTTTGATTGAGAAGGGTTGCATTAAGGTAAGTTGGATTGTTAGGGTTGTGTAGATTGGAGTATTTGGTGTGGGTTTATGAATTGTAGGACATATTGTATTTTGGAAAGTAGGTGTGTTAAAATGTGTACCTTTAGCTTGTGGGGAATATGAGTAGTGTTAGTTACTGTTTTGGGTGCAAATGGTGAGTAGGCTAGAGTTAGTGGGGGAGTGAGGGGAAGATTGAGAGTTGTTCGCGCATGTAAGACGGGATATTGTAGAGTGATGAGAATTGTGGGATTTTGAAAGAACAACTGTGACTTCAAAATAAGTGCAATCCACATACATACATGAGTGATGAATCAATCACCACACAAACATAAGATTAGGAAAGAGGAGAGCATAATCTATTGATGTTGGAGAAGGTACAACACGTCTGTATATACAATCCGAGAGCTCACCATCTCAGATAGCTTTGAGAATAGTTGTTGATCTCTCCTTTTAATTCTCAAGGAATCCCTAATAGTTCATCTTTTGAATTGGAAGCAACCCTTCAAGTTGAAATCTGACCATTCTCATGACACCAGAGAAGATATTGACCAAGGTTGTAAACAACGTTAGGAGGTGGCGGTTCGGTCAAGGGGTGCCTAGGCGGTTGATTTTTTTTGCCGATTTAGTTAATTTCAGCCCATATTCTTCAATCGTAAGTATAATTATACAATGCAATTGCAAATATTCATAATGTTCTTGTGTAATATGTGTAAGTAAAGGGTGTTTATGCATAAAAAAACTTCCTCGTGCAATTAATGTGCAATTTTAAAAAAATTGTCCAATTGTAATATGTGCAATATGTCAATATGTGTAATATGTGCTATTTTAATATGTGTAATAAGTGTAATATGTGCAATTTATCACCAATAATACTAAAAAAAGTAAAAAAAATTTCACTACTATTAAAGATCCATTCATAGTATATAATAGATTAATAGTAGTTCTCTTTTTTGTTTGTTATTATATAGTATTTAAAATTTTAAAAATTAGAAAACGTCTGGGCATTGGACATCAGGCGTCCGCCTGATCAGCGCCACAGACGCCTACTCAACAAGATGACCGCTTAATTGCCTCCGACCGTTTAGACCACTGCCTGTGGCAAAGGCGGTTCGTTCTCCTCCACTTGAGCGCCTAGGCGTCCGAGGCAGCCGTCATTTAGAACACTGATATTGACCTCCACGCTCTCCTTCAAGAAAACCCTCGTTTTCCCCTTTCTTTGATTTAGAAATAGACTTCTCCTTAGAAAATTGGCATCCAATGCATATATATACATAATACAAATTGAATCCCTAAAATACCCTTTGATAATAAACCCAGTCTGCTGCCTCGACCACTTCTATCGACTGGCCTGAGCCCCAGTTAGAATGACTATATTTACTGCGCAACTTGAGTGAAAGCATTCATTTAACAGTCGACTGACTATTTTACCCCCTAGTCCAAAGGGACTGATTCCAAGGGGTGGGGGAAAAACCCTTTCAAAGAAATCGTTTTAATTTCTAAAGTGTAAAAGAAATTAAAAGCACCACATGATTGTAACGGTTAGCATTCTGGCCGTATTTGGGAATTTCCCCTGTAACATACTGAATTTTCCTATAATTAAAATTTTCATTTAAATTCACGTGTCTTGCATGTGCAAATTAATGTGTGCATTTAGCTTTAAAAATTATCATGAACATATATTTTCTTCTCTTTTAAAAAACCTCTTATTAAATCCTAGGCCTAATGACTTAATTCTAGACCACCCAAAATTAATTAATTAATTAATTAAAAGCCCATGGTTTTAGCCCACTAGTTAATTTTATTAGTAATTAAGACAACTTGTAGAGTAGACTTGTCATATTAGTTAATCAATAATTGTACAAACTTAACTAGTGTGTATATAGAGACATGTGCATTGCACATGCACGTGCAAGTGCTTGAAGAGACTAGGCCGGCCACACTTGGAGGGGATGGAGAGAGTGCAAGAGTGGAGAGCTGGTTACTTGATGATGGGTAGTTCTTCTAACTCCCAATTGCATCTAAACCCTTCATCCAAACTCATCTCAACCCTTCATTTGGGCTTGAGTTGTGTATAAATAGCCCCATTAGTCTTTTATTTCTCTTTACACTTAGAAATTTCAAAAGAGAAAAGATAGAATTTGTGTAAGAGAAAAGATAGAGTTGTGTGAGAAAAGATTGAGTGTTGTGTGTGTGTGCCCTTGCATTTTGGGTGGCCAACTAGCATCAAGGAGGAGAGGCTCGGGTGACACCATCAAGGAGGAGAAGGCTCGGGTTTTGGCACAAGCTAGGAGGAGAAGGGAGACGATCGTGCTTTCAAGGAGTTTCTTTAGGAGTTTTCTTTGTTCTTCAAAGAAGGTGGGTGATTTCTCTACTTCTAATGCAGTACCATGCTACGAAATTAATTCTATGAATATGTTGAAGAAACTAGTAAAATGAACCATGAAATTGCTTTAAAAAATTAGTAGGAGAAAAGAGAAAAATTGATTGAGATCAGTAAATTAAAGCTCATCATGGTGTTTAATTAATGAAATTCATACTAGAATATCTATTTGTAAATGAACCATGCTAGTGTGATGATCTTGTTGAATGAATGGCTTAGTTGTAAATGAATGCATATTGCTATGTTTAGTTGTAGATTGAGGTGAATAGATAATGTCATGTTTAATTGCTAAATGAATAAATTGTTGTGGATGTGATAAAAGAATAATGGCTACTCTTGTAGAATTGAAAAAGAGAACAAGAACCTATATTTAGTGGATTTTATATTGGTATTTTGATAAGGAACTATAGTACATTTTAAAGTCGATAAGATATTCTTTGAATATAAGTTGTAAAGAAAACTTATTTAATGTTAAAAATTAAGAGTTTAATTACTGTTATACTGTTTTATTTTGAGGAAAATATTCTGGACAAGTTCAATTTAAAAGATACCAATGTACTAAGAAATCGAATTTTGTAAAAGAGACTTATAAATAGACAGTAAGTATACAACTATTTCGACTTCTAACTATAACAGAAATTGAGTTTGGGCATACTGGCTTTCGGTGTGGGTTATAAGAGTTGTGTACAATGCTAGGGGCTTTGGGTTCGAGTCTTGAAGAAGCTCTGTTTTTCTTAAAATTCGATTTTTCTGAAATACAGTCTAATCGGCATATAAAGATATTAACCCTATTCATATCGGTTAGTCACTCAGGACCTAGTAGTCTTCGGGTGCGCTTTGGGTCTATTATTGTAGCTGGGCGGGGGTTTTGTTTGGTTCTGGGCTCGATTCTGCTGACCCACTTTTTACATTTTTTGATTTTTTTGAGTTTTAAGAGTTTAAAGTGCAAATAAAAATTGGAAAAAAAATTCTATTATTCTTCATATATTATCTAGATTTTATGAAAATTAATTCTACAACATTTTATGTATTTTTGTGAAGATTAAATGTGGTTTTTATATTAAAATTGATTAAAAAACTTGATAAAGTTTCTTTAAGAATGTGGTTTTAGTATAATTAAAGAAAAAGGAAAAAATGTGAATGCAAGAAATTATGTGGAGATTAAATTATGAGATGTAGTAAGTAAATTATGAAGTTGATGTCTAATGTGTGCAAGTGTGCATGGACAATGAAATAAAAAGAACATGATGAAATGTGGAAATCTGTGAGTATGAACATTCAAATTTTGGTGAACATGAAAAAGAAGTTAAGAACTAGAGTGTGGCTAAGTCCTTATACCGGCATGAATGAATTCTTGGAAAATAAATATTGCAGAAAAAGACCAAGGTTGGGTCGTTGTTATCAATTGGTGGTTAAGTCCGGTATAGAGGTGATACTAACTCTAGGGTGTTAATTTTTTACTCATGATTTCATTATCTAAGGATTAGACACATAGTGAAGATGTGATGAAAGTAAGAGAAAAATCCAAGTATGAGGGCCTCGGGTCTACGGTGTGAGAGTGTTCACAGGCTGTCTACATGATGCGTCGTGTCATGATGTGAATACATCTCTGGAATTATCGGGACCGTGGCGATGCTTGTGGGGTGCTTGTTGACTATGTAGTGCTATTGTCCCATGACGGAGGCGAATTGTCCATAGGTTGTCTGCATGATGCGTCATGTCATGACGTGAGATTCTCCTTCAGGCTGTCTGGACATGGGCTCGTAATTCATAAAACATTTAGGATACTTACCGTAGTTACCGTAGTAGTTTAACTCATAACGAGGGATCCAACCCTACAAGATAAAGAACGGCTAAGGACTTGCCCTCGGATTTATGTAGTTAGGGATGCATAAGTTCGAACATGTGCGCATTAGTGTCATGAAATAATAAATAATTGCATTAAGACTAAGTGCACCGTCACACACGACATCAATAAGATAGTCCCTCTTAGTTTTGTTTGTGAACAAGTGTGTGCTTTCCAAGAAAGAGAAATTGATGTATTATATCCTAGCATTAGTTTTATGCAACTGACGTACCCACAGTTTCTATGCAGGATAAAATGAATGAAAGGACTAAAGAGGAATGTTGCCTAAAGAATTGTCTCCAAGAGTTATTTTATTCATGTAATATGTTGTAATTTGCTTCCGCTGTGCTGATGTAAACAATATTACACAAAAGTTTTAAATTCCTTGTAAAATTGTATGAAGTGAAATGTAAAGATCTTGTGTAACTTCGAATTCAGACTTATTTGGAATTCGGGGTGTTACATCCCCCCTCCCCCAGAATGGATCCAAACTGAATGACCTAGGGATTGACCAACCATTTATATGTTGCTTTAGCCACTTATTCTTGTGATTTGAGCTTCTTGATCATATGCTAATATAGATACTTGGTGTTCTACCATATGTGTGTTACTAGTTTGTTAACAATGTCGAATGTTTTCGAATGTTGAGCATTTATTTTTCCATTGATAATTGAATGGTTCTTCAACATTCAGGAAACTACTCCTTTAGCTGGCTCCTCTGCTGGTGCTATAGTATGTGCAGTGATTGCTTCTGGAAATAGCATGCAAGAGGCCTTGGAGGCTACTAAAATTCTTGCCGAAGATTGTCGACTTAAAGGCACTGCATTTAGGCTTGGGGTAAGTATGATGTAGAATTGTAATTGGAGTTTTAGATATATATATTCAAAAAAAATTTCTGACTTTGTTGTTTCAATCATGTCTATATGGTTTTACTATTATTTCCATTGGTATAAAGTATAAACACCATTTGAGTAGGTGTAAACTATTGTTTTTGTACAGTGCAGTTGGGTGTTTTTGCGAGAATAGTCTAGTTACTCTAGTACTTGTTCTAAAAGTTTCACATCATAGACATGAAAATTATCAACTAGGGGTGAAGTCATGAAACCCCCAGTGTCTGGGCCCGGAATTAAGAAACCCCGCCGTTAAATTCCACTCTCTTGGCACCCCCGCCATTATCTTTCATATTTTTGCCATTAAATCCCAGTTGAGCAAATGACAAAACTACCCTTCCCTTATGTTAAAACACTTCCAATAAACTCGTCTCTCCTCTTCATAAATCTTCTCCTTCCAACTAGTTATTCATTGTTCTTTTTCTCCCCCCTAACCCAATCCCCATTCATGTTATACTAATGTATAACACTAAAGCAAACACTCACATCAACAAACTAACCACATAAATTTCAGAAGAAACACCAAACACCAACAAATCTACTCTACACAGATTTGTGTGGTTAGTTTGCTCTGCATGTTGTGATGGTAAGAAGAAACAAAGTAGTTAGATCCAAACTTGAAGTAAAATATGACCAAAACTATGATTCAATTTTCAAATTCAGATCCGAAATCTCAAATTTACCATTTTCACAACAATTACAAAAAACGATCTACTTCAATTCATACCCAACAATTTCAATTCCAACTCTCAAAACCACCAAATTACATACAAACACATCATCAATCTTTAGGCTTTTTATTTAGAGTCTGATAATTGGGGATATAGGGGCCTAGGGTTTGAACTAGAGAAATTAGAAATTGGGATTGAGGAAATTGGGGTCTAGGGTTTAACGGTGTTCCACTTCCTGATCTTGAACTCATCCTTGTCCCAACAAGTCAAGTAGTTTCACTTTCAGCTATTGCAATGGTTCTAGGCCTCAACTTAACTATCTCCCCCACTAGGATAGGATATCTGTTTCCAAATCATTGAAAAGAAGAAATGATTGAGATTTTAGGAAACACTCCTACAATGATAATAGTAAATCTCCCATCTTGACAAAGTTGTTTTGGTATGGACACGTCATTTGATGGATTTATTTTCTATTATCGTTCATTCCTTGTAGCAAACTCCAACCCAATTGTATGCTACTCTTTATAATTGACTCGCCTTAATTTTACAAAAGTATTATCCACTTATGTAAGAAACTATACAATATGTAGTATACTTGAAACACATGGCTAATTTTCACAGATTTAAGTAGTAAAGGCCTTGACTTGTTACACATTATTGATAATACCCACAAACATAAATAAGAAGGATGAAAATGTCGTCTTCCCTCTTTTTCCCATTGTGATCTGAAAGTCATATAAGAATAAGGAAAAGAACAAGAATATTGGGGATGGAGATGCTGTTAACTTATTGGGTTTGGGTTTTGTGAGTGGATGTGAATTTGATGTTATCCGAAATGAAATTTGGAAATTCAGGGAAAAAGGAAGACATATTTTATGTGGTGGAGAAACCGAGAAAGAAACAGTGATGAAAATGCTAGGGAGGAGTTTTTCGGATGATCGAGGTGGCGGGGGGTCATGGGATGGATGTTTTGGGATTATGGTAATGGTGGAGGGAGTGGTCGGGATGGTGGGTTGGGACTTGGAAGTGATGGTCAGGAGTCAGGACCAACTTTTGGAGATGATGGTGATGGTGATGGTGATGTTGTTGATTGGGAGGATGTATTGGGGGTCATGGTGGTGGGCAAACAATGAGGAGATTTTGCGATAATAAAGGTGATGGGGAGGGATGGGTTCGGATGGTAATGGTGGTGGAGGAAGAGGTGGCAATAATGGTGGAGATGAGAGAGGGAATTTGGGTATGATAGTCTTTAGATTTCAGCTAGGAGCAAAAATGTCCACATGCAAACTTTATAGGCGTTTTGTGTTTCATACTTTAACAGATGGGTATTAATCACTAAAACACAAAAATGTTAATGTATTTCTTAATAAAGAAATAAATGTCAAGTCAAAGTTTTTAGTTAAACGAGTGAAACTTTAAGGTATTCCTGAAGAAGTTAACCAAAATACATTAATAGGCAAGCAACAAGTATGAAAGTAACCATCATTGATCTCGTGAATTGAATGTACCCAGAAATTAATTTATATTATATATTTCTTATACCAGGGATAAATTTTATTGTGTCTAATAATGATAATACAGCCATATCTCAGTTCAAGATACATGAACTTTTCTTTTAGAAGTTAGAACCCTCTTAGTCCTACATCGGCCAGTAGGTACCAGAAATATATAACACTTTTACTTGATTAGTGGAGGTGAAATAGGAAGAAAATGAATGTTACACGAGTCTGTTGACAAATATTTTCCCTACTCTCATTTATCTTCTCCTTCGTGAAAGCTTTTTATTTTCCTCGAGGAGATTCCTGTGCTACATCATCAGAACTCGTATTATAATTCAATTTGAAAATTGAAGACTAGATAAAATGATAAATGGGCGACATACTATAAGAAGTACCAAATATGTTTTATATGATCTAGTAAGCTTTTCCTGGAAAAACTTAATTTGGTTGTCATTATCTTCTTACAATAGTGTATTTTCTTATTCATGGAACTTCAAATCTTCAAATTTAACCAAAAGTTTGTTAGTGAATAAATATGTGGGCTTGTTCAGGTCAGTTACTATCTTCTGGATAACTATATTTGTCGGGATGCTCTCTTCTTCCTAATGGTTTAATCCTGCAAAATATTATTCCTTGGAACAATTTTCAGCTACTTTTACTAACTTCCACGATGTCAAAAACCTCATACATATTAAAATAGCACAAACTATACTTTGGTCTACCCCTGTGAATCTTTTACTCAGAACTAAAAATGACTTTACCTGGTGAGCTTTAGCGTAAAAGGGGTTAGGGGTGGGATGTAACAAGTCTGAAGTTCAAGCTCTGATCAGATGTAAGTAGGAGGTGAAGAAAAAAAAACTAAATAGGAAAGTTGAGAAACCATTTATGAAGGCTGATATAATTTTCATTGCCCAAGAATTTTCATTAAGAAGATGTGATTTGGTTCGGGACAAGGTTCTACAGGGTGAAGGGGCCTAAAGGACCATATGTTGACTTTTAGCTATAAATTCTCCACCATGTTGCTTAAGTTATTTTCTTTTGTTTTGGAAGTGTTTATATTCTTTTAAGGTTTTCGTTTAATGTTTATGAACCCCCTTTTTATCTCAATAGAAAGTATATTTCTCAACAAATCTGTGGCCACTGTGCTCTGACAATGAAGATACCTTACCAATATGGATTTATGTCATTATAATGAAGTATTGAAAAGTATATTCGCTATAATGACATTTGTAACTTCTTTTAAGTACCTTTTTTAATTAATATTTTCAGCTAACAGAGTACTCCCTCCATTCCATGATATAAGCCATTTAAGTTTTCTATTTTCTTATTGAGAAACACTCGAGGTTTGTGATGGAACTAAATGTCTTCTTTAATTAAACCTATTAATTGACCTATTAATAGTGTTAGTTACAAAAATGCCCTCCTCTTTAACTAAGCCTATTAAGACCTATTATAACTCTTAAGGGGGTGTGATTTGTAGTTGGGTAAAAAAATCAATTAGTTAGCACTTGAGAGTGTAAAGACATTGTTTCGGGAACCTAAAACGGCATATAATTTGGAACCAGAAAAAAAAACCCAGAACAACTTATACTATGGAACAGGGGGAGTGCGTTTTAGTTATTCTAAGTTTTTTCTTTATATTTTTAACCAGAATTCGTATTTGCTGTAGTTATTCTAAGTTTTTTCTTTATATTTTTAACCAGGATTCATATTTTTATTGTAGTATTTTCACCCATGATGAAAGATGATTGTCTTAAATAGAACTGTTTATAATTCTTTCTGTAGGCAGTTTTGAAAGATGTACTTGTTAAATTTCTCCCTAATGATGTACATACTCGGTGCAATGGTAGAGTTCGGGGTATGTATCCTTTTTATTGTTCTTATGTTGGAAAGAGAATTGCTTGTGTTGATATTCATTTTTTGCTAGAAACTATACTCCTTTGGGTGGTGTTTATTAAAGCTATATCTTGTTTATTATTTAGTAATTTCCAGCTGAAAATAGGTAGTTTGGAGGCTGAAAAAATCTTTGTCAAGAGTATTGCTACTAGGGATGCTTTTGGATCAGGTACAGATCAGATTTTGGCTATACCAATATCTGTATTCGCATTTCAAAGACGGATTGGAATATGGATACATGTGTGACTCGGGAAAAAATCATATATGTATCCGCAAATTTCGAACACAGATGCGAACTGGATACGGTCAGATAATGGATATGAATTCGGACATCAAACATATAATTTTTGCTATATTTTTTCCCCTTAACTAGTACTTAGATATGTATATCACTGAACTGCTGGCATCATTTTTTATATCTAGTCACAAAATAGAAATCAGCACAACAAAAAAAGTTAAAGGAAAATTTATTTATATATGTACAACTCGTATAAAAGTGAATATAGTACGCACGTACCTATTTATTATGCATAAGGTTTGAACCTAATTTCTTTAACTTTTTTTTACCAAGAGGAGAATGCACCACCGAACAAGACAGCACTTAGTTGCAAATTTGCAATTGTGAACGAAAAACTAAACTGCAACCAACCAGGGAAAAAACTATAAATAATGCAAGATTTTCAATTTTAAATGAAAAGTTGCTCCATACAGTTTACGAGTTTTACCCTGGGTTGTCTCTATTTATTCCTAAGAACAATTAGGTTGGTTTTTTCCTCTTGTTTAGTTGTAAATAAATCTGTAAGGCTTAGATGCATTTGCGTGTTGTTGCAATTTTGAGCACTGCATTGATGTTAGGGATGACATTCGGGGTCGGGTCAACCCGTGACCCACCCGTGACCTGCCTAGCTCGACCCGACCCTCGTTGACCCGGTTTGGGTTCGGGTCAAACCCGTACCCCTTACCGGGTCGACAAAAATTCAAACCAAACCCACTCAACCCAGCCCGAAAACTCGCAACCCGAATGCATCCTGCGGGTTGAACCTCGTTGGACCCGAACGACGACCCACACAGGTTGACCGTTGGATTTGGTTGTTGTTGTTGCTCAGTTGCTGTTTTTTTTTGTTTTTTGTCGGTTTTTTTTTTGTGGGGGGGGGGGGGGGTTGCCTATAAAACCCCTTTAATTTATTCCAATTTTTTCTCACCTCCATCTATCAATAGGTCGACCTGGCTGTTGTTGTTTTCTTGGTTGCTGTTTTTTGGGTTTTTTTGGATTTTTTTTGTTTGTTTGGGGGTGGGGGGTGGGGTTTGCCTATAAAAACTCTATAATTCACTCCAAATTTTCACACCTCTATCTATGAACTCTCTTACTCTCTCAACTACTTCTACTTAATTCAATCAAGTTCATTCTACAAAGAAGCAAGCAACAAAGAAGTGAACAATTTCGATCGTATCAAATTCATGTTCACTCAACACTCTCAACTACGTCTTCTACAAACTCTCTCAACAAATAAGTTCTTTCTCTCTTTTTCTACGTCTACATTACATCTACCACAAACTCACTCGTCCGTCTACTTCTAGAGCTTTTCTACTATTATTTTCTCTCTTAACTCTATATACGATTATTCGTGAAGTATAGTATCAAAATTTCTCAACTCGCTCAACCCTTTATTTTTGTTGTAGCTTATATATTTTTTTTATCACATTTGTTTGTTGGTTTTTCGCTACTCTCTCTCTCAACCCTCTTATTGTTTATCAGATTTTTTCACATATACCTCCTATATCGTTTTTCTATTGCATCACATACACTACTAAAACACTATAAATCGTTTTTTTATATACACTACTACTACAAATTATTTATCATGTCTAGATCACGAGGCACCTGTCGTAGCCAAAGTTGACAAGATTCCACTAGTTCTTCTCGTCGGCCTCCAACAATTTCACAATTTGAGACTGAATATAACCCTATGCTTAACATAGGTTCTCACGATGTTCCTCCACACGACGTAGAATAAGAAATGCATACTAGTGACACAAGCACATGAAACCGAATCTGCACAACCCACTTCTAGTTGAAAAACTAGAGGAAAAACTAGTGATTGTCACAAATTTTATGACTTTATCCCCAACAAAGAGAATCGTAGTATAGGACATAAGATTTGTAAAACTTGTAGTAAGAGTTACAAATGGAAGAAGGGTGAGAGAATTGGTATAATTAAACGACACATTTTAAATGTACACTCCGCACTAGTACAAGATCAACAATCACAACAAAAATTCAACCATAGGACCGGACAAATAGACAACCACCCCTATGATCCTGAAATTGTTCGTCGGGAAATGGCCAAACTAGTTATTAAGGATGAGTTACATTTTTCCTATTCCGAGAGTAGGAACGTAGAGATATTTAATCAAAATGCACTAAATCCACATTTTAAAAGAACTCCTAAAAATACACTCAAGGCCGGTTATTTTATACTTTACAACGAAATGAGACGCTTGAATTGCACTCTTGTATTCTTTGACTTGTAGAATATCATTAACTTCCGATTGTTGGAAAGATTGTAACGATATTCTAATGATGGACATAACTTGTCATTGGATCGATAGTGATTGGATGATTCAAAAGAGAATCATATCACTTTGCCGTATCCCCATAGTGGTATGGTTATCGCAACTGGTATTTTAGAAGTTCGTAATTTATTTCAAATTCGCAATAAAATCTTCATTATTAGTTTTGATAATGCCTTCAACAACAATAGACCAGTTACTACTTTAAAAGAACAATTAGCTCTCCATGTCTTGAAATTTTTCATGTTAGATGTGCATGTCATATTTTAAATTTGTGTACAAGATGCTTTGAAAATAGTCGATCCATATGTGAAAGCAATTAGAAATTGTTTATACTTTATTACTTTGAGTGGTACTATGCTTCAAGAACTTGGCAGTTAAAATCGGCGATTAATCCCTGATTAATCGCTAATCGGGCAAACCCCGATTAAATTTCAAGCAATTATTGTAAAATAGGGTTTTGGCGATTAAATGGGTAATAATCGCCGATATTTCGCTAAAATTTTTTTGGAGTTAAAAAAAATTTTAATTCATGAATTTCCTGGGCCAACCCATGACCCGCCTTGGTATCGGGTTCAACCCGTACGGGTTCGCGGGTCGACTTGAATTGAGTTCCCCTATTTCCTGCCCGGTTAATGACCCAACCCGACCCGAGCCCTGCCCGAAACACAGGCCAACCCGGGCCGGTTGGGCCTGGTCCGACCCGATCGACTCGAATGCCAACCCTAATTGAAGTAGAAGACAATTATCAAAATGAGATATGAGCATGAAGCTTATAAAGAGTAGAAGCATAAAATAACAACAAGAACGAACATTCTGATGGTATAGAGACAATTCTTTTCTCACGTATGCTAATCTGAATACAACTCAAATTTCAGGTTTGGGAGACCATAATTCACAAAATTGATGGATTTGATACATGCTAATTAGTCTTCGAAACATCTCAATTGAAATCTAGTTGAACACTAGTTGAACAGCTCATCTGAAAAAAGCTATATGTGGTAGTCATAACAACTACTAGAATCATGAACTCGTCCAAAAAAAAGCATCTAAAACTTGATTACAGACGAAATGAGTGCAAATACAACAACTTTCTATGTGGCACTATAATAAATTGATATTCATGAGCAATGATTGTTTGTGCAAGTTTATAGCGGCTCTTCTCACATAAATTGAAAATTTTCTAGATTACAAGCTTCATCAATTTTTTGGGAGGATGCTTGTATCAACATTTGGTGTAAATCGACTCTCGGTTTTTTTGAACATGTTATGTGGTTCTTTAGGTGTGTAGTTTCAAATTTACTTTCCGCACTAGTTTTGAAATGACAATGTGTGCACTCAGCCTTTTTGAGTTTAACTTCTACCTCTTTCCCATCCACTATTTCTTTTATAACCATCTCGTAATTTACAAAATTATTCCATACTTCAGGTCTATTTCTCAGTGGTTTTTCGTGCTTGAATATTTGAGTTACTTGATGATTCAGTATTAATGGGCTGAGTGATATATTGTTCAGTAGGAGAAGACATGATGAACCCTACTTTTCTGTTAAAAAGATTATAAAATATAACATCTAATTAACCACTTAAAAGTTACAAAAGACAACAAAGAAGAGAGTCAGAGAGATTTATACCATCCCGTCAAACGAGAATGCGAGAAAAATTTGGAACTTATCCCTTGTTGCTTTCAAGGCTCCACACTTTTAAGAGTTCAATATTTAATTCCGACGATTAAGGGCTTTAGAAGGAGAAGCCGATGGCGGTGGGTGCTGCTTTGGGAGTCATTTCGAGTCAGGGTCGGAGTGGTGGAGTTTTGAGGATACAGTGGTCAAGTAGAGCTTAGAGAGAATTACCTGAAGTAAGAGTTGGGGGAGGTTGACGTCAGGTTGGCACCTTGGAGTGAAGTCAGGAGGTGGATGTGTCGTTGAGAATGACCTGGGGTGGAACAGAGTTGAGACTTGAGAGCGATGTCGGAAAAGAGGTCAGAAAGGAGGTTGGTTGGAGAGTTGGAGTTACAAGAAGAAGAGCGACGTTGGAGAGGTCGGTGGTCAGAGGTCAGAAAGCGATGTCGGAGAGGATGAGAGTTGGGGAATTGGGAATTTGGGGATTTGGGGAAGAACTTCTGAACTAGGGTTTGATACTGGGATAGTCCAATTTGGGAACATTCAATCAAATGAATGGAAATTGGAGTTATTAATTAATTCACAATAAGGTTAAGTGCTAAACTGCTAATTATGTAAGTCAAAACATACTTAATTAATCTGTAATGTATACTTAACATATACTAATATAAGCTATAATGTTATATCATGTATATAAATATATAAATATATATATATATATATATATATATATATATGATATTTCTTCCATTGCAAATGGGTCTGTTTGCACAGACCCGTTGCAAACGGCGATCTGAGCCGTTGGATCAAGATTCAATGGCTTAGATTTGTTATGATTTTTTTGGGAAAAATTTTGCCTTAGCTCGTTTGCAATGATGGGTTTAAGGCAATTTTTGTTTCTTTTTTAAACTTTGAGCCATTTGATTGCTCAAGAACATATCCAACGGCCCAGATTCGCTCCGCCAAAATCCCCCCACTTAAGTTTTGAGGTACCCCATTATACCCCTTCAACTCTTAACTCTCTCACACTCTCTCCCTTGTACCTCGTTAATTTTTTTTTGGTCAAATGTTTCCTTAGGTTGTCATTAGCAACGACCGGCTAAGTTTAATTTTTAATTTTTTTTTTAACCTAGCCCGTCGTTGCCAATGACGGGCTAAGGCAAAAATTATTATTATTATTATTTTAAAACTTACCTTACTCTATCTTCTCTCTCTCACTCTCTCTGATTTTTTTTGGTAACAAATCCTATCGAGATTAAAATTTAAAATTATTTTTATTTAGGGTTTTAAAGATTTTTTTAATCCCTACATTTGTAGGGTCATATTTTTTTTTCGGTTTTAAATTCCAAAAACCTAATGCACTAATAAAGAATTTAATTATTTTTTGAAATTAAACAAATATTTATAGATAAAATATCTTTAAAAGTATATATTGGTAGGTTCTAACCCTAACTATAACTCTAACCCTCAATCCTCTAACCCTCAATCCGTAACGCCAACCCTCTAACCCTACCCATAGCTTTAACCCTAGCATTAACCATAACCCTAGCCATAACCTAACCCTTACCCTCTCTAACGTTTATACCGAAATAAATTTTATATTGAGATTAATAATTAAAATCCTTTTTTATTTAGGGTTTTCTAGTTTTTTAATCCCCACATTTTTAGGGTCATATTTTTTCAATTTTAAATCTTAAAAATGTAAAGCACTAATAAAAACTAAAATTATTTATCAAAATTTAATAAACATTTATAGAAAAATAAACTAGAAAATGAATATATAATTAGGTTCAAACACTAAGTAAAACTCTAACCCTCTATCACTTAAGTATATATGCTGAAATTTGTGAACTTCGTGTATGTGTGCAATTAACAGATGTTGTGTGTTTTTTTTTCTTCCCGTAATCGCCAATAACAGCTTAGGTTGAATGAAAATTTGTACAAAATTTAACTTCTGAAGATTAAGTTTTGCCAAATTCTTCCAACTTAACCCGTTGTTGGCGATGACGGGTTAAGCTCACTTAACTCGTTATCGCCAATAACGGATTAGGTTGGATGACTCTTCCAGTGCATTTGCTCTTTGTGGATGAAAATGTGTACAAAATTCAATTTATGAAGATTAGTTCTGTCAAATTCTTCAAAGTTAACCCGTTGTTGGCGATGACGGGTTAAAGCTCACTTAACCTGTTATTGCCAATAACGGGTTAAGTAGAAAAGATTTGTACAAAAACTTGATTTTTTAAAATAAAATATCTTAATAAAAATGTATAATAAAATATCCATACAAATTGAGATCTCCATATAAAAATTATGAATTTATTATCGTTCTCCATATACATTGATTTCAGTTTAAGAGTTAGTGGATTAGAGGGTTAGGGCTAGGGTTAGAGTAGGGTTAGAGGAAGAGCTAGAGTAGGGTTAGAGGAAGGGCTAGGTTTGGAGCCTTAGATTTTCCTAAACTGTATTTTTTCTTCTTAAATTGAGTATTTTTCCCAAAATTTTATTTTTGTTATTTTGTGTTAATTTTCTTTTTTTGTTGTTTTGTTAATTTGTTAATTTTTATTATTTCCCCCAAATTCTAATGAATTTAATTTTTTTTATTTTGTTATTTTGTTAATTTTCACTATATTTGAATTTTTTAATGAATTTAATTTTTAAATTTTTTTAATATATTAAATTTTTTAAATATTGTTCGGTATGATATCTTGATTTGTTGTTTTGTTAATTTGTTAATTTTTATTATTTTCCCCAAATTCTAATGAATTTAAAATTTTTTTATTTTGTTAATTTTTACTATTTTTGAATTTTTTAATGAATTTAAATTTTAAATTTTTTTAATATATTAAACTTTTTAAATATTGTTCGGTATGATAGCTTGATAGAGTGAAGAGATTGTTATAGATATTTAGATTAAAATATTTTTTTTAAAGGTCAACTAAATAAAATAATGCATTTAAAAAAAAGTTGTTAGAATAAAAATATTAATAAAATATGGGTACCAAAAAAAATATTCATAATTCATAATTCATAACGGGTTAAGCACACTTAACCCATCATCACCAATAACGGCTTAGGTTGAATGATTTTTACAGTGTATTTGCTCTTTGTGGATGAAAATTCAACTTCTAAAGACTAAGTTCTGCCAAAATCTTCCATCGTAACCTGTTGTTGGAGATGACGGGTTAAGATCACTTTACCCGTTATCACCAATAACGAGTTCGGTTAAATGATTTTACCAGAGTTTATGTTTCACTTGCATCACTTTTTTACAAATTTTAACCAAATAACCTTAGCGGTTATTGACAGCGACGGGCTAAGTTAATATACAAAAAATTAACACAGCAAATGTTTGCTGCACACATACACCAATTTGATAATTCAAAGCAATAACATCAATTATCACAGCAATCATCAATCTCATCCAGTAACAACAACAATAACCCTATTTAAAACTTTCATACACAAACTATAATAAACAAAATCAAACATAAATATATAAACCCAAGTTACACATTTATCTAATGAGTACATAAACTGGATCAATACATCCAATTCACGAATAAAAAAACAATTACATACGTAGCCGACTTCCTCGCACAAGTTCTTCAATTCATCTACATAATTGATAAAGGTAGAAAAGAAGATGTATTAGTCATTTAAGGAATTAAATCATAAACTGAATACAAAACTATTAATAAAGAACCGTGTATTAGCTACCACCTCTTCCGACCACGCGGTTTGCGTCCACTTGGTGTGTACTGATCCGGCTTGTTCCTCTTTCGTTGGGGATTTCGGCGTCTTAACTCGTGTCTCGGGGGATGAGGGGTCATCTGACCCTTGCTCCTTTTCACCTACATCCACCAGTTCTTGTTGTTGCGGTTGTTGTGGCTCGGCGATGTGAATTCCTTCCCTTGACACACTCTTTCGCCAAGAACTACTCACGTTAGCTTTTAAATATGAATCAAGTTTGGCCCTTTCACCTACATCTTCAAGAGTGCGACGGCACGGTTTAAGGATCTCCCGTATTATCTCCTTCATGCTCTCGGGTACCGTACTTTTCAACGCACGAGCAGCTATTCGGACTGTGTTTCATGTGTTTTCAGTCTACATTAGGCTGAAATATATAAATTAAACAACATTATCTATATAAATATCAAGTGTTCACATAACAATACATGCATACGAAATATATGACATATATAAAGTTAGACTAACTATGTTTTGATAAGTCGACACCTTCGGTTGATACATTGGTTGCGAAGAGGAATATGCCGGTGGTGGTTCCTCCTCGGTTGGGGGAATCGGTAACTGGATCCGGCTGGTACAACGGTATGTGGAGATACATACAATCTGGTAATGCGCTTGTACCACGTCATATACGCTTCTTGAAACGAGCCATCATAAGATATAGCAGTATACATCATATTGGGTCTCATCTGAAATCGTAAGGTATTCTAATTTGTCACATGTACCCGATGGAAATCCGCCCAGTCGAAATTGGGTTCGCGACCCTTTTCTTTCACCTCGAACAGACTTCAGGAATCTTCTGCTGATATCCGAATTGCTGCATTAATCTATCTGGATATTGAAACTCCACAATAGAGAAGTTGACGAGTGGGGCAGTCATCAACCAAAGCTCGCTAGTCAAACACACTGGTGGAACTCGTTGCAGCCTATCAGGGGTGTAAGAAACCTAATTGACGAACTCGTCGCGCAAAGCATCCAACTCATTTCTGTAGTATGCGAGAGATGTGCGTGGGTTATTGACCCACATGTGTCGCCCTGCCCAGTACACTTCTAAAGGAGCCAACATCTTTGCATTCGGTGCTTCGGCCAACCAATCCGGTGTTGCCTCAATAATACGAGGACGACTGATGTGGATGCGCTCCCAACTCCAAATTTGCAACATCGGTCCATCCATCTATACGGAACTCAATGCACAAGCGCAACAGTTCCTATACAATGATGCTAAGGCCGCACTTGCCCAACTGTAACGGCCGGTCCTACTAAAATTTTGTAACAACTGTAAATACATGAGTGACACGCTCGCACCGGAAGAGTTTGATAAGAGCACACCCCCATCAAATATGTACGCACGCATATAGTACTGGACGGCTTCTTCATTAGAATCATCCTTCAAATAATTGTCGAAAGTGTATTTCAACCATGAAAGTCGGAGTGATTTACCCATGAATACTTCATTCTACAAATTTCTTCGACTTCACTTTTAGCTGGCTCTATGACTTCCATTACGACATCTTCATCATGATTTGACAAAATATCTTTTAAATTTTCAGCTTCAGCTTCCTCTCTCCTTTCACCCAACATCTCCTCTAAATCTATACCGAGGTAATCATGTACGACTTTCACTCGGTCAAAGTCCATGTTTCCCGTCACGGCCACACCATCTATAGGAAGTCTGATAATCATTGCTACATCTTGGAGAGTGACAGTTATCTCTTCTGCCGGTAGGTGGAATGTGTGTTTCTCCGGCCTCCATTGTTCTACAAGAGCTGTAAGGATGATCAAGCTGCACACCCCCCATAAATCGAGCTCTGTAAAAACCGGCTTGAACTAAGTACGAAGCAATACGGGGGTCCATGGGAAGTATTGTGTGCTTTCGGAAGTTAGCACTTAACACTTCTTTGCGGATCCATCCTACACGGCTTGGGATCTATGTATGGGTTGCAATGCGAGTACGCTTGAGTCCACCGGTCCTGGAGGTGTAAGTTCAACCGAAGATGACAGACCGGCCTCGGTGGATGAAGAATGACGGCCACCAATCTACACGAACGAATACAAATCTTGTTATTATTGATACAATATTACTTATTCGTATTTAAAACTAATAATAATATTCAATCTTACCTATATAAATGGTTCGCCACTAGCGCTACCAGAAGGGCTTCTCGGTCGCCTCGTTCTAGCCATTTATCTATCAACAAAAAATATAAGGTTAATTGATGAGTGTTTTAGCCATTTCTCTATCATTAATAAACAAAGCAAAAATGTGGATAAAACGCACAAATGGCAACGAAAAATTTCAAAACATTGCGAGTGGGTTGGGCTCACCTAACACAAGCCAATGCAACTTGTAGAAATGAGTTTCAACTCACGGTTTGCGTGATAAGGTCGTGTATCGCTTTATTTTGGTTTTTGTTGACCAAAATTAATAAACGGCCATATCTCACAAAACGTGAGTCAAAAATCACTTCTATAAGTTGCGTTGGCTTGTGTTAGGTGAGCCCGATCCCCTCGCAAAATTTTGTAATTTTTGGATACCATTTGTGCGGTTTTCTAGTGTAACCGTACTCAAATTGTTTGAAGTAATAATTGTTGTTGTTCGAGATACGTGAGAAAACTGCTCAAAATGGCATCAAAAAATTTCGAAACTTTGCGAGTTGGTCTTACTCACGTAACACAACCCAACGCAACTTCTAGAGTTGAGTTTTGCCTCACCGTTTGCGAGATACGACTGTGTATCGCTTTATTTTGATTTATCTTGACCAAAAGCATACTCGGCCATATCTCGCAAACCATGAGTCGAAACTCACATCTACAGGTTGCGTTGGCTTGTGTGAGGTGAGTCCATACTACAAACAAAGTTTTAGAATTTTTGGATGTTTGTGCGATTTTATATGATTTCATACTCAAAATATCCAAATTTGGTTGTTTAGGTTGTAAAAGTGAGCGAAAATATGATAAATAACACACAAACGACATCCAAAAATTTCGAAACTTTGTGAGTTGGTCAGACTCACCCCACACAAGCCAACGCAACTTGTCAAATTATTCTTAAAATAAAGCTATACTCGACCATATCTCGCAAACCGTGAGTCGAAAATCACTTCTACAAATCGCAAATCGTGAGTCGAAAATTATTTCTACAAGTTGTGTTGGCTTGTGCGGGGTGAGTCTTACCTAATTGCAAAATTTCGTAATTTTTGGATGTCGTCTGTAGGGGTTTCCGGTGTAACCGTACTAACATATTTCAGAGTTTAGTTGTTCTTGATCGAGATACGTGAGAAAACTGCACAAACGGCATCAAAAATTTTTTAAACTTTGCGAGTTGGTCTTACTCACGTAACCCAAATCAACACAACTTCTAGAGTTGAGTTTTGTCTCACGGTTTGTGAGATACGGCCGTGCTTTATTTGGGTTTTATTGACCAAAAGCGATATACGGCCGTATCTTGCAAACTGTGAGTCGAAACTCACTCTTACAAGTTCCGTTAGCTTGTGTCATGATTCCGACCCACTCGCAAAGTTTCAGATTTTTTTTTACCGTGTATGCGGATTTACTAATATCGAACAATTATAAATATGACTCAATCTACAATTTCGACGAGCGAACAACAATTACGACTAAAATTTTACTGTCTAAAATTATCAAAATACTACATACAAACTACTACATCTACAAAATTACGCATCACAATAATCAGTTCAAGTCATTAGAAAGAGACATAAATAACATAAAAAACAACATAAATATATAACTACAAAGCCAAGGATTAAGTCATTATCTTGCACAATTGCAAATTTCCCCAATGTAGGTGTTGTTGCTGAACTAGGGTTTCGACTTCCCAATTTACATTCGAAGATAGGAGGAGAGATTGGGAGTGAGAGAGAGAGAGTGAATAGAAGACCAGCAACGGTGGACGGGGGAGGAGATGGTTAGGATTAGGGTTTTTTGGGTTTCGCAAGGTGCTTCGGAAGATGGAGGGAGGGAGAAAAGGGAGAGATGAGTGAGAAAGGAGTCGCCAGAGTGAGAGGGGATTGGTTTCGGTTGGGATTGGGTTTGGGTTCGGGGAAGAAGAGAGAGAGTAGGGAGACAGTGAAAGAGAGAAGATAGAGTTAAAAAAAATCCACTTGTCGTAGCCCGTCGTTGGCAACGACGGCCTAAGGCAAAATTGTATTTTTTTTTAAAAATGCCTTAACCCATCGTTGCCAACGACGGGCTAAGGCAAAATTTCCCAAAAAAAAAATCATATTAGATCTGGGCCATTGAATCTTGATCCAACGGCTCAGATTGCCGTTTGCACCGGGTCTGTGCAAACAAACCGTTTGCAATGGAAGAAAGCTCTCTATATATTATAAAATCTTGTGGATATCTGTATCCGATCCGTTTTTTTAAAGCATATCCGGATCCAAAAAATTTTGAATTTGGATATCCGAATCCGTATTCGTATTTGCCGGGATATGGATTTAGGGGTGGCATATGGTCCGTGCCGGCCCGGACCGCGGTTTGGCGGGCTCAACCCGGGACCGGCCCCCCAAACCCCGGGGCCAGTTCGGTCCTCCATTTCGCCAGAAAAGCCCGGCTAGGCCCGGCTTGGTTTCGAACCGGGACCGGTTGAACTGGCCCGCCGGGGCCCGGGTCAAGCTGGGCCGATAGTTGGGTTCAAATCAGATTTTTTTTTGGTTCAGAATTAAATTTTTTTGGGGAAAATTACCAAATTGCCCCCCAACAGATCTATACTAGCTAGTTTTGGGGGTACTTTAGGAAATCGAAAAAATTGCATATTCTATATATACAACATTATTTCTTTCATTTCTCTTCACTAATTCACTCAAATCTCTCTACTATCTCTCAAATCTCTCCACTATCTCTCAACAAATCACGTTTCTACTAAATTTTGCAAGGATCAACGATCAAGTGATCAACAACAACAATCAACACAACTACAAGTTCTCAAGTCTCAACTCTTTCAACTTTTATTCTTCAAACTTCAAACATTCATACGGTTTTTTAGTATATGTTTAATTTGTAGATTTAATATAGTTGATTATTCTCATCTATATCTCTTCATTAGTTTGGGTTTTCTTGAACTTCTTTCTCTCATTTTTTTAGATTTTATTTATAAATTTGGTAAAGTGGTAAACATACATACACTACTCACTAGTTCTTGTTATTAGTGTTTTTTTTAGTTGAGATAGATTGTTGTTATTTTTAAATTTTGTTGTTTCTCTTTATTTAATTTTGTTGTTTTAAATTATTAGTTGTCATACATTTAGTTGTTTCTTTTAATTTAAATTTTAAAACATACACTTGCTTTCTCTCTAACTATACATACACTAGTTTTTAATATTTAAATGTCTTCTAATCGATCACGCGGTGTTAGACATAGTAGTCAATAGTCCAGTGCCTTTTCTTCAATCTAAATAGACATAGGGGGATGAGATACTATATTTAGGTTAAGTAAAAGTGCACGACAAATAGACCAATGCATTCTCTTCGATCTAAATAGAGGCCACCTCGATCTCTAAATTTAAATAATTTCCTTGTTTTGTAATTTGATCTAATTTGTATGAAATTTTATTCATGAACTTCATTTTATTTAACAATTTGTAATTTATTAAATCAATTTAAATTTGGTTTTAATTTCTTTTATTTATTAGTTCTTTGCAATTGTTATGAAATTACAATTTAATACTTGATCTTTCATCTTTGTTTAAAAAAAATTACACTAAAAAACCGGTCCGGCCTGCACCCTTGGGGCTGGGGGCTAGGTCCGAGCCAGACTTTTCCCCACCTAGCCCGGCTTGGCCCGGCCCGCGAAATGCTTGAGCCTGGTCCGGGTGGCCCAAATGCCACCCCTATATGGATTTTTCATAATTGAATCTGCAAAAATTCCCGATTCGGATATGGACCGGATCAGATCGGATATATATGCTTATCTAAGGGCATCCCTAATTGCTACATTTGGGCCTCCTTGAGAAAAAAAACATGCTTGCATGTTTTTTGTTTGAAATTGTATTTTAAATACAAAAGTATGTTCGTTAATTTCATAGGAGCATCATTACCATGATCGTCCCGTCAAAATGTCATGTGAAATGAATTACAAAGCCTTATGGACGTGACTAAATTTATGGCCAGTTATTTACATGGTATAACAGGCAAAGCTGTCACCATATACCTGGCCAAGATCGCAATGGACAGGAGAGGACCTTACACTCTAGAAAGGCTAATCAGCTAGATGATCCTCCAAAGTTCTCTTGGACTAAAAGAGAACCTAGAAGAAAATGAAGCAAGTTTATAAACTTATTATAGGTTATTTACATTCGATCTGAAGGCGTGGATAAAGCTAGAAACAAGAAACTATCATTTTGTAAAGAGTAACAAAGTAGGTTTTATATGAAACTAAATATTTCAGGTCAGAATATCAATTCCACAAAATGACAAAGAAAGAAAAGAAAAGTACATTGTTAGGGCAAATTTTTTGCTTGGAAGAGGCATTTTAAAAGATTGCATGTGGCATTATGATAAATTGGTTTTTCACTTCTCTTTCATTGCAGTCGCAATCACTCAACTTTTTTGGAGACCTAAAGGTTTACTCATTGATCAATTCGACTCCAAGGAGGATCTTATTAATGCAGTTTTCACATCCTCATTTATTCCCGGGTTTGTCAATGCTAAAAACCTTTTGGGTTGGTTATTTGTTGGTTCTGCATTGTCTTTTGTCAATATAAGAAATCTGTCAACTAATTGATGTTTCCTAGGTATCTAGCTCCTAGACCTGCAACTATGTTCCGAAATCGTTTGTGCGTTGATGGGGGCTTGACATTGTTCATGCCACCTACCTCAGCTTCGAAAACAGTATGTGCTTTTAACCGAAATGGATTTGTGCTTTCAAACCTTTTGCTTCATAATATTGTGCGGGCATAGTCCAACTTTACTAGTCTTTCTGGTTTGTCATAAATGAATTTGGCATTTACTTCCATAATATAGAGAAGATGCTAGTGTACCAGAATGTTAGAAACCTTCAAAAGCCCCATATAGGATGGCCTGAAACCTGTCTTTGATTATTGGATATGTTCATTTTTGTTTCTTGAGATAATGCGGCTCAAAAGTCAACTTCCCAAATACAGGTTCGTGTTTGTGCTTTCCCATTAAATGGATTGGGATTGAGGGGGATTGGAATCAGCCCTGATTGCAACCCTGATAACAGAGCTACTTCTAGGCAGGTGTGAGTGTTTTCACTTATGAGACAACAAGATTGTCTTTGAATATCGATAATAAAACATGCACCTAATATTTTGTTTTTTGTTTTTGTTTTAGCTCTTCAATTGGGCACTCGAACCTGCAGATGATCAAGTCCTTGACAAATTATTTGAGCTTGGCTATCTGGATGCCGCAGTCTGGGCCGATCAAAATCCAATAGAATTATTGTTGGCTGATGAAGTCAACCCTAGCAGTTAAACAACCTGTCTTAAATTCAGTGTAGAGATTAAGCGTTCAATCCTCTTGATCCAATCGAAGCCATCATGCATATCAACAATTTGGCAGAAATTATCACATTGTGGGACTGGAGAAGTTTTAGAGGGCTAGGAAACAAGAAGCTTTTAATTTTGAAAGTAACATTTTTTGCCTTATATAAGAAATGTATATATGAATTTCTCAATTCTCAATTCACACTATGTCTAGGGAATCTGCTGTGTATAAGAAATTCTCAATCATTTACAGGATAATAAAACTATGTAACTTATAATGTTTGTAAACTTTCTCTAAATCTTAATGTTTTTCCATGAGAATAGATAGCATTCTATAAGCTCTGAATTATTTCTGTCTATGCACAGCATTTTCAAATCGGCCATTCGGCCAAATGCATTGGAACAAAATATTTCTAAACCATGGTTTGATGAGCACAAGTCCCATTCAAAACTACGGCTTTCAAAAGTGCATAAAGAAACAACCCCTCAGTGCACTGTGGATATGAAGTATGCATAGTTTGAGAACCACTCTATATCGATTCAAAGACAGCACTCTATATCTTGAAGAACCTACCGTCCCATCCGCATTCACTGTTGATGCAAATTATAATAGACCGAGAAAGTTCTGTTTCATCCTGAGCTAATAAGACTTTGATGGAATGAAGGTTGTAGCCTGTAGGTTAGATGAAATGTTCGGAGAATATGTTTTAATTTTTTTTTTAGGCTACCTTTTTCTTTCTTTCAAAGGCTACCTTTGCTTCCTAGTTTATACATATTTATCTTTTTGATATTCCGGAAAGAGCCAAACGGCTCCAGCCATCAAAAAAAACATATATATAAAAACAGTTGAGTTACAGAAATAAATTCAAGAGTTTACAAGATGTAAAACCGAAAGTAGATTACAAAAAAGAGTACAAAAAATGGATGAGTCGAACGCAAATAAGAGATCTGCGAACTAAATGAAGAAAAACTTCGAGACGGGCAGCAGAGCAAAACGACCAGTATAACATCGCAACGAAAGGAGCAAAACACCAATTCGCATCAAAACGGAGAGAAGACGTCCACAAGGCTAACGTCTGCAAAGAAAGAGGATTTGCAACGTACAGGAAGTACGATCCAGGCCGATGCAAACTTTGAAGACATGCACAAAAAATTGTGTAACCGATCCAAAAGACCAAATGAAGACTCAGGAGGCAAACAGCCCCACCCGAAGGCATCAAACACAACCTGCATAGAAAAGAGAAGAGAAAAAAAACGCAGACACCATTCACGTGTGCGAACACTGAATGCGAAGATAGAAGGAGAGAAGGCACACCACAAAATATGTTATGATGAGGCTAAATGAAACAGACCCATCAGCTCAGGAAAACACAAGCAACACCAACAATGCAATACCCCAGAATACCAACAAAGAGAAGGACCGAAACCGCGCAAAACCTCAGGTGTGCCCAAGAAGAGGAGCCTACACAGAAGCTGCTATCTTCGTTAAAATACGAGCACTCACGCGAGTAGGTGCGATAGAGTAGAGTTTCTTATTGTATTTACGCTTAGCGGGGGGAGGAACGACCTCCACTAAAGGGAGCGAAATCACACTACGGTCCGGTATGCTCGCATCTACTTTGTTTAGGCGAGAAGAGGGTAAGAGGGAACTGGAAGAAACTAAAGATGAAAGTTGGAAGGAATTAGTAGAAAAAGAATAACGGGAAAAGGAAGACTCACTAAGAATTGGTTGATGAACGAGCCCCTTCGCACTTCGAAACCAAGAATGGCAATATCCTAAGGATATAAACAAAGCAGACTGCTTATCCAGACTCTTACTCACTGAAAGCCTCACAGCTATTGAAAGGGAACGAGGCTGAGAAGTACCCAACCGCGGGAAGGGAACTAAATCCTTGAAAATCGAGTGAACCTTAAACAGGCTAGCAAAATTAGGAAACTGAGTAGTAGCTAGCGAATCACCAAGAGCAGTAGCATAAGTAGTGGGGTTCGCAGATGGATAAGGAACCGCTACCGGGGAGACAAAATTCTTGTCAGTCTCAAACCTACTCTTCCTTGCGAAGCATGCAAGAAGCTTGCGCCTAAAGAGTAAATAGGTAAGAAGAGAGCGGCAATTGGCCGGTAAGAATTTAGCCGATACAAAAAACTTGTCCAGACTCCTAAACAACGTAGGCATCACAACTTTAGATAGGGGACGAGCCTGATAAGAACCCAACCGAGGAAAGGAAACGAGTTTCGTATAAATCGTTCAATCCTGAAATAGGTTAGCAATATTAGGAAGCTGAAGCGTGATCAAGGCATCACCATAAGCTTTGGAAGAAGTAGTTGTGTTCTTAAAAGGATAAGGAAAAACTGCCGAGGAGTGAAAATCATTTTCCGGCTCCAAGCTAACCTTTCTCGCCAGGCATGCATTAAGCTTGCACATTAAGAGCGGATAGTTAAGAAAGGAGAGGAGTTTGTCCGGTAAGAGTTTGCCTCTCGGAAATTTAAGGAGGTTTTGAAGGGAAAAACATCGCCTACGTAAGTGACAAAACTTGTCACAGAAGAAGCATTTCATTTTGTTCACGCACTCTCATTTAAAATGCTCAGGGAGGAGACACCTGAAGCAAACCAGGTGCGGCTCAGATCTACAAGAGGAAAGGGGAATAGGGGGAATGGGAACGCCACGAGAGCGACCAATTTTAGAGGGCCTTTTCTTTTAACGACCTCAACCCAAGACGGGCATAAAAGGGCCATGACCCAAGACCCGAGAAGGGAGAGAGCTAGAGGATACCCGAGCAGGATTGTGAAAACTGATACTGAAAAGATCAGTAACTGCAGTAAGAGCTAGAACAAAGAGAATAACAGATCACAACCGATCTAGGATAAAAAACCACAGCAATTCAATGCACAGGAACAACCCAAAATCACGCACCAGGGAATCGGAAGGATCCAAAACCACAGTGAGTCTGAACTCACGAAAGTTCAGAACGAGAAGTTAAGAAGAAGCCTAAACACACAAAAATCTCAGCCCACCACTGCGGGATCCAAACAGCAAAACAGTACTCTGTGGGACAAAAACTTCCACCACTCCTAAAGGCCTCAAGAAACTTCCACGGATGGTGAAGGAACTGAGATCCAAACACCAATCTCACTCCGAACTAAACACCCTCAAACCAGGGAGCAAGACAACCCAACCCAAAAAAACAACAAAAACACACCCGAACTTACAGTGCAAGCGGAGCAGCGCTGAGACACCTATAACTCTGATCGCGACACTGGGCAGCGCTGGATGCAGGGATGGGAAGTGGATCTCCAGCTAAACACCAATGACCTACAAAGTAAACAGCACCGGGACGGAGGAGAAACAGAGGCTGGCAGAAGTTGGGGGCTTGAGAGGAAACTGAAAAGAAAGGAGAGCCCTTGCCGATAATCGAGGATCCGAACGGGACGGGAAGAGGATCGCCGGAGTTGAAGATGGAACAGGGTTGAGCGATTGGGTGGATGAGAGGATGAACAGAAGGGGGAAAATAGCACCCAATACCGCTCAGCGACCTGGGAAGCACCGTAGATTGGCTTCGCAAGAGGGGAGTTCCGGAGGAGCGGGAGAAGGTCGAAACTAAAAAGTGGGTTCAAACCTCAAAGAGAAATGGGTAGGGAGGTCTTGAGGAGCTCTACAACTTTAATAAAGGATGGGGGTGGAGATAGGGAGAGAGGGCTCCGGATTTGAGCTCTCAAAAATTTGGGGATCTGAATATCCAATGCTTAGGAGTAGGTGAAGATGCTCTCAAAAATTTTGTATATACATATTTATCAAGTTGAATAATTTGAGTACAGCTGACAAAATTTTTCACTTTTACTTAAAGATGTCACAACTCACAAGTTTGATTTCCGGCCCTACATGTTTGGAAAATCCCCCACTCAATATGGGTACGGTTGATTGTTTTTTTTAAAAGTTAAATAATCTGGCTTTCATGTAGCCAATTGGACACGCATTTAAAAAACAAAAAAAACTTGAACGAGAAATCTTCAAAATAAAAATTATTGCTTTATAGTAAGCAAAATTAGGTCCCAGAAACCATTGACTTGTGTGCCAGTCGTAAATAGAAATTTAGGGTTTCAAGCATGTCTCTTTGAGTCATACTGCCTCTTTCTTCTGGAATGGATGTTATCCCGACAGTTGCTGAGCCAAAATGTTAGTTCAATGAAAACAAGTCTTTATACTAAATGTTCAGGATCGACTATTGATGCTATTGATTTAGTGGTGGGAGCAACAGATATGAGTTCTTGTTATTTATAGAGGGAAAGACAGTTCTGAGATAGATCTCGAACTGAGATAGGGATTTCGTGAGGAGCAGGAGAGGTGAAGTTGCTGGTAGCTGGCTGCCCTGAACACCGGGAGAGATCTCGGCAACAGGCCCTCCGGCGATCTAGTCAATCACTGGAAAAATGTGGAGCTAGGGTTTTGGTGGAGAAAGTTTCATTACCTACAGAAATGGGAGGGGGTCTTATATTTATAGGCAGAGAGGGGTCAACCTTAACTCTAATGGGCCGGGTTAACCCTCCTCTGTGTGCCTGGAATAGCAGAAGGCCATAGGGGCTACATGCCTAATTCTGTAGGAGTTTGCGGATCCTGAGGGGATCAGACAACTCAGATTGAGCTGGCTTATTAACCCGCGTCATAGGCCCCCCACCCCTGGAGGGATGTATGTATCAATTGTCGAGGAGTAGCCCAATCTTGTGAGAATATCAGTCAACAGTGTGCATAGGGGTAGAATGGAAGATCCCCAAAGAGTGACACGAGGGCAGGATCGAGCTTCGTGACGATCGAGCTCCGACCTACAAGCGTCGGTGGAGGATAGAAGCTAGCTGATTAGTCGAAGTGCTGAGCGTTGAACCCTGTGAGCTTGTGTGAAAGCTAGCAGTTGGATCGAAGTTTCTGCAGAGCGTCGAGCGAAGTGAAAGAAAATAAGTATCTTGCTTGCGGTGCATGCCGAGCTTCGAGCGTCGAGCTGGGGCAAACAGCTAGTAGCCAGCTTGAGGTTCGTGCCGAGCGTCGAGCATAGTGCAGCTAGTGAAAAAACTTGTAGCAGGCTCGAGGAACATGCCGAGCGTCAAGCGAAGCGCACTTGGTGAAAAAAGCCTGCAGCTAGCTTGAGGAGCATGCCGAGTATCGAGCGTAGTGCAGCTTGTAGAAAAGCTTGCAGCTAGCTCGAGGAACGTGCCGAGCGTTGAGTGTATTGCAGTTTGTGAAAAAGCTTGCAGCGGGATCGAGGAACATGTTGAGTGTCGAGCGAAGGGCACTTGGTGGAAAAGTCTGCAGCTAGCTCGAGGAGCATGCCGAGCATCGAGCGTCGAGCGTAGTGCAGCTTGTGAAAAAGTTTGCAGCTGGCTAGAGGAACATGCCAAACGTCGAGTGTATTGCAGCTTGAGAAAAAGTTTGCAGCTAGCTCAAGGAACATGCTGAGCGTTCAGCGTATTGCAGCTTGTGAAAAAACTTGTAGCTGACTCAAGGAACATGCCAAGCGTCGAGCATAGTGGAGCTTGTGAAAAAGCCTGCAACTAGCTCGAGGAGCATGCCGAACGTCGAGCGATGCGTACTTGGTGAAAAAGCCTGCAGCTAGCTTGAAGTTGCTGCCGAGCGTCGAGCTTAGTGAGAAAGCAAGCAATTGGCATGCTGAAATTGCTGCCGAGTGTCGAGCCTTGTGAGCTTGTGTGAAAGCTAGCAGTTGGCTCGAAGTTCTTGTTGAGCGTCGAGCATAGTGCAGTTTAGGAAACTTGGAGAATCAGTTCACGCTTACTGTGATTGTAGTGGACACGTGTATTGCATGTGTGATGTTAACGTCACGGTTGTAGAAATCGAGGTATTGCAATCTTATCCACCATTAGATTTAGATGATCTAGATTGGGTGGCTGAGATTGTTTGTGGATATCGAGGCACCATTTTCTGCCTATATATTCCTCATTCCTCTCATTTTCCACTTTGCTTTATCTCTCTAATTCTCGGAGTTTATCTCTTTAGGAACTGTTTAGTAACCGGCAATCAGCTTTACGGTGAACTTTTCGACAACGATCACAGGTTAGTATATTTAATATTATGTCAAGGGCTCGGTCCGGTTCTTCTGCCTCTATGTCTGTTTAGGGTGATGAGGATCGCCTTTCCGACTCCTTGTCCTGGGAAATGAGTGAAAAGGTCTACAATGTCAAGCTGTTTCGCAGTCATAAGCCGTTTGTGGTGGAATCAAGCGACTCGGACGGAGAGGTAGATGTGGTAGAGGTCGTTGATGAGGGTAAACCAGTCGATGCGGGCACGGGTAACGAGGAAGAGGTGGAGGAAGCTGGAGATACCGAGCAAGATGTGGAGGATGTGGTTGGAAGAGGGGTTGGTGACTAGGATGAGAATAAGGTTATGGAAGTCGACCCGTCGGGTGAGGCCCCTAATCTGAAACTATTGGCGACGCCATCCCCCCAAAGGCTCCTCGCATTCAAGGGAGGAGGATAAGGTCGACCCTCCCGGACAATCCGGATCAGCCGATTGAGTTTCTCCCAAAACATGGACTCGACATCCCCTATCTTCAGCAGCCGGGCTCCATTAGGATGTATCCGGATAATGTCGAAGACTTGGTTCAGTATGGGGTGCAACCTTCTTCGCCTGGCCGACTAAAGATCAGGATAGACAAGATGCGGAGTATTTTGACGTGCACCTGACCTACCGCTGATACAGTTGAACTACTTCATAGGGCTGGACTATGAGTTTATGATTCTGAGCCCTGGCTTCCGCCCTACGGACAATTTAGCCCCTTGGTACTGCATGTTTCCGGTAGACGGCTTCAGCTCAGGGTTGCGGCTGACGTTGCACCCGTTCATCAAGAATGTTGAATTGGGGGAGTCTGAGCCTGATGCAAAACAGCCCAAATTATTGGAAGCAGCTCGTGTGCTTCATGTTATTTTGTGGAGAGAGGGGAGTGCCTTTGAAGCTGAAATACTTTCAAGCTGTTCTAAGGGTCACTTCATCGGGAGAGCACGAGGGAATATATTCATCTCGTCTCGCCCCCACAAGAAGGTAGTCCATGGGCATCCAGACTCCATAAAAGGATGGAAGGAGAAATACTTCAATGTCCGAAATCAGGTGCCTTGGGAAATTCCCACGAATTGGAACTTTTACAATCCGAATCACAAACCTTTGAAGAGAAAGGATTTAATGGACGATGAGTGGGCCGATGTGGATCGGATCATCGCGGGCAACAACATCGGTTGGCCGAACGTTACTGAAAGGCACTTGGCCAGGATTAGACTGAGCCCCATTGACTCTTGTATGTTTTTTGTTTCCTTTTTTGTTCAACTTTTCCCCTTTGTTCTTATGTCTTCGGTTTTCTTTCGCAGCAATGGATGATGTTGCTATCGATGTAATGAGGGCCCAGTTGGCCAAACAGAGGGCTACCGGCCAGTCGAAGCAACGGAAGATGTCCTTTCAGGCGGGCTCCGAAGGAGCTTCTGATCCGAAGTCTAAGAAACAGAGAGCCCTTTCGGTCGTCGGGACCCTACACTCTGCAAAGGAGGCACCGAGTTCGAGTAACCTTAAGGTTACAGAAGTGCTGAGGAGCGGCATTCTGCCCGTCCACCCCGCGGCTCAGAAGATCGTGGGCGAAGAATGGCTCAGGCCGTGGGCTGCCAATTGTGTAGCGCCCCGAGCCCCGCTCAGCTGCGCACGCAACTACATGTGCACGCACGCGTACACGCGAAAAATAGATCCTAACAACTACCCACCACAAATTTGCCTCACAAAAGGTGTTACAGCTTGTAGGTATCTATTGATCATAGGCCTCTCTATTTAAACACTATTTAATCCCCTCCAACCTCCGATGTGGGACTTATACCCCCATCACACACACACATGCATGTACAATGCACGTGCACACACCACACAACACACCACTTCCCGCGCCCCACCAACACACTCCACCTCATGTGGAGTGTGCTGCCATCTCCATCTCTTCTCATTTGGCCCAAATCTCTATGCACCCAAGCCGATAATCAACCTGTAAACCCAACTACCACTGTAATATATATATATATATATATATATATATATATATATATATATATATATATATATATATATATATATATATAGGGATCTGATCATGTGAGAACTCCTTCGGTAAGAACCAAGTGTGAACTTTTTTTTGAGATATAAATTGAAAAATCTGAACCGTTCATTTTGATCTACAAATCTAAATTAGTCTACGAATGAGAAATTAGGTCATTTGAGATCTGTTTGTCCATGCATTTAAGTGTTACAAATTGTATGACTGAATATCGTTATTTTTTATAATGACATGATGGATGAACAAATGAACTCCAAATAATTTGATTTTACATATATAGACTAATTTTGTCATTTTAAATAATATGAATGGTTCGGATCATTCATGTGATGGCTATGTAAAAAGTTCTCACAAAGCTTATCGCGAGAACTAGTTCTGACATGATCATTCCCATATATATAGGGATATGATCATGTGAGAACTCCTTCGGTGAGAACCAAGTGTGAACTTTTTTTTGAGATATAAATTGAAAAATCCAAACCGTTCATTTTGATCTACACATCTAAATTAGTCTACAGATGAGAAATTAGGTCATTTGAGATTTGTTTGTCCATGCATTTAAGTGTTACAAATTGTATGGCTGAATATCGTTATTTTTTATAATGACGTGATGGATGGACAAATGAACTCCAAATAATTTAATTATATATATATATACACACACACTCTTAAGTATGGGGTGTTACACACACCCACTTAAGAATCAGCGTCCTCGCTGAGCCCGGGACTTGTAACCTGATCCAGGATCCCCTTTCTAGCCGATGTAGAGTGGGGTACCCTGATTCTGCTACCAGTACAACCCTACCCGAGACCTGTACTATCCTAACTTCATCTCAGGCGCACCTCTAACCCACTCTCACCCATGATCGGTGTCGAAAGTCGGCTCTGATACCCCTATCACACACACTCGTGCACGTGCAAAGCACGTGCTAACACCACACAGCACACCACTTCTCGGGCCCCACCTCCACACTCCACCTCACACGTGGAGTGTGCTGCCATATCCATCTCTTCTCATTTGGCCCAAATCTCTATGCACCCAATGCACCCAAGCCCATAATCAACCTATAGGCTCAACTACCACTATAATATACATATATTTTCATATAATATTATATATACACTCTTAAGTACGGGGTGTTACAAATTGGGTTGTGAAGGCGGCTGATTCGCTAACCGCAGGACCGGTAGTGATCGAGGTGGTGGAACACCTAGCCACACCTCGCGATAGGGAGGCCCTGGTGTCAGAGACTCTCGAGTCGTGCTACGTGAGGTGGGCTCAGGCCGACATGCTGGTAAGTATTTCCCAACTCTATAAATCAAACTTTTTCTATTTTGTCTTTCCAAGTCTCAACCCATCGTTCATAGGCAACACTGGCCAGAGCCCAGATGAAGAGGCTGTACACCTGCGAGCTCCAGCGGGAAGTGAAGAACGCTCAGCATTATGAGCATGAAATGAAGGATCAAAAGCTGAGGGCGGAGGCGGCTAGGTCCCGTGAGCGAGCCCTTAAGGTTGAGCTGACTTCCCTCGCTGATGACCGTGCTCAGGTGGAGGGGGAGATGAAGAAGGCGACCAACAAGGAGCTGAAGAAGATGGGGAACGCCATCATGGACAAGGTCATTGAGGCCCAGGACAAGGCGTACAACCGGGCCCTCGGGCACGTCCTGTACTACTATCCCAAGTGTGAGCACGAGGAGTATTATGGTATGATACTTCACGAGCATTCAAAAATCCCTGGGGGAGACGATGAGGAGGGGGTGAACAGCTACCGACTGAGGAGAACGCAATGGAGGTGGCTGACCCCGAGGTCTACGCTGTGGCAACCGAAGAGGTGCCCTTCTCTTCTAAGCAGTAGCTTCACCCTTTCCATTTTTTTTCTTTTTCTTTGTATTTGTCGAGTGCAAATTGGCCACCGCTGTTTTGTTAGAATTTTGATGAAAGAAATGGATTTTTGCCCGAACTCTTTGACTTTAGAATTTTTGGCATAATATTTGTGATGTGATGTTTTGTGATTTGGCCAAGTTTATGAGGCTCAAAATGATATGTCATTTCTTCCTTTGTGTCAGATGAACGAGTCCCTCGAGGCCGACCCTCGTAACATCGAGATTGAGCGCATTAGGGGCAGGCTAAAATCCATGGAGTCCGTCTTGTTTCGCTATCGCAAACAGGCTCGGGATTGGGAAGCAGTTGTTTCTTATTTTATGAATAAGTCGAAGGAAATGAGCTTGGAGGTTGTTCGTCTGAAGAAGGCGATTGCCGACCGCGACTTGGGGAGTGCCGAGACTAGATGGTCGATGTCTGGTACTTCTGCCCGACAGCCGACCTCTGAATCATTCCTTTGCAGGGTTATAGTGGAGAAGAAATTGGAGATACAAAGTTTGAAGGTCATGCTCGGAGTGGGTGGATCATGAACCCATTCTTTCGGGGGCGGTTGGTCCTCCGTTGGGGACCCGTCTCTGACCCTGAGGCTAGAGGCGGCGAGACGTGGTGATTCTCAGAGCTCTGTTACCCGAGCGTCCACCTTAGCGACTCGTAGTGTAATACCCCGTACTCGAGGAGTATGTATATATATGGTATGTGTATACATATGTGGCCTATAGTTGTGGTAGAGTTTGGTTGGAGCCTATAGATATTATGAATTAATTACTATGGGGCCATGATGTTCATGGTAGGTAGTGGTGGCTTAGTCCTACATCGGAAAATGACTTGGTAATTGTGTGAGTTAAATAGTGTAGCTCATGATCAAGAGGCACTGAATAGTCATAACACCTTTTTTGAGGTACTCCTATGGTGGGCAGTTGTTAGGATCTCTTTTTCGCGTGTATGCACACGTGTAGTCGCGTGCGCAGCTGAGCGGGGCTCGGGGCGTTACAAATAGTATCAGAGTTGACTTTCGATACTGATAGTGTGCAAGATGTACGCTAAGATGGAGCTAGCGGTGTACACTGGTGGGTAGCCAGAGTTCTGGGTAGGGCTATACACTAGCAGAATCAGGGTACTTATCTCCACATCGGCTAGAAAGGCAATCCTGTATTAGCTTGTGGGTCCCGGGCTCAGCGAGGACACCGAGATCTCAATGTGGGGTGTATGTAATACCCCGTATTTGAGGAGTATGTATATATATGGTACGTATATACATAAGTGACCTATAGTTGTAGTAGTGTGTGGTTGGAGCCTATAGATATTATGAATTAATTACTATGGGGCCATAGTGTTCATGGTAGGTGGTGGTGACTTTGTCCCACATATAAGGTGAGTTAGGATTGTGTTGTGTATATATAATAGTTGCTAAGGATCATTAGGTACTTACAAGTCATGACATCTTTTGTAAAACAAGCCTGTGGTGGACAGTTGTTATGATTTGTTTTGTTTGCGTGTTGGTGCAAGCGTAGTCGCGTGTGCAGCATAGCCAGGCTCAGGGCGCTGCACTTAGGGCTGCAAACGAATTGAGCTATTCGCAAGCTATTCGGCTCGAACTCGGTCAAAGCTCGGCTCGAACCGAGCTCGAGCTCAAAACTGAGCTCGTTTCCTTAACGAGCCGAGCTCGAGCTTGGGTTTTTTTTTTTAGGCTAAGCTCGCGAGCTATTCGGCTCGAATACGGTCAAAGCTTGGCTTGAACCGAGCTCGAGCTCAAAACTGAACTCGTTTCCTTAACGAGCCGGGCTCGAGCCTAAAGGTATTCGGCTCGGCTCGACTCGATTGCAGCCCTAGCTACACCTAGGGATCTTGATGGGCTCGTCGACGAACAAACGCGTTTGATTGGGCTCGAACTAGTTTGCGCCAGTCCTAAGGCCCCCCAAACAGAGGGGTAGGCCGATATTGTACCAGTTGTAACTTTCATACTTATTGTAACTTTGTTGTAGTAATAACAACTCATGGGGCCTCGCCGATTGCATCTTTGAACTTCTTGTAGCGCCCCAAATCCCTATACTGGAATTTGAGACAATCCAGGATTCTAACTTCAAATAGTCACAATCACAGAAAAAAATACAGGAAAATTAAAACATTTATTCCATGTAATAGTTAAAATTACAAGTATTACAATGTCCAATAGAACTTTATAAGATTTACAAATTTACAAATAACACTTGAATATTGTCACTTGGATGCTTGGACTAACTTGAGCTCTGCTGTACCTGTGGATCAGCTCCAGATACCTAAAAGAGTGGGGAATGTCAGTACATATACTGACGCAAAGTACACATACTGACGCAATGCTGATAATAGCAGCGATCTCCAAACTGGCAACCACAAATCATGATTTATGAAAAGAGAAAAAGTGATGTGAAACAAGGGATTAATGGATTCGGGTTATAGTGTTGTTGTATGTCATGATCTAACAAATTAAATGCATCAGTCACATGCCTTATTCTAATGCAAATAAGACTTTGAGAAATGCATGCATCCCAGACTACATACGCCCCAAATCTAGCTGTTTGTCTTCGATCTTAGGGTTTCGAACCCTCACCGGCTCACCATGCATCCTACTCTTGTACTTGCCCTGTTCCTAATAGATTTACCCTGTCTGAGGAGGTTGCAGTTATTCAGTCCCATCCGTTACTGCAATCACTCTAGTGGTGATCGCGTTTGCCACATAGTGCCCGGTGCCCGGACCTCACTCAAAAAGCCGCGATGAACTTACAGGTACAAACCCATGCACCTATGACGTCAATATCCACGAGACAGCAGCCCCATGGTCTGTTCGTGTCCACGTGCATAAGAACATGACGGCCTCGACGGTCAAATCTCCCTATCCGATAGGAGTTTCTCTCTCGTTCTTTACCCTGGCTATTCGGGAATTAACAGATCGAGATACGCGATTCGTGATCTCAATACCTGAGAGCACAATCCGTATCCCTACGACAGGAAAATACAACACCCGACTAAAGGTTTACTAGAACTAATGCAAGTTACAGACATCTAGCACATTATTCTTACCCAAAATTTTACTTTAATTATTAAATCAAGTAAGTGTTATAGGGTTACTCCAACCCTAAAATTCCGCTTATCGACTCGTGGCCCTGGCAACGCATTCCCCTGCTCGCCACTTCCCCTATCTTGGATTTCGTCCATCTCCATGGTCCATGTTCATCCTCCATTGGCATGATTTCGACAGCACCAATCGGACATTCAACGTCTAGGCGGAAGTCCTAATTTTCTGGTCTAGGGCGATAGTCGTAGGGTACTTCTTTACCCTAACAACTCAACCAAACAGAAATTAAACAACATTTGACATGTAATTTCACCATTTATTGTTACTGGTAAGACCACTAATTCCTAATCACAAGAGGAAAATAGTGTTCTACTATATACTTAGTCAAAATTTAGAATTTCAATACCAAGTTGATTCTGTCCAGAAATTAGAAAGTTCATAACTCTCAAAATATAACTCGAATTTGGGTGTTGTTGCCCATTCTAGAAAGCTAAGATTCCAGGCTACAAATCTCTACTTGAACTCATCCTCAAATTCAGACATTTGGGTGCTCTAAAATCCCTAAATACATCAGCCATAGAAATTTTTCGTGCACACGTAGTACCTTGCCGAAAGCATATAAGGTTACTCGTTTATCGGAATTACCCAAGACTGGATTCTATGGAAAGCTGGTAATGTATTCTACAACTTTCTAGTTGGACATATTTACTAATTGTTTCATTTGATACTGTAAAAACATTTATCTTTCTCAGGTGTACAGAAATATATATAAGGTGCTTAACAAAACAAAGCCTATAACTTATAAACTGGTCTCTGTCTCATCTTATAAAATTCATAACTCTTACTATACTTGCAAGAATTTCTTGATACAATACTTATTGGAAAGCTTAGAATGTCTACTATAACTTTCTAGTTATACACTCTCTCAGATTCTAACTTCACAGGGCTATAGAGCTACGAGTTCGACCATATATCATTTCAGACAACATACAAAACATAGTTTACTTACAATTTCAGATTAAATCATACACATGTCCAATGGTTATAAAAGTTTATATTCTGAAACTAGATACAATCATGCTCAACTTTCATTCAGGGTTCTTACACCAATACTAAATACTCTGAGAGCTATGCATGTTCAAACCTTGAACAAAAATGTTCTCTGTTTTCCAGTTCATGTTATAATACTTAGTACAAATAATTTTGGAAGACAAATCAAATTTTAGCCAAACATTTTCAATTTTTTTAAACATGTTTTTGATACATACATGATGCTATGATAAAAATTTCCCTTTAAGATCATGCTCCGAAAAATTCTCAAAATTCTTTTAATCTCAGGTTTGGTAATGGACAGACCCAGTTTCTACCTTACGACCCAGTAAATAAAAGTGATTTTTTTAAAATACCAAATAAAATCAGAAAAATCTGAAATAAATTAGTAGTCTCCAAACATGTATAAGTTCACACTATGAAAGTTTCAAGGTTAGATTCTAAGTACGTTGCTTTCTTGAAATTCGAGAATACACGCATGCAATTATATTTTTTGGTTTCAAGTCCAGAATTTGAACAATCTATCTTTATCAATCAAACCCATTACTATTACTACTAATATTATTCATGAATCAAACAAGAAACAAGATTATAGAGTTTAGAGAACTCCCCACCCTTCAATGAAGCTTGAACAATTGTTTGATCTTCACTTCCTTCTTGGTCTCTTCCAAGAACTCCTCCCTTGATCTCCTTCTCCTACTCTTCCTCTCACTCTCTTCCTTCTCTCTTACACTTGGGGATTTTCAGAAATTTTGGAATAAGAGTGAGTGAGAGGGATTAAAATGAAGAGGTGATGAGAGGGGGGGGTGCTAAGGGGGTGGCCGGGGGGGGATTCAAGCCAAGTGGCATGTGGTTTTGTAAAACCACATGCTCTTGAGCTCATGGTTTTTTTGAGGAGATTTGTTTATTATCTCTTTTTATCATGGTTAATCTTAGCCATTAGATCAAGAATGAGGTTGATGGAGGGCTAGATTAAAGTGCATGACAAAAATGTTTTATAAGCTTGATCACGCGCATTGTACGTATGTAACTATGTACGCATAATGCACGGCCATCAACAAACAAAACTTCAATTGCAATTATATTGCAAAAAGTTGTAATAATATATTCAAATTAATTCTTAAATATACGGGGTATTACACTACTCCCTCCTTAGAATCGTTCTGTCCCCAGAATGACATTGGTGGGAGAAAAGAAAAATAAACAACTTCAAAACAATTTCGGATAAAATGTCTACATGCGGCTCTCCGGCTCCCAGGTGGCTTCTTCTAGGAACTAATTCTTCCAAAGAACCTTGACCATTGGGATGACCTTGTTCCTCAGCACCTTCTCCCGACAATCAAGTATTCTAACCGGTTGCCCTTTATAAGAGAGATTAACCTGTAGATCTTCCGGAATTTCTGGTAATCGATGGCTCGGATCTGGTACATATTTTCATAGCATAGAGACGTGGAACACGTCGTGCACTTGGGATAGCTTGGCCAGTAACTCCAATTTATACGCCATTCTGCCAATTCTCTTCAAAATCTTGTATGGTCCGATGTATCTTGGTGCTAAATTTCTGCCTTTTCTGAACCTGATAACTCCTTTAGTTGGTGATACCTTGAGAAACACGGAATCGCCTTCCTCAAATTTTAGCTCTCTTCGGCGGTTGTCAGCATAGTTCTTCTGCCTGCTCTGTGCTTCTTGCAGCCTCTTCTGAATGAACTCGATCTTTTGTGAGGTCTGATGTATGATTTCTGGTCCAAACATCTGCTTCTCTTCTACTTCGTACCAGCACACGGGCATTCTGCATCTCCTTCTATACAAAGCATCATATGGAGCCATACCAATGCTTGCCTGATAGCTGTTATTATAAACAAACTCTATCAAGGCTAGGTATTTCTCCCAATTACCTCCGAAGTCCATAATGTACGCCCTCAACATGTCTTTAAGAATTCGATTGACTCTTTCTATTTGTCCATCGGTCCGTGGATGAAAGGTTGTGCTAAAATCTGTTCTGGTCCCCAATGCTGTCTATAGACTCTGCCAGAATCGAGATGTAAATCTTGCATCTCTGTCGGATACTATCGACACTGGCACTCCATGTAGCTTTACTATGTTTTCGATGTAGATTTCAGCCAGCTTTTCGATTGACCAGGTTGTCTTCACCGGAAGAAAATGTGCTGATTTTGTTAGTCGGTCTACAATCACCTATATTGAGTTATTTCCTTTGGGGCTCCTGGGTAATCCAGTAATAAATTCCATACCGATGTTCTCCCATTTCCACTCTGCAATGGGTAAAGGTTGTAGCAATCCTTCCAATTTCTGATTCTCGGCTTTGACTTGTTGGCACGTCAGACATTTGGCCACGAATTATGCTATGTCCCGCTTCATCCCTGACCAACAATTGTACTGTTTTATATCTTGATGCATCTTGGTGCTTCCGGGGTGAATTGCAAGCAATGTGGAGTGAGCTTCCTTCATGATGTCTTCTCTCAACTCCTTGTCTTTCGGTACACACAGTCTGTTACCATTCCATAGTGAACCTTCTCTTACACTGAATTTGGGCAGTTTTCCATCGTTTACTTGCTTCTTCATGGCTTCGATATCTGGGTCTTCAGTCTGAGCCTTCTTCACTTGCTCAATCAAGCATGGTTGTAATACCAACTGTGCCAATACTGCACTTATGTGTTGAGTAATTACTTCAATGCCTGCTTGTCGGATCTCATCATCTAGCTCCTTCTGGGTCGCTACAAGTGTAGCTATACTTCTCTTCCTGCTGAGTGCGTCTGCTACCACGTTGGCCTTTCCTGGATGATACATGATTTCTGGTCTGAAGTCCTCGAGAACTTCCAACCATCTTCTTTGCCTTAAATTTAGATCGTTCTGCTGGTATATATACTTTAATCTCTTGTGGTCAGTGTATATCTCCACCTTTGCTCCGTGGATGTAATATCTCCATGATTTTAAGGCAAAGATTATGGCTGCAAGCTCCAAGTCATGAGTCAGGTAGTTCTTCTCATGTGGTCGGAGTTTTCTTGATCCATATGCTATGACCTTGCCTTCCTGCATTAGCACACATCTGAACCCCAAATATGATGCATCACTGTAGATGACATAGTCTTTATCCGCCTGAGGCAAAACCAAGATTGGTGCAAAGATTAATCGGTTCTTCAGTTCCTGAAAACTATCTTCACACTTCTGTCCAGTCAAAACTTTGGTTCTTCTTGGTCAAAGCAGTAAGGGGTACACCTATCCTCGCATAATTCTGGATAAACATCCGGTAATACCCAGTCATACCCAGAAAAGTCCTTACCTCTTTCACCGTCTTCGGCTGTGGCCATTCTTTGACTGCTTCAATCTTCTGGGAATCTGTAGCCACTCCCTCCTTAGAAAGGATATGGCCAGAAATGCAACTTCCAATTTCCAGAATTCGCACTTGGACAATTTGGCGTACAACTGATGCTCTTGTAGCTTGCTCAGTGCTACTGTCAGATGTTCAACATGTTTCTCTTCTGTCTTTGAGTATACCAAAATGTCTTTGATAAAGACCACAACAAAAGAGTCAATAAACAGACGTAGAATTCGGTTCATCAAGTCCATAAAGATTGCTAGAGCGTTAGTCACTCCCAACGACATTACTAAGAATTCATAGTGTCCATGCCGAGTCTGAAAAGTTGTCTTGGGTATACATCCTCCTCCTTGACTCGCACTTGATGATACCCGGACCGCAGATCAATCTTGGAAAATACTGTTGTTCCCTAAGCTGATCGAATAAATCATCGATCCTGGGAATCGGGTACTTGTTTCGAACAGTGACCTTATTCAATTCTCGATAATCGATATACATCCTAGCTAATCCGTCCTTCTTAACAAGAAATACTGGTGCTCCCCAAAGTGATGCACTTGTCTGATGAGCCCTTTATGCAAGAATTTCTCAATCTACTTCTTGACTTCATTCTGCTCTACTGGCGTCATTCTATAGGGTGCTTTCAATACTGGAGCACTGCCTGGTTGAATTGTGATACTGAACTCGATATCTCAGTGTGGGGGAAGTCCAGGTAATTCTTTCAAGAATACGAGTGGAAAATTTCTCACCACTAGTATCTTGTTCACTTCTTTAGGTACCCGTACTTCATTTGTAGCGGCAATGATCATTGCTCTTGACCTCTTCTTCCCGTGGAACACAAACTCTATTCCTTCAGCTGCGATGACTACCTTCTTCTCCTTGCAGTCGATGCTTGCCTTGTGCTTCGACATCCAATCCATTCTGATAATGATATCTGTCCCAGCAAAACTCAATTCTAACAAATCGATACTTAGGGTTTTCCTGTTAATCTGAAGTTTACACCCCTTATAGCATAGATCTGTAGTGAGAGTTGCCCCTGATGGTGTAGCCACCATTAAGGCTATTTCAGGAATTGCCCCTTGTGTGCATCTTAATTTTCTTGAAAAAGATTTTGACACAAAAGAATGAGTTGATTCACTATCGAATAAGACTGTAGCCAAAATTCCATTTATATATATATATATATATTTCATGTTACAAAAGTTCATCCTTCATCAACCTTCCCACAAAGAAACCCAAAATACAACTTAAAACATTGATTACATTACTTCTTCACATACCCGTGATTACCCCTTCATCATCTTCTGCATCCTTCTCAGTCAAAGTGAATAATCTTCCTTGACGCATCGGCTTCTTCCCTTTGTCGATTGTTCCCGACCCTGTCTTGTTGCTGCTCCTTGGATTTTGGGGACAATTTGGCTTAATGTGCCATTCTGGACCGCACTGGAAACATCTTTGTACGTTCTTTCTGGGGCATTGATCCTTATAGTGCCCCTGCTCTCCACAGAGAAAACAACTTTCGAGCTTGTACTCTCCCGCCTTAACACTGGTTTTCTGAAACTTCTGGCTCTTGCCATGCTTCTTGAATTTGTATGCTGGGGTGGATCTCTTTCCCTTGTTCCAAATCTCAGCTCTTCCTTGCGATGGTTGACTCTAATTCATGTCCATCTCCGTTACCGCAGCTCGCCTTACTAGCTTGTCGAATCTGTGGATGCCTAGCAGAACCATCCTTGACCTCAGTCCGGGCCTAAGCGCTTTCTCAAACCTCTGGGCTTTCTTTGTTTCCTCCTGGACCATTTCTAGTGCATATCGTGACAGCTGGGAAAACTTCGTCCCATATTTCCTGACAGATAGACTCCCCTGCTTCAAGTTGTGGAACTCCATTGCCTTTTCTTCCTGTACATCCAAGGAAAAATAGTGTTGTCGGAATTCTTCAAGAAAATCTTCCCAAGTTATTGGATCTTCTCTAAGACAATGCTTCACAGACTGCCACCATGCTCCGGCGTCTTCCTCCAACAAGATTGTGGCCATACGAACCTTGCTGTCTTCTGGAGTCATCAATACTTTGAATACCGTTTCTACTTGATGCATCCAGTCGTCAGCAGTTGTTGGGTCGGCCTGTCCTTCAAAGACTGGCGGTTTCATTCTCTTGAATGATTCCACCATCTTTACCGGGTCTGTGGTTGCAGCAACTCCTGGTGTTCCTTGTGGTGGTGCTTGGTTCTTGCTAGCTTCCACAAATGCTCTTATCATCTGGTACACTCTAGCGAATTCTTCTCCCACATTGAGGCAAGCACCATTGGCCCCACTGCCTTCAGCTTCAGTCTGATCGCTCCGGCTGCTTCTTGTTCTTCATGCCATCTGGATACTAAACTTATATTATTAAATTGCAATAGTAATGTAACCCATATCACATAGCATTGGTAAAAAAACATACTAGTTCCATTCATGCAAAAAGGGTTACAAATGATATTGCCATAGTACAATTAAGTCATCATTCTAATAATCCTAAATGGGTTCATAATATACCCATTCAAAATATCACGTCAGTCTAGCTATTTAAAAAGTTCGTCATCTATATACAACAAAAATCCCATAATACTTAAAGAGAGAGATCACTGCTCTCCTGCCCCCGACTGGTCTCCAGTCTCAGCACTCTCTTCGACGTTCATCTTGTCCAACAGGTCCTGCATATCAGCGACCTGAGACCTCAGCTCCAGATATCTAGTCTGCAGTTGCCCTAATCTTTCCTTATATCGGTGCCTTAAAAGTATCAGTCTCGCCTTCCATTTTTACTTGGTTCTCTCAAGCTTGGCCACCCTCCTATCGGTGGCTATCAAGGCATGAGCGAGATTCTCGAACCGATCTTCTAGTTGCCCGTGGATCAATTTATATGTAGCCAGATCCTGGAATAGCCGAGTGATTGCCTGCTCTACAAACGTGGGCTGTAGAGGTGGAGGTGGGGCAGCTGCATGACCGTTTCCATTGGCCCAACCATTTGAGTGTCCAGCATTCTCGTTCGCCATCTGCAAGAGAAAAATATGGATATTAGCCAGATACAGAAAAATTATAAATCATAAGTTGTAAAAGCACCAATATGAATTATAATAATCAACTATCTGACTAAAAACTCAACTCTCACATTGCATCCAAGTCTAATTTTCCTGCTGTGTTGGACTAATATTTTTTAACACCCCGAATTCCAAAATACAACTGAATTCAAGATTCCACAGGATCTTTACACTTCTTTCGTACAATTTTACAAGGAAATAAAAACTTTTCTTTTATCAGAGTTACATTTACACTTGTACATTATCACAGCGGAAGCAATATTTCAATAAATTACAAGAAACAACATTTAAAATAGTCTTGCGCAGCATGTATACTTCAATAGTCAAGCATCTTTACCCTTCATATAAAACTGTGGGCGCGTCAGTTCATTCAACTGACGAAATATTATACACGGCCATCCTCTCTATGCCAGAAATAGTATAACGATTCTCATTTCTTACAAACACAAACTTGTCACAAACAAAGCTAAAGGGACTATCCTATTGATGTCGTGTCGTGAATGTGCACTTAGTCCTTAATGCAATTATTTATATTATATGACACTAATGCGCACTTGTTCAGAGTCTATGCAGCCCATACTACATAGGTCCGAGGGCAAGCTCTTAACCGTTCTTCATCTTGTAGGGTTCAATCCCTCGCCATGACTTAATCTTCTACTGTAACTACGGTAAGTATCCTAGATGTTTTCTGACCTACGAACTCATATTTAGGCGCCCTGGAGGGAATCCCAACGCACTGACACATGACTCATCATGCAGGCATCCTGTGGTAATTCAGCTCCTACCATAGACATGACACTACCCACAGTCGTCAAACACCCCACGAGCGTCGCCACCGGGACGTTACTCTGGAGCAGTATCCATGCCTTATCATGACTCATCATGGGACATCCTGTGAATACTCTCACGCTACCAATCCAATGGCTCTCATACTCAATGTTTTTGTCTTACTTTCATCACATCTCCACTATGCATCTAATCCTTAGTTTAATTGAATCATGAATAAAATCAACTCTTAGAGTGTAGCACTTCCACTATACCGGTCTTATTCATTTAATTCATATGACCCAAACATTGGTCTTCTCATTTCAAAATATCATTTTCTCATTTTTTTTCATTGCCGGTATAAGGCTTGGCTATACCCTATTTCTCAATTTCAACTCATAATTACAATGTCATACTCATAAGATCTTTTCATGATTAATCACAATTCATATTTCAATATCATAGTATTCATGTATTCACACCTTTCATAATTCATCACAATCAATAATTCAACTTCACGTGCAACTCACGTGTAAGAATAAATTTTCAATTAATAGTCACCAATAATTTATGTATTCCACAAATCTATTATTCACATTTTCAAATCTTACTACTAGCACAAATAAGAAGTTCAATTAATCACATCAAGCACACTTTCAAAATTCCTCATTACTAATTTTTCATCTTTTGTAACTAAAAAATTTCTCATTTATTTTTCCTTTATTTAAAAAGACAATTTAATTTCAAAAAGAAGTCCTTTCTTGCAAAAACCCCAATTTCTTATTCACACTTTATCAAAAGCTATATAAATTTTTCTTATAAAGTCCTAATAATTTTTCAGTAATTAATCCATAATTTTTCCAATTTTTATTTATTTTTAAAACTCAATTAATCCAAAAAAAATTCATAAAAAAATATTTTTTAAAACTCAAATCCCCAACCGGATTCGAACCCACAACCAGCGGTGAAACAGACACCGCACAAGACCAACGCGCCAAAGCCGCCGAATGATATAACTAGGGTTATAATCCCTAAGTATCTACTCTCGGCTATTTGGATTTTTAACAAAAAAAATAAAAACCAAGACACAGTATCGAACCCGACACCTCCAACTACTGTAGCGACCAAACTCTTCCGACCAATTGGTCTAAGTGGCCAATTCGTTTTGATAGTAAATAATTTGGGTTTTAATTCTACTCTCTGTTCATAATTTTAATTCATGAAATCTCAAACAAAATTGTCTCTTTTTTCTCCTCTTTTGAAAACAAAAATTTCCAGAATAAAAATACATTTAATTCTACAGTAACCAGTATTTTTAAGGGTATTTTTAACTCTTTAAAACATATATTTTAGCCTTAGTTTATATTTCATAATCACAATTTCGACATTTGAAAACTAAAGCATACTACTTCATAATTAAAGATAGTTTCCCACAAAAATCCACTACATTAATGTCCTCTTATTTATTGACGACTATGATGTTTTTAGAACACAACATCATCTTTCTTAATGAATAAATCTTATATTTTTATCCACTAATTTACACATGATGCATTCAATCATTTGTTTGCAAAATACATTCTCTTTCATATAATCTAACATTCATATGGCATACAAAATGGAGAATTCTACTACAACAATTTACAATTATTTCTTAGTAATTCATTCCATTAATTCATCTCTAATATGCCATTCTACTTTAATACTTTCATTAACAAACATGGTTCTAATCTTTTACTAGTTAACTCACACAATTGCATTTAAAACATACTTAGCATGCATACTATCATTAAAAGCAATGAGAACACTCACTTTTACTCATAATTAATAAATCTAGCAACCAAATTAACACACATCTAATAGTTTATCAATTCTCCTATAATTAGGCAAACATGCATTTCATTTCAACTAGTTGCTTTTATAATAACAATTCAATTCATTCCTAACATGATTTCTACTTTAGAAGTCATGAGAAACACCCACCTTTTCGAAGAAAAGCCAATTAAAAGCTCCTAGAGTCCCCTAGAATGTGAGAGAGTGCCTTCTCCTCATAGATTGCGATGCAAAAGCTCCACCTCCTTGCTTCCTTGCCAGACCGAGAGCTCCTTGGTGGGGAAAGATGGGCCGGCCTCCAATGGGGGAACACACACACAAGTCACACTCACTCTAATATATTTCTCCTATATAGTTTTCTTTCTTTCAATGGTTTCTTAGTGTAGAATACAAATAGATAGGGGGTATTTATACTAATTTTAGGATGGGTTGGAGGGCTAGGATTCATTAGATAGTTATAGGATGAATGGTTAGGATAGGAGGGAAAGTTGTAGCAACCACCCACACTCACATAACTACCCATGCACACACACACCCACTCCCCATCACTCCCATGCATACCCGGCCTCCAAAAAAGGTGTGCATTGCACACTACGTGTTTGCACGTGCCACCTAGTACCCCTATGTAGAAGTTTGTACAATTTAATTAATCAAAATGTTCACCATTTGTCTCTACATGACAAGTGTGACAATTTAATTGATTAATTAAATTTGTAGGCTTCACAAATAGTGGGCTTAGGCTTGTGGACCAAAATAATAAAATAATAAATTATTAAAGTGGGTTCAAACTAAGAAAATAGTGTTTTAGGCTTTAAAAATAAGCTTTTAGAAAAATAAAGGAAGAAAATAATTGTTCATACTACCAAAAGAAATTTTGTATATAAAAATAGATAAATAATATGCACATGAAATTTGCACGTGCACAACATGTGAAAATCAATATCTTATTAGAATGAAAGTTTAGGGTATTACATATTTGAAGTCGGCTCTAATACCAACTCTGTAGCGCCCCAAATCCCTATACCGGAATTTGAGACACAATCCAGGATTCTAACTTCAAATAGTCACAATCACAGAAAAAAGTACAAGAAAATTAAAACATTTATTACATGTAATAGTTACAATTACAAGTGTTACAATGTCCAACAGAACTTTACACGATTTACAAATTTACAAATAACACTTGAATATTGTCACTTGGATGCTTGGACTAACTCGAGCTCTACTGCACTTGTGGATCGGCTCCCGATACCTAAAAGAGTGGAGAACGACAATACATATACTGACGCAATGCTGATAATAGCAGCGATCTCCAAACTGGCAACCACAAATCATGATTTATGCAAAGAGAAAAAGTGATGTGAAACAAAGGATTAATGGATTTGGGTTATAGTGTTGTTGTATGTCATGATCTAACAAATTAAATGCACCAGTCACATGCCTTATTCTAATGCAAGTAAGACTTTGGGAAACACATGCATCCCATACTACATACGCCCCAAATCAAACCGTCTGTCTCCGATCTTCGGGTTTCGAACCCTCGCCATGCATCCTACTCTTGTATTTGTCCTGTTCCTAATAGATTTACCGTGTCTGAGGAGGTTGCAGTTATTCAGTCATGTCCGTTACTACAGTCACTCTAGTGGTTATCGCATTTGCCACATAGTGTCCGGTGCCCGGACCTCACTCAAAAAGCCGCGACGAACTTACAGGTACAAACCCATGCACCCATGATGTCAAGATCCATGAGACAGCAGCGCCATGGTCCGTTCGTGTCCATGCGCATAAGAACATGATGGCTTCGAGGGTCAAATCCCCCTATCCGACAGGAGTTTCCCTCCCGTTCTTTACCCCGACTCTAAAGGAATTAATAGATCGAGATACGCGATTCATGATCTCAATACCTGATAGCACAATCTGTATCCCTACGACAGGAAAATACAACACTCGACTAAAGGTTTACTAGAACTAATGCAAGTTACAGACATCTAGCACATTATTCTTACCCAAAACTTTACTTTAATTATTAAATCAAGCAAGTGTTATAGGGTTACTCCAACCCTAAAATTCCGCCTATCGACCCGTGGCCCCGGCGACGCATTCCCCTGCTCGCCACTTTCCCTATCTTGGATTTTGTCCATCTCCACGGTCCGCGTTCACCCTCCATTGGCATGATTTCAACGGCACCAATCGGACATTCAACGTCTAGGCGGAAGTCCTAATTTTCTGGTCTAGGGCAATGGTCGTAGGGTACTTCTTTACCCTAACAACTCAACCAAACAGAAATTAAACAACATTTGACATGTAATTTTACCATTTATTGCTACTGGTAAGACCACTAATTCCGAATCACAAGAGGAAAATAGTGTACTACCATATACTTGGTCAAAATTTAGAATTTCAATACTAAGTTGATTCTGTCCAAAAATTAGAAAGTTCATAACTCTCAAAATATAACTCGGATTTGGGTGTTCTTGCCCATTCTGGAAAGCTAAGAATTCAGGCTACAAATCTCTAGTTGAACTCATCCTTAAATTCAGACATTTGGGTGCTCTAAAGTCCCTAAATACATCAGCCTTAGGAATTTTCAGCGCACACGCAGTACCTTGCTGAAAGCATATAAGGTTACTCGTTTATTGGAATTACCCAAGACTGGATTCGATGGATAGCTAGTAATGTATTCTACAACTTTCTAGTTGGTCATATTTCCAAATTGTTTCATTTGATACTGTAAAAACACTTATCTTTCTCAGGTGTACAGAAATATATATAAGGTGCTTAACAAAACATAGCCTATAGCTTATAAATTGGTCTCTGTCTCATCTTATAAAAATCATAACTCTTACTATACTTACAGGAATTTCTTGATACAATACTTATTCAAAAGCTTAGAATGTCTACTGTAACTTTCTAGTTATACACTTTCTCAGATTCTAACTTCACAGGGCTATAGAGCTACGAGTTCGACCATATATCATTTCAGACAACATACAGAACATAGTTTACTTACAATTTCAGATTAAATCATACACATATCCAATGGTTATGAAAGTTTTATATTCTGAAACTAGATACAATCGTGCTCAACTTTCATTCAGGGTTCTAACACCAATACTGAATACTTAGAGAGTTATGCATGTTCAAACCTTGAACAAAAGTGTTCTCTGTTTTCCAGTTCATGTTATAATACCCAGTACAAATAATTTTTGAAGACACATCAAATGTTAGCCAAACATTTTAAAACGTTTTTCACATGTTTTACACAGGATGCTATGATAAAAATTTCCCTTTAAGATCATTCTCCGAAAAATTCTCAATTTTTTTTTTAATCTTAGGTTTGGTAATGGACAGACCCATTTTCTGCCTTACGAACCAGTCAACAAAAATGAATTTTTTAAAATACCAAATAAAGTCAGAAAAATATTAAATAAATTTAGTTTTCTCCAAACATGTATAAGTTCATATTGTGAAAGTTTCAAGGTCAAATTCTTAGTACGTTGTTCTCTGGAAATTCGTGAATACAAGCATGCAATTGTATTTTCTGGTGTCAAGTCCATAATTTGAACAATCTATCTTTATCAGTCAAACCCATTACTATTACTACTAATATTATTCATGAATCAAACAAGAAACAAGATTATAGAGTTTAGAGAACACCCCACCCTTCACTGAAGCTTGAACAATTGTTTGATCTTCACTTCTTTCTTGGTCTCTTCCAAGAACTCCTCCCTTAATCTCCTTCTCCTACTCTTCCTCTCACTCTCTTCCTTCTCTCTTACACTTTGGGGGGTTTTCAGAAATTTTGGAATGAGAGTGAGTGAGAGGTCTTAGAATGAAGAGGTGAAGAGAGGGGGTGTGCTAAAGGGATGGCCGGCAAGATGGGACGAGGGGGGGGGGGGGTTCAAGCCATGTGGTTTTGTAAAACCACATGCTCTTGAGCTCATGGTTTTTTTGAGGAGATTTTTTTATTATCTTTTTTTTTCATGGTTATCTTAGCCATTAGATCAAGAATGCGGTTGTTGGAGGGCTACATTAGATTGCATGACAAAAATATTTTATAAGCTTGATCACGCACATTGTACGTATGTAACTATGTATGTATAATGCATGGCCATCAAAAAACAAAACTTCAATTGCAATTATATTGCAAAAAGATGTAATAATATATTTAAATTAATTCTTAAGTATACGGGGTATTACACTTCTGTCTGTTGTAATGAAATGATCCTTCAGCTTTTTTAGCTCGGCTTCGATATGGATGTGTTAGCAAGGTGGACCTGGTGAATGAGAGACATTTCGTCTTTTGAGGATATTAATGGGCTTGATCAGGAGACGTTTCGTCTTCCAAGTGAATTGATGGATAGTCATAAATGCGCATCATGGGAAGGAAAAATTTTGGCCTTGGGAGATCTATTGACGCCTTTCTAGGCTGTTGGATGTAGGCAAACGGTTAGGATTCATCCACGTCAGCGTCACGGTTATCGAGTTCCTACTTCCCCTTGGGCTATATAACCCCTCCCCCATCCATTTCTCATTTCTCAATTCACTGTAAACTCTCATTATTGGTGGTTCTTCTATTACCCGGTGACAGTTAGGGGTAGCGGCAATGAAGGTTGCTCTATCCCTGGCCGTCAGCGGGTGGAAGAGGGACCAACTCGAGACATGGAGCTTGAGGTCCTTGTCGAAGGCGAGGTTCCCAGTTCGGGGACGATTTGTCTTTCTTGGTGGGGTCAGAAATAGCAAGCTTTCTGAGTACGAGGTCACCCTCCTTGATTTCAGTCGGACGAACCATCTTGTTGTGGAACCTTTCAGTCCGCTGCTGATAGATATTTCTTCTAATGGTGGATTTTTCACGGATTTTGTCGATTAGGTCCAAGTTGGCATTGAGATTGCTCGAATTTGATTCCTCATTGAAGCTCATGATCCTAGGCGAAGGAAGCCTGATTTCTAGTGGGATGAAAGCCTTTGTCCCGTATGTCAGGTTGAATGGGGACTCACCAGTGGGGACCCTCTTGGTTGTTCGATACGACCAAAGGATGCTCGACAATTTGTTGACCCACAGTTCCTTGGGAGATTTGTCCAACCGTTTCTTGAAACCTTCAAGAATTTGGCGGTTGGCATTTTCTGCTTGGTCGTTCGACTGGGGATGAGATAACGATGAGAACCGCAGGTGGACCCCGAGGTCTTCGTAGAACTTTCGAAAAAATTTTGCCAGCGAATGGAGTTTCTTTATCGGTGATGAGCACGCACAGGATCCCGAGCCGACAGATGATGTGTTTCCAAAAGAATTGCTGGGCTTGATGTTTAGTGATTGTGGCCAAGTGTTCTGCCTCGACCCATTTAGTGAAGTAGTCGATGGACACAATGCGGAAATGCCTCTAACCCGTAGCCTTCGGGAAGGGGCCAACCAGATCCATCCCCCACATGGCAAAGGGGGTCGATTGGCAAGTGACTTGAGTTCAACTTGTGACATGCGCCTGATCGAAGAAAATCTCTAGTAAAGGCTGCATTTTTTCACAAGATTGTGGGCGTCTTGTAGTATAGTCGGCCAATAGTACATTTGGTTGAGCACTTTCCTTGCGAGCGACCTGCTGTCTATATGGCACCCCCCAATTCCTTCGTGCAGCAGTGCATACTTGGCTTCATCGGGACTCAGACATCGGAGATGTGGTCTCCCGTCCACCTTAGCGTATGAACACTTGAAGAGTATATTGTCGATCAATGTGAATCTTTCTGATCAGATTCTTATCTTTCTGGCTTCGGCTGGGTCTAGTGGAAGCTCGTCATTTGTCAAGAACTTCCGGATGGGATCCACCCAAGTATCGGCTTGAATGCCTGTGCTGAGGCATAGGACCTAGAGGTTCTCGATGCTAGGCTTGAGGAGGATCTCAACGAGAATAGCGATATAAGCCCTCATGTGGCCATCGCAGGATGATCCATCGACGTAGATCTCCCAAATGGGCTCATCTTCTTGGATTTCATAGGCTTCGGGAATGGTACATTCCGTGATGAATTCTGCGAGGGCTTGCCCTTTGATGGTTTTCCAAGGTTGGTAGCTGATGTCATGCTGACTCAGCTCAATTGACCACTTGAGCAAGCAACTGGAGTTTTCCAGTTTGTTGAGGACTATCTTGAAAGGCTAATCTGTAAGGACTTGGATGGAGTGGGCTTAAAAGTATGGTCGGAATTTTCGAGCGGCCATTACCAATCATAGGCAACCTTTTCTATCCTGGTGCATCGAATTTTAGCATCGTGCGGGACTTTGCTGACATAATAGATGGGATCCTGCACCCCATCTTCCTCCCTCACTAGTATGGTGCTGAGTGCGTGTTCCGAAGCAGCCAGATAAAGAAGCAGCCAGATAGAAAAGCAACCTAGTTCTGGTTTGCTGAGGAGCGTGCGGTTGGCTAGATAGAACTTCAACTGATCGAAGGCATGCTGTTAAGGATCTCCCCACTCGAAGCTCCCTCACACACACACACAGACACACACACCGACCCACCTACCCACCCGGAGGGCTTTGAAGAATGAGAGCGACTTTTCTCCGGGCTTGGATAGGAAACGGCCGATGGCCGCCAGTCGACCCCTAAGCCGTTGGATTTCTTTAACATTTCTGGAGGGGTCATGTCTAGTATGGCCTGAATCTTTTTGGGGTTCGCTTTAATGCCTCACTGGCTGATCACGAATCCGAGAAACTTCCCCGAGGTGATGCCGAAGGCGCATATGGAGGGGTTGAGTCTCATATTGTGGGATCATAGGATCCCGAAAGCCTCCTCGAGAGCACTGACGTGTTCCTATCCTCTGTGAATTTTGATGAGCATATTGTCGACATTTACCTCTATGTTCTGTCATATCTGTTCTTTAAAAATCCGATTGACGAGTCTTTGGTAGGTGGTACCGACGTTCTGCAGCCTGAAGGGCATGATCCGGTAGCAATAGAGACCTTGTTCGGTCACAAAGGCGGTCTTGGGGATGTCTGGAGAGAACATTCTAATCTGGTTGTAGCCTGAAAATGCATCCATGAAACATAGCAGCTCGTGACCGAGATCGCATCTATCAGAGCGTCGATGCTCGGGAGGGGGAAGGATCCTTAGGACATGCCTTGTTGAGGTCTATGAAGTCTATACATATCCTCCACTTCCCGTTTGGTTTCTTTACCATCATAACATTTGCTAACCACTCAGGGCAGTTGACTTCATGTATGAACCGAGCCGAGAGAAGCTTGTCCACTTCTTCCTCTATCGCATGTTGCCTGTCGGGGGCGAAGAACTTACGACGCTTCTGCTGGACTGGCTTCGAGTCCGGATGGATGCTTAGTTTGTACAAGATGAGGTCCTCTGAAATCCCCGGCATATCTGAGGGCGTCCACATGAAGAGGTTTACATTCCAATGAATGCAGCCGATAATAGCCAACTTTAAGTCTGGAGTGAGAGACTAGCTTACTCGGAACTATTTAGATTCGTCATCCCCGAAGAAGGGAACCTCCTCTAACTTGTCGACGGGATCCGAGCGCAACGAGCTCCTGTCAGACGGAAGCTCCACTGCGTCAAGGGAGAAACTCTGCCCCCACTGCAGTCATATAGAATGAATGAGCAGATTCTTTATTGCCTCGGACAATGCCGATCCTGTGGTCGGTAGGAAACTTCAACTTCAGGTGATAGGCGAAAGACACCGCCTAGAGGGAGCAGAGTCCGGGTCTACCAAGAATGGCATTATAGGCAGCCTTGACGTCGACCACCATGAATTCCATTGCTTATGTCTAGATGGTCGGGGCCATTCCGGCTGTTACATCAAGCGTGACGATTCCCTTAATTTGGACAGGAACGCCCGAGAACCTGTGAAGGGTATACTCAGCCGGCTTCAGCCTTTCGCGAGAGAGTTTGAGCTTCTCGAATGCAGCCAAGAACATGATATTGACAGAGCTTTCGTTGTCAACTAGGATGCGGCATACCTCGTGATTAACCATGCCGAGGCTGATTACTAGGGCATCGCAATGAGACAGTCGGATGCCTTTCACATCTTCACTGGAGAATGAGACTGCCAGTCCTTGATCCCTGGGGGCAAATGTTGTGGACAGAGTTAACCTCCCGTATGAAGGCCTTACAGGATGTGTTTGACTCTCCCCCTATGGGTCCGCCGTGGACACAGTGAAGAATGGTCGGCCCACCGGCTCCTGCGGGCTCAGGTTCCACCTCAGGACGCATGCTGGTAGTTCGGGGAGGGGGTGAAGCCCTCTGGTTAGTTCGGGTGAACTCCCTCAGCTACCCCCTTTGAATGAGGGCCTCAATCTTGTCTTTGAGGGCCCGACAACTATCCGTCTCATGCCCGTGGTCCTGATGGAACCGACAGTAGAATCTTCGGTCCCTCTTCTTGTTGTTGCTGGATCGGGGAAGATGGCGGACCATCCCCTTATCCTCAATTTCCATGAGGATAGCTAACACACTCTAAGTCAGCGGAGTGAACCTCTCTAAGCGGGGGACAGGAGGTGGTCGTTTCTGACCGAATGCATCTTTCTGAGCCTTCTTCGGATGCTCAGAGTCATCAACCTTTCTCTTCCCTTGGCAGGGGTTTCTTTCGGGCATTCAGGGTGCAGAGCCTCCTTGGCTCGGATATACTTTTTGACCCTGTTTAAGGAGGTCGGAAAAATCAAGGGGCGGCTTCTTCTCCAAGGAGGCCTTAAGCTGGCTATGAGTAACATTGTGTCTGAAGGCCGCAGACGCGACGCCAGCATCGAGGGAAGAAGAGACCGCCCTAGCCTCAGTGGTGAACCTTTGTATGAAGTCATGAAAGGACTCTCCTTCATTCTGTTTAAGGTCCAGAAGGGATGCGCTCGTCTTCTCGACCTTGCGGCTGGTCATGAAGTGAGTGAGGAAGCTTGCCTCTAGCTGGTCGAATGAGAAAATTCGAGTTGGGGGCAAGATTTGAGAACCATTTCCATGTCGGGCCACGCAGAGTGGCTGGGAAGGCCTAATAAAGGAGAGGATCCGAGGCGCTGTGAATCATCATGAGGGTTTTGAACCCTTCCATGTGATCAGCAAGATCACTTTCTCCATTGTACGTCTCGAACTGAGGCAGCCTGAAATTTCCTAGAATCTCAGCATCGAGGATTCGAGCAGAGAACGATGGTCGGGTAGGCTTATGTCCCCGGTTGGGTTGTAACTCGGCCTCGCCGATCCAAGTGAGGCGATTCCCCATTTCTTGGTGGCGCTAAATGACGGCCTTATCTCGTCTCTCCAGCTGAGTCGAGCTGTGAGACTCACCGCCCTGGGCTTCATCATGGCGGGGGTTGTCGTTTTGACGCTCGATTCTGGGACCACCTCGGAGGGCTTGGAGAACCTCGTTCCTGAAATCCCGGAACTCGACTCTCTTGACCGGGACATGTTCTCCTTGAATATTCGGGGGTGGACGATCTCTCGGTGAGTGGATGCGCCTCTACTCCCGACCCTGGGATAGGTGAATGTTATGGGTCAGCGCCTAGTTGGAGGGGCGGCCGTACCCCTTGATCGTCTAAGCTGGTGCCAGAAGTCATCCACTGGCTGCCGATTATTGATGATGTACCGAAGGTCAACGGCGACCGAGCGTGAAGTGCACGGACCAAGTCCTGACGGAACCTCGACTTGCTCTCTTCGGGACCCCTATGTGTTCGCGTGACTGCGAGAATGATGAGGGTTTGTAACGCCCCGATTTCCATATACTGGGAAACCGTGACATAAGCCAGAATCTTTTCTTCAATTAGTCACAATACACAGAAAAACAGGAGAATTTAAAACTTTTTATTCAACACCCAATGTATTACAAATCTGAATATTATACAACTGCAATACATTACAATAGTGTTACAATAATACCTTTACAATCCCAAGTATTACAACTTTCAACAACTTACGTCAGAGTACAAGGAATGAAGAACAACACTTGGTAATTCCCACTTGGGTACTTTTCGACAAATAGACAATCAACATAAATATTACAGCGGAACTAAATATGACATCGACTCCTGGCTTTCCTTGCCTTGAGTCCTCCTGAATCTCGCACATGTACTTCTGCGATCCAGTACCTATTGAAGTGGGGACGTCAGTATTCACTGACGCTTTAAGGCTGATAACATAGCAGCGAATCTCCCAAAACAACATACAGAAACATGACAATGTGTCGGTGTAGTTTAAGTGTTCATGAGTGCTATGACTAGAATCTAACGCAATATTAACTAAAACTAGGATGCTCTTATTCTAATGCCAGCAAGTCTTCGAAGCAACATGCAGCCCATACTACATGCGCCCTTCTCAAGCCGTCTCTTCATTATAGGGATTTGAACCCGCATTATGAATTTCTAATTGTACACAACCTGTTCCCGACAGATACAACGTGACTGATGAGCTTGCAGACGTGGTCAAGTCACACTAATGCAGTCCGCTCATGGTGTCTATGTTTGCCACTACTACCCGGTTAACCGAACCTTACTCAGATACCAGACGAACCCTCGGGGTTACTGCAACACAGGTTAGCTCAAAGCATCCCCTGTGGCCCCATAACTCATAGACCGCAATCTATGGCCTGTTCGCTTCGCCGGCATAGGACCTGACGGAGTTCCGGGGTCCATCCCCTAGCTCCGCCCGCCTTATCATGGCACTTCAGGAATTAACAGTGTGAGATACGCAACCCGTGCTCCCAACTCGTGAGAAGGCATCGTACGTATCCCTTTGACGGGAAGGTACAACCCAATAACACCACCTAAGGTCGGCCCCAAAGGACGAGTTGGTCGTAAGGTGCCCCCTACTACCTACTCCTCTCTTTCTGGCAAAAAGGTTAAGTAAATGATCTTTATGAGTCACTACCCTAATAATGTCACTAACCCTAACAACTGAGGGATGACAACAGAACTTACCCAACATGCTGAGTCTTGAGTTGGACTCCGCAAGACAACTCTACTAGGCTGCTCAACCTAGACTTACCCAAATCCCTAAGGATCTGATTCATGGCCTATCGATCTAAGACCCTGGTAATACGAACATACAGGCATGCCACTACCCTGGACTTGGATTCCATCTATACTCCGTTCCGCGATCAACCTACACCGGTTAAGATCCGACGGTACACAAGGAGTGACTCGTCCACTGTCCCTTAGGAATAAGAAAACATATGTCTTGTTGGTCGATAGCCCCTAGGATAATAGTATCGCCCTAGACGAGCACAACAAAACTGAGTACTAGCGATCAAGCTGTATACGAGCAGACTGACCACATACGAGCCAATAAGTTACGTATGAACCAACAACTACCTACGAGCCAGGCGGGCTTCGTATGCGACGACAACATACATACCAGCCAAATAAGCCGCGTATGAGACCCACAGCTACATACGGGCCAGTCGAGCCACGTACGAGCATAACCATATACAACCAACCATACAGGTAATCAAACCTAGAAGCAACCAAACGTGCTTGCTAGCAAACTTGATCTTCAATAATTAGAAGCAACAGAAGAATCTACTAACAGTCTAAGATAGACATTCTACCAATGAGAAGCCCGAAAGCGACATGACAACTTTTATCAAACTAACTATTACTAGTGACCTTCCCCACCCTTATTACCCATAAGGATGAGGGATGTCCGCATGATATGGTCCAATTTCAATTAGAACCTCACACAACTAGAACCCATGGTTTCTTTTCCAAAACGAACTAGAACTACATGCAACTAGATTCTTGGGTCATCTCTCAAGTTTGAGCTAGAATCACCTAGGAGCTAGATACATGGGTTCATGGTTCCTTTTCAATCTTTCCCTACCCTATACAATTCAAGCATTGTTCCTATAACTAGAATGCTACAATACCCCATTCAAGCATGCATGGCTCTAATTATGTAATCTCAAATACGGGATTCCTTCTAGGGATTAACTAGAGCTACTTCACAACACAATATTGTAACTACATGTTTTGTCCTTCACTAACGCTATAACCACAACATGCTAGTTCTTTACCAACACAATTTACTATAACATGATAGTTCCTTACTAACACTATAACTACAACGCGATAGTTAATACTACAACTTCAATGTGATAGTTACTACTATAACTACAACACGATTAATTTCTTTACTAAAGACTTTAACTACAAGCATGGATACAACTTACGTAGAAATCTACTATAAGTTAAAGCATGAATAGCTACTAGATTAAGCATGAGTACTAACAATTTAGCGTGGTATACAACTTAAACATTATTCTACAACAATTCTTAAGCATGGTAGTAACCTACAACAATCTTAAGCATAACATACTACTTAGTATTCCTACAACAATCTTAGGCATGGTAGGTAATTGAAACATCTATCCTACACATTCCTAAGCATGGTAGATTAATTAACATTAATCCTACAACAATCTAAGCATGGATATGTACTTAGCATGAACCTACAACATTCCTAAGTATGGTAGATAAGCATTAATCCTACAAAATCTAAGCATGGAATATAATTTTCCTACAACAACCTAAGCACGGATTGTGCTTTCCTACAACAATCTAAGCATGGTAGGCGATTAAACATTAATCCTACACAATCTTAGCATGGTAGGTTGATCTACAACGATCTAAGCATGAAGACAACTTAGTAGAACATCTACTATTACAATTTAGCATGGATAGAACATAAACATAGAATTGCTACAACTAAGCATGGATAATTACTTTAACTTAAGCCTAGAAATTGCTACAATTAAACATGGATAATTAGTACACCTACACATGGATACTTACTTTGACCTAAGCATGAATACTACAATTTATCTTATAACAAAGTAAGCATGATCTATAACATAGCATGGACTTCCTACAATAATCTAAGCATGGTATAATAATTCCTACAACAATCTAAGCATGGTATAATAATTCCTACAACAATCTAAGTATGGATTATAATTACTACAACAATCTAAGCATGGTATAATAATTCCTACAACAATCTAAGCATGGATTATAATTCCTACAACAATCTAAGTATGGATTATAATTCCTACAACAATCTAAGCATGGTATAATAATTCCTACAACAATCTAAGCATGGAAGCTTATTTAAACATGGAATCTACTATAATTGAAGCATGGGTTACTACTACAATTCTAAACAAAAAAAAAATGTCCATTTACTACTTCAACATAACCTTTACTTATAATTTATCATAAACGTCTACTACTACTTACTTTTACTTACTTAGCATAACATCTACTACTATTTTACTTATACTTAAGCATAAACATCTACTACTACTTTTCTTAAGCATGCACTACAATACTACAAATAGTCTATCTTTTTATAAATTACAAGCCCTACATAACACAACACTATTTTCTTTAATCTCTTAGTTCCTACATACAACAAGTCTTATCTTTTTATTAACTAAGAGTTAACGAGGTTTTGTTAATTATCAAGTAGAGAGCAAAAACCAAGGAAAGGCTTATTCTAATAGTCCACAACCCCAAAATGGGTAGTAATTAGTTCTATGTGTAAAAGGAATCATATGCTTGTGCCAAGTCCTTGTTTAGTCCTACATCCCAAAATGGGTATGTACACAAGATTCATATGCACTTGTCCAAGTCAAGTCCTACAACCCAAAATAGTTGTATACACAATCACATATGCTTATGTTTATTTAATCCAACAACAACAACAAGAACAACATTTACTACTATCAAAAGTTCCACCTTTATGTTTTTATTTAGTACTACCACTTGTTTCCATTTCCTTTTATCTAAACCATTATGCTACAACATAATAAGAAACAACACACAACAATATCATCACAAGAAACAAGCACCCCAAAAGAACAAAAGAAAACAAAACAAGGAAGATAAGGAGAGAAGAAACCAAAAACAACAAACTCAAACAAACAAGCAATGGAGAAGCCCCCACCTTTGTTTCTTGTTGGAAGGACTAGCCTAGCAACCTTCTCTTTCCCCTTAGCTTCTAGGAACTCCTAAGAACCTACAAAGAAAAACTCTCCTATTAGTCTTTCTCTCTTTCTTTTCCTTTCCTTTCTTTCTTTATCTTTGTAAAATGAGATAAGTGATGAAGGGAGGGGATATTTATAGGTGGAGGAGAAGGTGGAGAGTGCAAAATTGCACTCACCAAAGTGCACAAAACCCCCTAGGGTAGCAAATCCGGCCATGCTCTTGTGGGGAGGTAGGGATGAGGTGGAGGTATGGGCTAGGGTGTGAGGTGGACGCATGGTGGAAGAGATAAGGTTTCTAGAAGAAGTTTCCTTAATCTCTTATGCATACTAAACCCTACTTTAAGCCTCCTAAACCCCTAACAATCAAATTAGTTTGGTCATGACAAAGATAGGTACTTGTCCAAAAATACACCTAATTTGCACAATGTACAATTTGCTATAACGTGCATATGTACGTATATATGTGTATACCAAAAATCTTCATATAATCCGTATAAAATAATTTAATTTTGAAAATAATAATAAAATAAATTTTATTATCAATTCGGAAGATCACAGTACCAATTTGATACACTACGGATGTACACAGACCGGTATATGTGTACAGATATTGTTTACGAACAAAACCGGGTGAAAATCACCAAAATATTTCAATTTTGGAATTAAAACAAAATAATAATAATATAATAATAATTTATACAATGTAATATCCGTCCGGGATATTACAATACTCCCTCAGAATAGTTCTGTCCTCTGAACTATGTTAAGTCAGGAAAACCGACCAACGTTCATGCACTGAATAACCCGGGGAAAGAAATCTTATACTGCTTTTCCGGCTCCCAAGTGGCTCATCCACGAACTGGTTCTCCAAAGAACCCGACCTTTTGCAATTTGGTAGCTACTCTCTCCTTAGAATAGGGCATGGTCTACGAACATCACTTCTATCTTCAAGGATTCTCTCTTGTAATTTGCTCAAATCTGACACTCCAGATGTTGTAATCAACCGAACCAATTCTGGAGTTACCTCCTGCACACACCTCAACTCTTGAAAAAATAATTTAGACAAAAGGATATGATGAACTAAGTTTGAACAAAAACAGTTGCCTGGATTTCATATATATATAAATCCAACTGATTTCAAAAGTGTTACACCATATATCACTCCTTAGTTCAAAACAAATTTCAAAAATACAACTCTAAGACTTAGTTGCAGTTCCATACATACTAGTACTGGCTCTCCTGCCTTCTTCAGCTTGCCCTTTAGTAAGTGTGAACTCTTACGCTGGGTGAACATGCTCCTTTCCTTTATTGTCCATTTTCAGGGCTAATATGCCGCTACTATTCTTGTGAAACTGGAGACAGTTTGGCCTGATATGACCAATCTCCCCGCATTTGTAACAGACACGTGTATCCATCTGAGGGTCCTTCTTCGGGCATTGGCTCATGAAATGATCTTGCTCCCCACATAGAAAACAACTTCTTGTCTCGGTGCCTCCGAGTTTGCCCTCCACTTTTTGAGTCTTCGGCTTCTAACCTTGGTCCTCGAACCCCGATGCTGGTGTAGATCTTTTCCCCCGACGTCGTGGACAGACCAATTTCGTGTGTCCAACTACCTTACAGAAATGGCATGTTACAACCTTGGTGGTTCCCTGGACTTGCTCCCATTCATACTGCAGTCGGGCCAATCCGGAATCAAAGTGTTCCTGCTCCTTTGCTAGGCTTGCTAATATAGCTCTACAAGCGTCAATCACTTTCTTAGCTTGTCGACCTCTCCTTGTCCTGCATCTCTTTAGCTTCTTCATTTCCTTGCGTATGCTGGCTGCTGCCGCTGTGCGCTGATCCGCACTTAGCTCCTGCGGTGGTGAAATCTCCTTTGGCTCCTCGGAATTGTCGATCCTACCGCTTCTTATTCTGCGAGACATCTAGCAGAAGGGAATAATGGGATACACATAGCATCATGTTGTGATATTGCAAAATAACATCCATTCACTTCATCATCCATAAGACTCATAGAGAACATAAAGCTAAACTTCATTTATCATAACCCCATATTTTACATAAGCATCATCCTTCCTACATCTATATCACATAAGTAGGAAATCAAAATCTCAAAATAACAAAATAGTCTACGAGCACCCAACCGCCTAGTCGGTACTGTTAGTGCCCTCTGCCGGGCCCCCTCCAGTTAGCAGTGCCCGTAACTGCGTGACCTGCTCCTGAAGTTCCGTGCATCGGTGCTCCATGCATGCAAACTGTGCACGGTAGTTGTGATTCAGGATCACCATCCTGCGCTGGGCCCTCGCATTGGCGCTCCGTAACCTTGCTACTTCCTTCTCATGGTGGAAGCCCACAAATTCACATGAGTCCATCTTGCTCTCAAGACAAACATGGGACCACGTCAAAGTTGACATAGCATGGAAGACCTGCTGGTAGGCCTGCTCTACGGGAGTAAGCTGGGGAGGTGGCAGTACTGGAACCTGGCCTCCTAAAGGGGCGTCCCCTGCTGCGGCAGCTGTGGGGGTCCCGTTGGCCAATCCGGCCCCAACTGGTGACTCGTCCCCCTTTGAGATGGGCTCTGAGTCTGAGTCCACCTCGATCACGACCCCATGACCCCATCCATTCCCCAAGGGAAATGCTCCGTCCATCATCCTGCAAGGAGTAGACACGGAAATTAGCATAGATATAGAAATATCATAAAACATAAGTTGAAAGAAACAACAATATGAATTATAATTGTCTACAACTAGCTAAAACCGGACTCCTAAAGGGCATCTAAGTTAAATTTTCCTACTGTGTTGGACTGTAAATTGAAGTTAGCTCTGATACCACTCTGTAACGCCCCGATTTCCATATACTGGAAAACCGTGACATAAGCCAGAATCTTTTCTTCAATTAGTCACAATACACAGAAAAACAGGAGAATTTAAAACTTTTTATTCAACACCCAATGTATTACAAATCTGAATATTATACAACTGCAATACATTACAATAGTGTTACAATAATACCTTTACAATCCCAAGTATTACAACTTTCAACAACTTACGTCAGAGTACAAGGAATGAAGAACAACACTGGGTAATTCCCACTTGGGTACTTTTCGACAAATAGATAATCAACATAAATATTACAACGGAACTAAATATGACATCGACTCCTGGCTTTCCTTGCCTTGAGTCCTCCTGAATCTCGCACATGTACTTCTGCGATCCAGTACCTATTGAAGTGGGGACGTCAGTATTCACTGACGCTTTAAGGCTGATAACATAGCAGCGAATCTCCCAAAACAACATACAGAAACATGACAATGTGTCGGTGTAGTTTAAGTGTTCATGAGTGCTATGACTAGAATCTAACGCAATATTAACTAAAACTAGGATGCTCTTATTCTAATGCCAGCAAGTCTTCGAAGCAACATGCAGCCCATACTACATGCGCCCTTCTCAAGCCGTCTCTTCATTATAGGGATTTGAACCCGCATTATGAATTTCTAATTGTACACAACCTGTTCCCGACAGATACAACGTGACTGATGAGGTTGCAGATGTGGTCAAGTCCCACTAATGCAGTCCGCTCATGGTGTCTATGTTTGCCACTACTACCCGGTTAACCGAACCTCACTCAAAAACCAGACGAACCCTCGGGGTTACCGCAACACAAGTTAGCTCGAAGCATCCCCTGTGACCCCCTAATTCATAGACCGCAATCTATGGCCTGTTCGCTTCTCCGGCATAGGACCTGACGGAGTTCTGGGGTCCATCCCCTAGCTCCGCCCGCCTTATCATGGCACTTCAGAAATTAACAGTGTGAGATACGCAACCCGTGCTCCCAACTCGTGAGAAGGCACCGTACGTATTCCTTTGACGGGAAGGTACAACCCAATAACACCACCTAAGGTCGGCCCAAAAGGACGAGTTGGTCCTAAGGTGCCCCTTACTACCTACTCCTCTCTTTCTGGCAAAAAAGTTAAGTAAATGATCTTTATGACTCACTACCCTAATAATGTCACTAACCCTAACAACTGAGGGATGACAACAGAACTTACCCAACATGCTGAGTCTTGAGTTGGACTCCGCAAGACAACTCTACTAGGCTGCTCAACCTAGACTTACCAGAATCCCTAAGAATCTGATTCATGGCCTATCGATCAAAGACCCTGACAATACGAACATACATGCATGCCACTACCCTGAACTTGGATTCCATCTATATTCTAGTCCGCGATCAACCTACACCGGTTAAGATCCGACGGTACACAAGGAGTGACTCGTCCACAGTTCCTTAGGAATAAGAAAACATATGTCTTGATGGTCGATAGCCCATAGGATAATAGTATCACCCTAGACGAGCACAACAAAACTGAGTACTAGCAATCAAGCTGTATACGAGCAGACTGACCACATACGAGCCAATAAGTTACGTATGAACAAACAACTACCTACGAGCCAGACGGGCTTCGTATGCGACGACAACATACATACCAGCCAAATAAGCCGCGTATGAGACCCACAACTACATACGGGCCAGTCGAGCCACGTACGAGCATAACCATATACAACCAACCATACAGGTAATCAAACCTAGAAGCAACCAAACGTGCTTGCTAGCAAACTTGATCTTCAATAATTAGAAGCAACAGAAGAATCTACTAACAGTTTAAGATAGGCATTCTACCAGCGAGAAGCCCGAAAGCGACATGACAACTTTTATCAAACTAACTATTACTAGTGACCTTCCCCACCCTTATTACCCTTAAGGATGAGGGGTGTCCCCATGATATGGTCCAATTTCAATTAGAACCTCACACAACTAGAGCCCACGGTTTCTTTTCCAAAACGAACTAGAACTACATGCAACTAGATTCTTGGGTCCTCTCTCAAGTTTGAGCTAAAATCACCTAGGAACTAGATACATGAGTTCATGGTTCCTTTTCAATCTTTCCCTACCCTATACAATTCAAGCATTGTTCTTTTAACTAGAATGCTACAATACCCCATTCAAGCATGCATGGCTCTAACTATGTAATCTCAAATACGGGATTCCTTCTAGGGATTAACTAGAGCTACTTCACAACACAATATTGTAACTACATGTTTGGTCATTAACTAACGCTACAACTACAACATGCTAGTTCTTTACCAACACAATTTACTATAACATGATAGTTCCTTACTAACACTATAACTACAACGCGATAGTTAATACTATAACTTCAATGTGATAGTTACTACTATAACTACAACACGATTAATTTCTTTGCTAAACACTTTAACTACAAGCATGGATACAATTTACGTAGAAATCTACTATAAGTTAGAGCATGAATAGCTACTAGATTAAGCATGGATATCTCCTACTACTTTAAGCGTGGTTAATGCTACAACTTACCCATGAGTACTAACAATTTAGCATGGTATACAACTTAAATATTATTCTACAACAATTCTTAAGCATGGTAGGAACCTACAAAAATCTTAAGTATAACATACTACTTAGTATTCCTACAACAATCTTAGGCATGGTAGGTAATTGAAACATCTATCATACACATTTCAAAGCATGGTAGATTAATTAACATTAATCCTACAACAATCTAAGCATGGATATGTACTTAGCATGAACCTACAACATTCCTAAGTATGGTAGATAAGCATTAATCCTACAAAATCTAATCATGGTATATAATTTTCCTACAACAACCTAAGCACGGATTGTGCTTTCCTACAACAATCTAAGCATGGTAGGTGATTAAACATTAATCCTACACAATCTTAGCATGGTAGGTTGATCTACAACGATCTAAGCATGAAGACAACTTAGTAGAACATCTACTATTACAATTTAGCATGGATAGAACATAAACATAGAATTGCTACAACTAAGTATGGATAATTACTTTAACTTAAGCATAGAAATTGCTACAATTAAGCATGGATAATTAGTACACCTACACATGGATACTTACTTTGACCTAAGCATGAATACTACAATTTATCCTACAACAAAGTAAGCATGATCTATAACATAGCATGAACTTCCTACAATAATCTAAGCATGGTATAATAATTCCTACAACAATCTAAGCATGGTATAATAATTCCTACAACATTCTAAGCATGGATTATAATTCCTACAACAATCTAAGTATGGATTATAATTCCTACAACAATCTAAGCATGGTATAATAATTCCTACAACAATCTAAGCATGGAAGCTTATTTAAACATGGAATCTACTATAATTGAAGCATGGGTTACTACTACAATTCTAAACAAAAAAAATGTCCATTTACTACTTCAACATAACCTTTACTTATAATTTATCATAAACGTCTACTACTACTTACTTATACTTACTTGGCATAACATCTACTACTATTTTACTTATACTTATACTTAAGCATAAACATCTACTACTACTTTTCTTAAGCATGCACTACAATACTACAAATAGTCTACCTTTTTATAAATTACAAGCCCTACACAACACAACACTATTTTCTTTAATCTCTTAGTTCCTACATACAACAAGTCTTATCTTTTTATTAACTAAGAGTTAACGAGGTTTTGTTAATTATCAAGTAGAGAGCAAAAACCAAGGAAAGGCTTATTCTAATAGTCCACAACTCCAAAATGGGTAGTAATTAGTTCTATGTGTAAAAGGAATCATATGCTTGTGCCAAGTCCTTGTTTAGTCCTACATCCAAAAATGGGTATGTACACAAGATTCATATGCACTTGTCCAAGTCAAGTCCTACAACCCAAAATGGTTGTATACACAATCACATATGCTTATGTTTATTTATTCCAACAACAACAAGAACAACATTTACTACTATCAAAAGTTCCACCTTTATGTTTTTATTTAGTACTACCACGTGTTTCCATTTCCTTTTATCTATACCATTATGCTACAACATAATAAGAAACAACACACAACAATACCATCACAAGAAACAAGCACCCCAAAAGAACAAAAGAAAACAAAACAAGGAAGATAAGGAGAGAAGAAACCAAAAACAACAAACTCAAACAAACAAGCAATGGAGAAGCCCCCACCTTTGTTTCTTGTTGGAAGGACTAGCCTAGCAGCCTTCTCCTTCCCCTTAGCTTCTAGGAACTCCTAAGAACCTACAAAGAAAAACTCTCCTAATAGTCTTTCTCTCTTTCTTTTCCTTTCTTTCTTTGTCTTTGTAAAATGAGACAAGTGATGAAGGGAGAGGATATTTATAGGTGGAGGAGAAGGTGGAGAGTGCAAAATTGCACTCACCAAAGTGCACAAAACCCCCTAGGGTAGCAAATCCGGCCATGCTCTTGTGGGGAGGTAGGGATGAGGTGGAGGTATGGGCTAGGGTGTGAGGTGGAAGCATGGTGGAAGAGATAAGGTTTCTAGAAGAAGTTTCCTTAATCTCTTATGCATACTAAACCCTAGTTTAAGCCTCCTAAAACCCGAACAATCAAATTAGATTGGTCATGACAAAGATAAGTACTTGTCCAAAAATACACCTAATTTGCACAATGTACAATTTGCTATAACGCTCATATGTACGTATATATGTGTATACCAAAAATCTTCATATAATCCGTATAAAATAATTTAATTTTGAGAATAATAATAAAATAAATTTTATTATCAATTTGGAAGATCACGGTACCAATTTGATACACTATGGATATACACAGACCGGTATATGTGTACAGATATTGTTTACGAACAAAACCGGGTGAAAATCACCAAAATATTTCAATTTTGGAATTAAAACAAAATAATAATAAAATAATAATTTATACAATGTAATCCGTCCGGGATATTATAGGGTTCGCATGACGTCCTGCCATGGGTGCTCTCTTGGCTTTGGGTGCCAAGGAAGGAGACGGCTTAAGGGTGAGATCCGAGCCCGGAATCGAATCAGTCTGTCAATTTCCATAGACGGCGTCAATGATGCTGCTGGTTTAGTGGTGAGAGAAATGAATGTGAGTTCTTGTTATTTGTAGAGGAAAAAACAGTTTTGAAACATATCTCAACCACAGATCTGATCTGAGATGGTGATTTCGTGAGGAGTAGGAGATGTGGAACTGCTAATAGCTAGATGCTCTGAACACCTACAAAATGCCTAGAAACACCTAGAGAGACCCTGGCGACAGGTCCTCTGACGATCTAGTCAGTCACTGGAAAAAAATGGTGGTAGGGTTTCAGTGGAGAAAGTTTCATTACGTGCAGAAAGGGAAGGAGGTCTGATATTTATAGGCAGAGAAAGGTCAACCCTAAGACTAATGGGCCGGGTTGACCCTCCTTTGTGGTCTGGAACAACAAAAGGCCCATAGGAGCAGGCCTGTAAGAGTTTGCGGATCCTAAGGGGATCAGACGGCTCAGATTGAGCTGGATTATTAGCCCACATCAGCTATGAACCTTCTATATATTGTCACATTTTGGTAAGCCATAACACTAAAATTGAAACTGGTTCTTCAGCTAGAAGATGACCAGAAAAGAATATTGGAGTTTTTTCATATCTTTTTTTATTTCTTTTTTTTTTTTATTCTTTCAAAAAAAAAAATAATAAAAATGGGTGAATCGGTATTAATGAAATAAATGAAAAAAAAAAGGCAAATTGGTTTTTTTTATGGAACATACATATAAATATGCATGGATAATACCCTTTCTTTCATTTCCAGTTACTTTTTTAATAGGATTCTGTGGGCCTGGAACAACAAAAGGCCCATAGGAGCAGGCCTGTAAGAGTTTGCGGATCCTGAGGGGATCAGACGGCTCAGATTGAGCTGGATTATTAACCCACATCAGCTATGAACCTTCTATATACTGTCACATTTTGGTAAGCCATAACACTAAAAATTGAAACTGGTTCTTCAGCTAGAAGATGACCAGAAAAGATGATTGTCAGAGTATGCTGAACAGTTGCACAAGATGAGATTACCAATCTGTTGGAAACATAGACTTTGATAGAAAAAAGTACTGTCAAATGCAACATTAATAGCTAAGCAAATGTGCAAATGGCCATCTGGATCTCTCGTCCTCTTTCTTCTCACTTCCTCACATCAATTCGAATGTCATCAGATCAACCTTGCTTGTGTCGAATCAGTAAGAGGCTGCACCAATGTTCACAATTAGTGATCCTGCAGGATGCAAAACACCTGGTTCTACTCGTTTCAAAAGCTTCAGCTGTTCTCAGATGCTTCCAGCATAAGCCAGAGTCTGTTCGAGGACCTTCCTTAGATTCAAAGCTACATTCAGTCGCAATGATCTCAAAGTGATAAACATACATCATCCGTTTCTGTTTTTTAAGCTCCATCTTACTCTCGTGGGTTGCAAGATAAACTGCAGCCCGAGATTGCACCAGACTTAATTTTCTGGGTATCCTCAATCATTTACTATATACAGAACATCAGTTACAAAGTAAAAGCCCTATCTATATAGTGGCCTTAATGTACAACAAATGATTCAGTCTTAGTTTACCTAACATTTTACAAACAAACGAATTGAAGTGGGAAATGAATGGAAGGTGACTTATCTCCAGCACTCATCCTTTGATAGGTATGCTGGCTCTAGCTTTATTGTAAAGAAAAAAACCGAAAAACAATCACTCCCTCTTGTCCTCCTCAAGCTCGCCGTCTTCGAGACTGAACTCTGTGTTTCTTTCTTTTCTGTCTATCTTAACTAACCCAAGATCCCCACCTTCTGAAATCCCTCTTGTTAGGGACTGTGTTTCATCGTCATCACCATCTTCTCCAGCTTCAGCCGAGTAAGCATATCTGTGTTACAATAGAACATAAATTAAGTTTCTAGCTTTCATCATAACTTTGGGTGTGTGCACGGATAATATAAATTAAGGTTCTTAGTTTAAACCCTGGTATTGTGTGTATGTGTAGGTTGTAACCTTCATTTGAACTTGTGTGCGGGTATGTGTAGGTTCTAAGATTTCAACTCTGGTGAGGTTCTAATCTTCATTTGAATTTTGTGTGTGCTAATATAAATTACGTTTCTAACCTCTAAGTTTCAGAGAGAGAGAGAGAGAGAGAGAGAGAGAGAGAAAGAGAGCAGACCGTTGAGAGCTTTGAGATGGTGCCCATAGGTAGCACATGACACAGAGCAAACAGAAGGCGATAACATCCCAGAAGGCAGTGATGATCCACGCACTTTGCCACCGCTCACTGAATGGATCAGTTGCCTTGAAGTATACCTGTTCCAAAGGGTGTCTACTTTGAGATAGAAGACACTTAAAACGCTGACAATACAGGTGAAATGTTTGAGTGATAGCATTATATACTGTAATATTGTTTAAGACACCCCAATACTGAATTTGATATTTTATAATGTAGTACTTTGAATTTCATCAAAATTGTGCTCAACTTTCGGGATACTATTTTAACCACACGGGATACACAAAATGACCAGGAACCATAGGAAGCTGAAATTCTAATAGCTTTCTTTTGGATAAATAGGCAATATGGAGTCATGAAATGGGAAGGTACAACCGCATAACGTGAATCGAGCATGGATATGGGTGTGGGTGAGGAAGAAGAGATGAGTATGGATCTGGGACACGGCATAGGTGTAAAAAAGAACAACACGAGGGACACTGTCATAATATTATATAATACAATATTGTATATCACAATTATGCATAAAGTATAACCAAATGGCATCCAATCAGTTGCAAATATAGAATAAGAGATTTTTAGTATACAAGAAAGTATCTGGACCTCACAGTCCATCACAAAACCGGAGAACATCCATATTCCATGCAAAAGTAATTAAACTTACTACATTTTCCCATAATAAATCTCATCCGAGGGTACTTTATGGCTACAAAAACATTCTACTAGTATAAGATGCAAAATAGTTTTATCAGGAATTACATCAGCCACGCTAGATAAATGAGGTCTCTAGTTGGAAAAAAAAAATTTCTCCATTTTTTTCATTTTGAGGAAATGATTAATTAAAATTAACTTTGACCTCTTTGCGTCAATTATAAATGAACTTTTACCAAGCACATAGGATGTCCACTGGTGACTGGAAAATAGTAGAATACTAAAGAATAAAATAACAAGGGATTCATCGACATTGATGGACTAATATACCAAGTGTCAACATTTTCTGTGTTTCTAGCGCATATCTATAGCAACAAGTCCAAAGACAATTGGGAACTAAGACTCTAAGAACAACTTGAGCTCTTTGCATTAGCAGGAAACATTCATTCCTTGTTGTGATTAGACCTCGACAAATTTCATTTGCCTCACTTGGCCTAAAGAATTCTATCTCTATAATACATTACAGATTGCATTTAATTTTCGCTGCAGACGTAAAAACTTTTGTAGTGTTGTATAACGTTAAAAATTCAATCAAAGATTAATAAATGAAAACAATGATTCCCATTCCTGAATGAGACACGAGGATCCATATTATTAGCCTTATATGATTACATTGATGCATGCTTTCTTGTACTTTTTTCACATTGATCCTGTGATTTACAGTCAAACGGTATTAAAACCACTAGTCTAATATCTCTGTAGCCTGTTGGCCCTAGGAGAATTCACCAATTAAAGAGAGTTTCTTTGGTTAAATTAAGCATTATGGTTTAGCTAATGGCTTTAATAATGGTTTCTTGGTGACCACAAACATTGCTACAATTACGCTCCGGGATCTTACAATGCTTTGACAATGTGAGGATAAATATAAATCCCTCAGCCCGTGGCACAGCCCAGATTTTGACAAATATAATAGGCCTTAAACTATGAAGGCGTATTAGAGAAAAATTACAACTCCATCAACCCTCATCACAGTTTTGAAGTTTTCCTTCACTGTCAAGGGGGAGATATTTTTAAAAAAGGACTAATTATTATGTGGAGAGAAACATGTTATAAATGCTACAACGTAATTTAAGGTGTGAAAAACTTCACACAGTAAGGTATGCCCCAAAATCATCTCCCTAATTTACAAGGGTGAAGATATTGAGCACACTAAAGGGGTGTGGGCTTTCCAAATACTTCAAACTTCAAACTTGTGGGTTCAATCATATCTTACATTAAGGAAAATGAAAACCAAAAACTTATGTGGCTGAATCTGTGTTCGCTTTAAAGTAATTCTAAATATCATGCCTAATAGGACTTCAGTTCATTTTTGCCTGTTGAATCTTGTAATTAAATGAAATATTTGTATGACTGCCAAGCTATGAAGTACAAACACTTATGAGTGGAAAAGATGTCATGTCAGCCACTTGCAACGGACACAAGTAGGCAACACGAGACATTATCTATTTCAATATAGCATTTTAGACATTTTTGTGTCAGTTTGTTATGTCACATTATGCAAGCTTCTGAACTGTAACTTCAGTTGATTTAGATTTGCCTTTTGAGTAAACTCACTGTCAAGTACAAGGGATTCAACCAAAGGTTTCTCAAATTATTTCCCCAAGCACCAATACACACCTATTAGCTGGAGTACTTTTTGTGGCTCAAAGGCCTTCTTCCTTCATAAATATAATGAATAATTGATTCTCATAAGTTGTACTGTACTATTTTATTTAGACTCATTTGAAGGAAAGAAATATGTGGAATAAGCTTTCATTTATTTCACTTCACTTGCTAACTAGATCATGATTCTAGATATCTCCTATTTCCCTTTTCTTTAACTTTTAATTTTTTTCAACCATTTTGTTTCTGTTTTTCATTACCTTTCAGTTTTTCTTACTTATTTCTTTCTTCTCTCAACTTTATTAGAATTTTCTTTGAAAGGGATGGGGAATTTTTATTGATTGGAACTTGGAAGAGGAGCGAGAAATGTTTATCTACCGTTACTCTCTAACCAGCAGTAAGTACATTTCTTCAAATCCAAAAGTATTTAGGAAAAATAAAACACCAAAAGATCACAAGTACCTCACTAGCAGAAGCAAAGTTAAAAAAAGCAACCTTCCTAATCGAATTTTACAAATAAGGTAGTCTTTAAATACACTAACTGCACTGAACTGTGATGAATTAAGCAGTATGGAATTTAATCTGTATGCGCAAGTGCATAAAATCCGCCATAAAATTGTTATGCAAAACACAACAAGAAAAAAAAAAACAATTATTCCCTCTAAAAAGAATTGTGTCAAACTAGAAACTATGTCAGATCTCTTGCAAAAGTAACGGGTATGGTGATAATGCAGTACCTCATATCCAATCCAAGCAACTGAAGCAATCACAGAAACCGCCAATGAATTAGTAAATTTCCTATAAATGTCCAGCTTCACATGACTTTTTCTTGCCTAAGAAAATAAAGAAAAAGAAACCGAAAAATAAAAAGATATAGTTAGACCCTACTGTTTCACATAAACAACAAAATACAGAAAATCTACCATCATCAAACAAATTATTCGTATATTTGATAGTTTTATTTATTTCCTTGTGTTTAAATTTAAGTCAAAATACCTGTAGCTTCTCCAAAGTCCGAGAGAGAGATGTAAAAATCCAGAGTATCAAAAAAGCATCCAAAAATGCATCAGGAAGAACAAGGAAGAGCCTTGCTTTGCCTGAAATATCATTAATGGTCCCAACGTTTTCTGCAATATCCAGCAACTCCGTTGCCAAAAAATATGTTATCCCTAGAAGAAGCACCTTTGAAGTAAGACCACCAAGAGTTGGCCGGACAACACCATACCCCATGGCCACTATAAGTATGAGCAAACGTGAAACTGTTTTCCTTACTGCTCCAATAGTCACTACCCAAGTTGTGATTACAACAGGTCTCGTTCCTGAACTGTTAAAGTTCAAATATTCAAAATACCAAAGAGTCATTTCAAATAACCCAAGAGCTATGACTGTGGTTATGCAGTTCTGAATTGGCAGAACGTCCCTCCAAAACCTAATATACTGCACGAACCAAATGAAGCCAAGAAGCAGATAAGCAAGAGCCATACATATGTAGAATTTCATTAGAGGAGCCATCCTCCCAGGCAAATAACCATCCGGGTTCTTCCATAATGTTTTCCCACTCATCGTAAGTCCCCTCAGCTTTGGATCACAGGAGATGAAGAATAAGTTGTACATTCCGGTCTTTGTTATATCAACCTCTCGGTTTTCCATTGTCGTATCTAGGAAATCTGCATTAAAATGTGAATTTATTACAAATGGCCAGTTCAAATCTGCAGAAGATGGTCTCCTAATGATTTCCCCTTGTTTGCAACCCTCAAGCTTAGCAAGATCAGGTGTGCAACATATGGACCTTTGCCCACCATAAGCGGACCCACCAATGTTATTACGATCACCCGCTTCAAATATTACAGCTTGGATCAACCCCGTACTGTGTTCCATGCTTGAATGCGATTTAGCTGATTCTTCACTCCTTGAGAATGTGATATTGTCAAACCTGTCAGATAGGCCGGCTTCAAAGTTAGATATAAACCAATCAATTATGAGTTAGCTATAGTGTTTTTTATCCACATGGTTGTGTTTATTTCACAATGATAGTTTTCCATCCAGTTAGGCATGCAGAAATTATAATATATGAGCCAACAGCAGTGCTATGCCGTAGCTCTGATTCTTTCAGAAAGTTTGGTCAGTATCTATAATATGGGCACCAAAGATAAGCTTTATATTGATGTAGTACTCCAACAAAAGTATGTGTCAAATGTGGCAGTTCAACGAATATTGACACAATAACACATCTATAAATCTGTTTGTCAAAGAACAAATAATTAGAATTCATTGTACTTGTTCAAATTGGTTGTCCAATGTCCAGACAATCAATCAATAAACACGGACATTAGCAAAAACATGTATAACCCATTTCATCTTAAGCATATTCTTTAGGTCACTATGACAAAATGCTACTAAGTATCCTTCATGAAGCAAAATTTTAGATAAAGCTGGATGATTATAATTTCAACCTGAAAATTGAAGCAAAAGAGTACTATCCTAGCAATAAATCTGGATGATTATTGCTTCAGCCTGGTTTTGGAAGCACAATAGTCCTAATAAAGCAAACAATTTCGAGTTGACAGGTCCTAATAATAACTGACAACAGGAATAAATAGGATGGATTTGAACCAATAGAGGGATTAATTTAGATTTTTAAAAACCCTATCAGGGGCAGGAAATAGCTGATGTTTCTGTAGATACAGGAATAAGTATCAAGCATCAAGGAAAGTTATTGAAATGTAAATGAGAAAAAATGAGGAAGGTTTCAGTAGAAGGCTTGAAAATGATGACATGCCATTTTTCTTGATCCTCATGACTCTAAAGGCAGAAGGCATAAAAATCAAACCCTTCAGGTTTCAATACAGCCAAGCCACAGGTTGTTGAGTCTACTGAAACATCATCCTTGATTACGTTTTCATAAATATCGGGGCTGTATTGAAACATAATCAATACTACTCATTCACAAGTTGTTGACGTTTGATAAATAACTAACAAACTTCACCAAAATGATCTTTCGTACTGCTTCTCTCAAAACTTTAGAAAACTCTAGTTACCCTAAATTGGGCATGTTCGGGACTCATTTTGGAGTTAAGATATAGTTATCTTAAGCCAAAAGGTAAGAAAACTATAGTTATCTAAACTCCAATCTAATCTAATTTTTCCCAACTATCAAGATAACTTTAAGTTGGAGGAGCGGTATAATAACCAAAGTTAGTGTACTTCGTAGTTTGTACCTCCAAAATTGAAATAACTTTGGTTATGTAACATTGTTCCTATATAGTACATTACATTTGTTTTCTTTGATATTATTAAGAAATATAACATTTCAATAAAACCATTCTGAAATTTTGTATTGACGAGGGTCTCTAATCTTTGCAATTAACATTGGGACTACCTACATTTATCAAAACAAGTTTGAATGCCAATTTTAATGCCTTAAACTTAGGGGTGGCAATCGGGTCGGGTTGACCTGCGACCCGCCATGCTCAACCCAACCCGCCTAGACCCTGTTCGGGTTCGGGTCGAACCCGAAACCCTAACCGGGTCGACCCAGGTAGAAAAAAGGTAGGTTTCGACCCATTGAACCCCGCCAGTTGACCCGTTGACTTGGTCAAACCTGCTCGAGACCCGCCTATGAACCCGCGGGTTTCGAACCGTTGGACGTAAGCAGGTCGAACGGTCGACCCGACCGTTGTCTGCAGCCTGTGGCTATTTTTTTTGGATTTTTTTTTTTGACTTTTTGGGGGTTTTTAGCCTTTAAAAAACCCCTAACTTCAATCATTTTTTTTCACACCTTGCTCTCTTACTCTCTCTACTACTGCTACTCAATTCAATCAACAAAAAAAAATCAACAAAGTTGCAAGCAACAAAGAAGTGAACAATTTTGATCGTATCGAATTCGCGTCGATTCAACACTCTCAACTCCGTCAACTACAAACTTTCTCATCGAAGAAGTTCTCTCTCTTTCTACGACTACGTGACTACGTCTACTATACTTCTCAATCGACTACGTCTACTTCTACTATTATTTTCTCTTTCATTTATATATACGATTATTTCCGGAGTACGATATCAAAATTCACAATCTTCTCAACTCTTTATTTTTTTGTAGTTCTAATTTTTTTGTTACGAATTGTTTGTTGGTTTTTTGTATTTCTCTCTCAACCCTCCTATTATTAAGTAGATTTTTTTTATAACATCTCTCTCCTAGATTTTTTTTTCACATACACTATTAGAACACTATAAATTGTTATTTGTTCATATACACTATATTTGCATACACTATAGTCATGTCTAGATCACGAGGTAGTGGCTGTAGCCAAAGTGGACAAGATTTCACTGATACTTCACGTCGGCCTCTAATAGCCCCACAAATAGAGCCCGAATTTACACCGAATCCTATGGTAAGATCTCACGATGTCCCTCCATACGACATAGAAGAATAACTGCATAATGTTGACACACAAATACAACAAACCAAACTCACTAGTAGTAGAAAAACTATGGGAAAAACTAGTGATTGACACAAATATTATGACTATCTCCGACGAGGATAATCCGGGTCTAGGACATAAGATTTGTAAAACTTGTTTTAAGAGTTATAAATGGAAGAAGGGTGAGGGAACGGGTTCAATTAAACGACATATTTAAAATGTGCACAAGGATCTATTACAAGACCAACCCGGCCAACAAAAAATCTACCCTAGGACCAGACTTGTAGATAGCCACCCATACAATCACGAAATTGTTCATGAGAAATGACCCGACTAGTTATTAAGGAGGAGTTACCTGTTTCCTATTCCGAGAATAGGAATGTAGAGAAATTTAACCAAAATGCACTAAATCCACATTTTAGAAGATTCCTAGAAATACATTCAAATCCGATTGTTTTAAACTTTACAACAAAATGAGAGATGGTTTAATAGCACTTTTGTATAGTTTAACTTGTAATGTATAGTTAACTTCCGATTGTTGGAAAGGTTGTAAGTTGTAACGATATTCCAATGATGGACATAATTTATCATTGGATTGATAGTGATTGGATGATTCAAAAGAGGATCGTATTACTTGCACCTTTGTCGTATCCCCATAGTGGTTTAGTAACTGCATATTGTATTTTAAAAGTGTGATATCTTTCATATTTGTGATAAAAAATTGTAATAGTTTTGATAATGCATCTAACAACAATGCTTCGATTAGTACATTAAAAACACAATTATGTCCTCCATGTTTAGAAATTTTTATATTAGATGTGCATGTTACATTTTAAATTTATGTGTTCAAGATGCATTGAAAATAGCCGAACCATTTGTGCATAACATTAAAAATTGTGTATATTTTATCGCTTTAAGTGACTCTATGCTTCAACAATTTAAAAAATGGTGTAAACTTAAGGGTATACATTTTAGAAAATTTTCTAAGGATGTTAAATACCGATGGAACTCTACTTTTGATTTATTAAATATTACTCAATATAAAGCTTGTATAAATGATTTTTGTCTTGCAAAAAATATGAAAAAATTTCAAATGAATGAACAATCATGGTATTATGCCGAATCTTTGTTACGATTTTTAAAATTTTTTAAAACCACAACTTTGAAATTTTCAAAATCTTATAATTCTATTTCCAACAGTATTTTTATTTCACTAATTACTATGATACAAACTTTTCAAGAAATGATTGATGACATTTACATTGGTCATATTGTTAAACCCGCGTACACTAAATTTTTGAAGTATTTTAGTCTTCATCATATATTGTATTGTATTGCTACAATTATGGATCCTCGTATCAAATTTGTGGATACGAGGAGTTTGATTGAAAAGTATTTTACTTTACTTAGAGAAGAATCTGAAATTAATTGCGACGAATTTTTAGCTAGCTTTGAATCGACATTGAATAACTTGTATGATTATTATGATAGAACTTTTGCATCTAGTAGTATAACTAGTATAGTTACTTTTTCTTCTTCTAGTTCTAGAGGTAAGGATAAGAGTAAATTAGACGATGCCATTTTTAATTTATTTGCTCAAATTCAATAAAAAAAAACTAGAACTAATCAATCTAATGAATTAAATTGGTATAATCAACAAGATAGTGAGAGTTTTTGTGCTAAAATTGATGTACTACAATGGTGGAAAGAACATGAACATTTTTATAATAAATCTTAAACGTATGACTAAAGATCTACTAACTCCTCCTGTCTCTACAGGTGCTTCAGAAAGTGCATTTTCTACAAGTTACAGGGTTCTAACAGATTACATGAATCACTTGAAGCTCCAATCGTTGGAGATGCTCGTATGCACGAAAGATTGGATGAAGGCTGAAGATATGACTAAAGGAATCGGGGTCAACACGTCAACAAGTGGAAACAACTCATCCGAAGAACAACAACAATAGCAAATTAAAGACCAACAACATTAACAAATTGTATGTAAAAAATTTGTAAAAAAATCTTAGAAGTTCAAATGAATAATATATACAATTTTCTTTCACACTTTCACTCTTTGACTCTTATTACAATTATATATACTAGTATCATGCACGTGCGATGCACGTGGAGGAAGAAGGGAAAAGACAAAAAAAAGGAAAATAATTCCCAAACTGATCCACTGACGAAAATATGTACCAAACTGGGCCACTTTCGCACGTGCACGCGGGGAAGAAGGAAAAGGACAAAAAAAAGGAAAATAATTTCCAAATTGATCAACTGCCGAAAATATTTACCAAACTGGTCCACTTTCGAAAATATTTACCAAAATGGGTCACCTGGCTTCAAAATGACAAAAAAAAAAAAAAAAAAAAATCAATGACAAATACCACTAAGGCCTTCTCCCATTATAATAGTAGAGATTTATATATTTTATTTATTTTAGTTGAAAAGAAAATTAAAAAACCAAAAACAAAAAACGCTCAACCAGACCAATCCATGACCCATAACAGGCTCGATAGGGTTCGCGGGTCGACATTACCATTTTCGAACTCGGCCCGGCCCGGTTAAGCTCTCGACCCAACCCGAACCTGTCCTGACCTGGGTTCGACCCGCACGGGTCTGATCCGACCCGGCCCGATGGACCCGATTGCCACCCTACTTAAACTCCATTCCGATTCTTGAAAACAACAGCGGAAAACACGTGAATTGCACGTGCAAACAAATGTTAGAGACAGAAACCTAAATAAAAAAGATTAACAAAATCTCCGCCACACCAACGCACACACCTCAGATCCAACTGATTCCACGACCAATCCCTATCCCAATCCCAATCCAAAACCCAAATCTGGCACGAAATTCAAAGATGAAGAAACTCACTTGATGAAAGATCGTTTTCTGGCGTCGCCTTCGAGATGCACGATCTGAGGAGCGACGATCCCTTCGCTGCCGCCGGAGAGGAGCCAGGCATTGCCCACCTCCTTGAAGCTGTCGGATTGGTACGTGTGAATCGAGGCGTCGACATGGACGAGACTGAGAACGACGAAGAAGACGGAGAAGAGAGGAACGAGATCCATCATTTTGAACGAGATTCTTGATTTCGGAACTGGAGCTGGGATTGAATCTGGTTTAATTTTTTTTTTGTAGTGTGATATGTTGCTTTGAAATTATCGGAGAGTGAAGCAGAAGAAGTTGAGGAGGTTGGCGTCGGTGGGTGGGAGGTGATGGTGATGGTGATGATGATAATGAGCTGGTAACTTGCGTATCATTTGTCGGGTGATTTAATTGTACTGTAGATTATTAGAGATGACTGCAAATAAGCACCTCAGATTTGTTGTTTTTTGAAAGGGTATCTTGCGATGCATGTTAAAGGATGATTTATCTAAGGCTAAATTAAAAAAAAGAAAATCCATTGAACTATTCCATTTATACAGAAAATCACACGTATGGTTGCATAAAATCCTCATGAAGTATATTTTAAAAAAACTACATCTAACTTTTCTACTTGTATTAGATAACCTCATTCATGTTCGCAAGTTGGTTCAGAAAACATCATGCATCTTTCTCATTATTGTCAAAAATTCTCACTCAACTTTAGCAGAAAGCTCAGGCCGTCTGAGTGGATTTTTTACAACTATACTTGAGAGTGGTTTTCTGCGCAAAAAAAAAAATTCCAATAAGGTTTTCTGCATAAAGGGGATGGTTCAAAGTTTTTTTTCCTTCCAAATTTAGCCTTTATCTAATTATATCTATCTATATCTTATACTAATAGGAAAGATAGTCTACCCCTCTTTGGAGAAAAAAAGTATGGATTCATATTTAGCTAACACGTGTACTATGCACGATTTTATAAAAAAATCAAAACAAAATAAAAACCCCAATCCCTCAAACATAGTCTATTATCCTCCCACTTTCTTAATCTCACAAAATCTCACATCTCTTCCCATACTCACCCCCACCCCCTAACTTAGAATTAGGTTTTTAAGTAAACACAATTCATAAAATTATTTTTATATGAATTTCTTAGTCTCATCTTTATCCTAACATGTGTTATAATGCATAGTTTATAATGTATAACATATTTACTAAATGTTAATAATGTTATAATATACATGTTAATATAAATTAGTTGAATTTGCGATATTTTTGTATTGCATGCATTTTTTAGCTTTAGTAATATTTAATTTGATAGCATTATGGTTTGGAAGTGATTCTCTAAACCATCTGTTTATATGATGATGATAATGAAGATTTCAGTAATTACAGTAAAGATGATTTTCGTAAGTTTCTTCCAATCCTCTCACTCTTTTTAAGAATTTTATATATAATTTTATGAATCTCTCAAAACAATTTTAGGCTGTACAATTTTGCACAAGGTAACACTAGCAACTAAAGTATACCAAGTGTCATAGTCGCCTCTTGGAGCAAGGAAGAGGTCGTTGGATCTCTGATGTAGTACAAAGAGGATGGGCTGTTGATTTCAATAAGAAACTTAATTAGTTAGTCTTTTAATTGCCTTCAAACAGATGCTGGAGTAAGAAATTAATTGACACAGGGGATCGGGTATATATATAGAGAGAGAGTGGTAGTATACTCTAACAATATCTATAGTCATTGGCTAAAATACCAATTTTTTCAAAAAATAGAACAAATTGTGATGTAGTCATTGGCTATATACCCAAATTTTGGGTTTTAGGGGAACATTACTTTGCTATATTTGGAAGAAGATATAGAAATTTGGAAAAAAATAGCTGACGAAAGATCATATTTCGTCGCTTAATTATTATTTTTTTAAAATCGGACCAGGAATCATTTCCTGTCCTTTTTATTAAAATCGATCAAACGGAAAATCATTTCCGGCCCGATCGATTTTTTTAAAAAATTAGACGAGAAATGATTTCCCATCCAAGAGATTTGCGGCCATTTCTACAGAGAGAAAATTCTATAGAAATATACCTATAGAATTATCATGTGTACAGATTATGATTTAATTAATTAAATTATGAATAAATTAATTATTAAATAATATTAGATTAGCTGAAAAAACTCCCGGACGAGAAATGAATCCCCGTCCGTGAGGAATTTTTTTATAAAAAAATTAATTTTTTTTTATAAAATCCTTAAACGGGAAATCATTCATCGTCCGACACATTTTTATTATTTTAAAAAAAAAACATGGGACGAGACATCATCTATCGTCCGTCAACAATCTTAAAATCAATATCCAAATTTTGGGTTCAAACGACTACAACACAAACCCAAAATTCATATTCTTATATGCCAAATACCCAAATTTTGAGATTGAATGACTACAAATGCTATAATAGCCGTTTCTGACCCATGTAACACATGCACAAATACCTAACTCCAAAATAAGGTATACATGCAGCGCAAAAAATGACCCCAAAGGTCAACAAACTGGAAAAAGGCTGCAGGAGGGGTTGTTCACGAGGACGTACGGTAGTGAGGCCGATTAATAGTAAGGCTCATCGTTTCAGAGAGGGAATAAAATAAAATAATACAACTAAATTCATATACATATTTAACTAATATACCCGGTGCAAATTACACACACTTTTGCCAAATGATATATTAAAATATAAAAAATATTTAATAAAAAATTCGGCAGAACCTCCCCGTATATACAACTTTTTTCACGTATAATTATAATCTACTATATCAACATTCAACAATTATGTAGTAAAGATGTTACAGAAAACACAATCTTCAAATTCAAATATTTGATGGTAATAAGACACCTCCAAACTCAATCACAATAATCTTTTATACTTAAATCACAATTATATATCCAACGGATGACTTAAATAAATTGTTCATGATAATAAAAGACTCCAATCCAAACAGTTGAAATGCAAAATTAAATTTCTAACCAACTATTATTTATAGCTAGGTAAATACATATCCAACAAAAAAACCGTGTACTAATTTCAATCTAATGGTATAAAAATATTTGAGAAGTTTCAACATGGAATCACATCATCGAGTAACTGAATTCTTCACACATGAACATCACATATCGGCCTACATAAAAAGAAAACATTAAAATGAAAATTTAGTTATCTGCATCACATTAAAAGCTAATTACTTATATAGCGGTATGAACCAATTTGAATTGATTTAAGACAATACATAAAAGAGAAAAGAATAACTAAGACTTTGATAAACTCTAATCAGATGACATTATGAGATTCTTAAATATAAAAACAATGTGTACCAAAAACTATTATTTTAATTATTTGAATGTAATTAGAATATTAATGACATTTACCTTTCAATTGATTATCATAGAGTTATGCACTTCTTGAAAAACTTCTTGATATACCACATTACGTGTACGATCATTAGTCTTTTCAGGATCATTTGAGTTATTTGTCAGTAATATCTTCAAGCCAGAACGGGAAGTGCAACGCGATAATTCTACATACAATTAAACACAACTTTTTTAAAGATAAACCCCAACACTATGGAGAGTTTGGCCCTGACTCTTATTTATTGTCATAGCAAATGCTAACTTTACAGGAAATTGTCTTATTCTAAGGACAAATGACCGCCTGGTTTCTATAGGCGACATGCTCATTCTTTGAATCACAACTGTCTCACCTGCACACTTTCCCGTATTAATTGTAGCTATAATAATACGTTCTCTTAAAGTTGCCATTAGCTCACTGCAAACAATATTGAGGACACCATTAATACTTGTCAGTACTTGTCAGTAGACTCAAGAGTAGATACAAATCAACCATCATATAGGCAATAAGCTAACCACTCAATAAGGATGGAGTGCTAAATAAATGGAATACAAAACAAGGCAATATCTGTGCATTTGCTTGTGCATGAACAATACAAATCGTAAAATATACAAAAAAAGGGTGAGCTTTGTTGGTAAAATAATATTCAAATATTAACTGAAATATTTTAAATATCATATCATCATGTTGTCAGGCATGTACTAAAAAGGTAAGTGGACATCCATATAAAAATAGAATGTATGCTCCAATTAAAAATGAGAAGAATGTGATATGTTAAGATATTCATCACCAGATATTTTAGTTTATCAGATGGTTTCTGCATCAAATTCACACATTGATTATTTACCATACCACACCACTGCAAAATCAACCAACGACTAAGGGAAGAAAAAATAATATGAAGGCAGCAACCTCCACCTTGACTGGAAATCATAGATAATCTTAACAACAAAAACAAACAAAGCCTATATCCCGAATTTTCTGGGTCGCAGTGAAGGTAATTTTGTGATCACACAATACAGTCATAGCATAACTTTGTTAAACAAAGACAACAATGAAGCATATTATCAGAAACTACAACAATTTTTTCTACCTAGTGACTACTTCTTTCTATTTCATATTTTCACCTCTGATTTGGAAAGTGACATTTATGATTATAGTTTATAATAAAATTGTAACCCCTGTTTTCGGTTGTACAGATTTTCTTGTATTTTTGTAGTGTTCTCTTTTCGATATTAAGTTATTTTGGATCTTGGACTTGTTATGGGCCTCATGTTACAATTTATTATTTCTTGTATTATTGTTATTATTACTATCCTTGTTATCTTTTGTTAGCCCAATCCATTTTCAAGCCTATACTATTATCTACCCAAACCCATCTCCTATTGGATCCTAAACCCAAATCCTAGTCTACCCAAACCCACAAACCCATATACTCCCTAACAACTAACCCAGATCTCCTCCCCCACAATCCCCCATATCTCTTAAACTACCCACGTTTCACTCCTATTATTTTATTGTTAAATAATCCTTCTCCTTCTCCCTCTCTTCCCAAAATCAGAACAACCAAAACAACTTTTCATTTTCCAAACTGCCCCTTCACCATGCAACCCCTAACCCTCTCTACTGTTGAACTCCAGTTTTCCCGCTCACCTGTTCATCTCCCTCTTCTCTCTCTGTTTTTGCCAACCGCCCAAACCCATCGCCCCATCGCCTAGCCGACCACCTCGTCACCTCCGTCGTCCACCCTCATCGCCCCTCCGATCATCTTCCCTGTCTCCATCTCCCCATCCTCGCCCAAGTTTCCACCGAACCCATTAACCCACCACCTCACCGACCGCCATTGCTGCACCTCCCTATCACCCTCATCTGCGACCTTCACCCCGCAACCACTGAAGACCCCCCCATTGCCTCGCTGTCGCCGTCCAAGCCATGATCGCCCTCGCCGTTCTCCTCCTCTGCTTCATCAAGAAGAACGGAGCATTCGCTCGTGCCGCCGTCCTCCGCCGCTATCGTCGCTTCCCGACCACAGCATCGCCGTCGCCACCTCGCCGTGGTCGCCGCTACCGAGTGCCCCTGCCGTAGTGCCGTGCCATTGCCGCCAGCGTCTCCGTTCTCCCGCGCTCTCTCTATCTTTGTCGAAGTGAGGAAGGAGAAGAAACGGGGTTGGCTGCTTTCGGTGTGTGCTATTTTGGTTGTAGCAGATCCCATCTTGCTAGTTGTTGTTCGGGTAGAGGAGAGAAGAGTTGGAGTTGTTGTTATGTTTGTGTATTGTTCGTTGTTCGCTGTTTTGCACGTAGAGTGCACGTGCTTGTGCTTCCCGTGTTCGTGGTTTGTCGCCCGGGATTCCTATGCCGTTATTCTAAATTATTCGAATTAACCAAGTAACAAGCAAGTCCATTTGAACTCGGTTAACTTTTCTAGTTCAAGATTATTGATCTCCTCCGCAAGTAGTTCTCTTTCGATTATCGTAATATTACTTGTGTACCTTCCGTTGGGGATATCTAGGATTTATACGAGCTAACCCGAAGTATCATTGACTTCGTGCCAACATCCATTAATTCAAACCCAAGCTTGCATGCACACACGACATGAACAAATTGACTAGAAACTTGTATATAGAAATATATAGTGATTGAATACATGTTGATTGATTGAGATATCGTGAATCGAATCGTGACATGATAACTTGGCTTGTACACTGTAAAAATTCATACTAATTGTTGTACCTTAATGTTAATGCATTTCATGATACAAGAACATGTTGATGATTCACTTTGATGAATATATATGATGACTTTTTATTACTTCTAGCTGCCTGTTCTGTTTTGCACTGAGGTTTCGACCCTGTTACAATAAGAATCAACCAAAAATATATAAAAAGAAATTGTAGCTAATGAAACTAGTTTCCAGAACATCTTACGGATCTAGATTCCTATCTGTGAGCTGTTAGATATTGCACTTTTAGTCACTGCTGGTCTATACTTTCCAGATTGTTATTTATTGAAACACCGACACAACTTTCAGTTGAAACACCATGATAACAGTAGTATAATGATATGAAACTCTCCATAAACTTAGTAGACATACTTAGGATTCATTTTCTAATTTTTGTGGATTTTTATATTGATTTTACACCTAGTTTTTACCCATAAAGTTTTGATTATAAGCTGCTGCCAGAACCCTTAAGCTATAAAAATTAGGATAATTGACCTAGTTATAATCAGAATTAATTGAAACTTACCGAATATAAATTGTAGCCCCAGATGTCTATTTTACTGTCCTTTTGATGGAATCGAATTCCGAGTTTTAGTTTGTGAGTTACTGTTGTTTTAGTACTGTTGTGTTTGCTCTTTTCAGATTCATAATTACTTGTATCTATCGAGCATCACATCATTTTTTTGCATCTTATCATCCCCTTGACACTCTTATACACATTGCATGATCATGAATGATATAATAAAATATTAAATAAGCCAGGGTAATAAGGGTTGACTTAGTAGTAGATAATCTCAGAAAATGTACTCGGTAAGGCCTTATCGTTATATCGTATTGTCATGGAAGGAAGAGTATCGATTGTGAATTATTGATTGTCAATTATTGATCATAAATTATTGTTATCGACACCGAGTACACGCTCTGTAGATCCCACCACGAAGTCTAAAACGAACACTGTTTTGTATGCATGGAACCTGTAGTATGGAATGCAGTAGTACGTACATTAGTTACGCTAAATACTACTAGACTAGATTGAAACTTGCATCATTGAATCATGACTATTGACATTGACATTGTTTATCGATTATTGTTATTGAAAATTACATTGTTAAATCTAGACATTTCATCAGTCCCTATTATTGCTTTTGAATTTGATCTAGCTTCATATTCCTTGATGTACCATATTCTATTACTCTTTGCTTTTCACTACTTGCTGTCCGTACTTGCCCTAAGGACATTTTTCTTTTTCACTCTAGTTGATCCAACTACAGGTGCACAAGGAGAATTTCCAGAAGGCATTGGTGAGCAGTTCTTCTAAGATTGGAGCAGGAGCCACTTTAAAATAAATTATCTTCTTCCATGTTATTTTTTTATCGCATTATTATTCTTTTTGTTGAACTTTGTATCCCGGGCTTCGTTGACCCGTAATTCTTGTTTATTTTTTTCCAGTTGTTGGTTATTATGTTGGACTACTGCATGTTTAATCTCAGTTATTGTTTATGTGATTATTTTTATCTACGTGGTTATAATTATTGCTTTTAATATTGTTGAGTTAAGACTGGTACAACTTATGGATGATATTAATATCATTCGTTGGGCCTTCATCACGGATTCGTATTCTCGTATTTTGGGAAGCGGGATGTGACAAAAATAAAAATGAAACATCTTTCCATATCGAAACGAACTTCAAATTCAAATCCATAATCTAAGCAATGTTCTATCGAAGTCAAAACATGCATAGAAACATGTAAAAAGTATAACTAAAATAATATCCAAGGGTCAGCATACTAAAAGTGATTGTGTGCACAACAGAATTAAAAGGATCGATTAAATCCTCTTTAGAAGAAGCCTCGTGCACTCCAACAAAAGCACTGAAATCAACTAAGGAATCACCAAGAAAAAAAAATCAATTTCCATTATAGAGTGTTGAAATGAAATCTTTGGAAATGGATTGCAAAGGCAAATGCATCTCTGTCACGCCCCGCTTCCCAAAAGAGAATACGAAATACGGATACGTGACTAAGCCTAGCAAATGATTTTCATTATTCATAAGCTGTTCAAGAATCTTTACAACACTTCACAAGAATAATCAGAGTCGGAAGCAAAAGTATCAACCAACATGCACATATGAACCAAAATACCAACAAGAATACTTGAAACCGAAATATATTAATCTCAAATAGTCATGATCTGAATAAGTCAAAATCCTGGATCACATTTCCCAAATACAAAATAAATTCAAGTACAAGGATACAATATTGTTCAAGCAACTACAAAAATAATAATAACAATATCTAGTACTAATACTTCATGTCACCAATACCGTCTGGAACATGTTCTCCAAAATCTGCAATTTAACAATTGTAGGAAAGAGGAAAAGAGAAAACAAGTACCCGTCAATGCAAGTTACGGGCCACTTGTAATGCAGGATACAAATAGATAGGAAAAACTAACTAATAACACGGAATAAGCATGATGATAATGTATAACAACTAGCATGGTAAGGTGAACAAGTACAAGTAGCATGTATCAAGTGTCAAGTGAACAAGGATCATGTAAACAAGCATCAAGTGTCAAGTATCATGTATCAAGTCTCATGTATCAGGTCTCATGTATCATGTAGTTAAGTATCAAGTAAGCATGTATTATGTTTAAGTGTCATGTAAGCATGTTCAAGTGTCATGTAAGCATGTTCAAGTATCATGTATCAAATCTTGTAGTGATTACTATCTAAGTAGCACTTCATGCATCCCATACCGCATGGTTGCTACATCAAAACACTTTCACTTTAGATTTCATAGTGGCCATAGAGGGCAGTGTACTCAGGGATAAGTATCAAGGTATCGAGCTCCAAGCTCCAAGTATCATGTATCATGTCTCATGCAATCATGTGTCAAGTTGTGCAAGTGGTAAGTAACGTGTCTTGTGTGCAAGTGTCAAGTAATCACGTGTCAAGTATCATGTCTTAAGTCATCACGTAGGATCAGTGGATCTCCTTCCGAGTACATGTTTCTGAATTATCCACTATTAGATCTTTCCCTTAAACCCCATCTTGAATATTTATTATTAATGTCAAACAAGTATGAATGTGTGCAAAACATATCAAGAATAGCATGACATGATCATGTGACAAGTTCAATTTGCAATATAAATATGTACGGGTGCAAGATAACTCATAAAAGAATTAAAAGATCAAATCTCTAGTTCAGGACAGTAAGACCATACTGTAGTAAAACTGAAATTTCCGTTGTTACAAACATAAAAATCTGAATCCGTCGAAACTTCTAGAAAATAGACTCCCAACTGAATCCAGAGAATATAAATAAGTAATATAGTGTTTCACAACAACATAACTCAAAACTGATTTGAATCCAGAAAATACGTTCAACCAGAAATCAGTAAATCGAATTCACAGTTAGGTAAACAGCATCAAAACACCTCAAATAAATCCAAAAAAAATCTGGGGTATTTTCCTATATGTCCAGCATCAGAATATAAAGTTTCATAATTTTCCAGTAAAATTAGTTTAGCCAACAAAAATTAGAAAACATCAAGAAACGATAGTTTGGCAAATCTAGAATTCTCAACACTGCTGTACGAAAACTGCGATATCTCGCAAACCGTGAAACGAAATCCAAATCCGCCAAAGGGAGAAGAAAATAGAAAAAACAATCTAACTTTCATATTTTATAAATATTTTTCATACAGGAAAAGGAATTAGGGTGAAATTACAAATCTTTACAGAACAACGAGCAAAATTTAGCAGGTATAGTTTTTATAAACAAGCATGAAATGGCATATAAACTCATCAATAAAATTTACCAAAATTCTGGGTAATCCCTAATTAGATATAGAAAGACTGGCCAAAATTTTAGATTAAAATAATATGCTTATCACTAGTATCAAAATAATTTAGCCATCAAAATCATTAAGAAACGAAATCTGGAATTGAAATACACCTCTGTAGTAAAACAACCATATCTCACACATACGAAAACAAAATCGATCAAGGTCAGAGGGGTTAGAAAGAAGACGAATTCTCTAAAAATCATGCTTTATACTGAAATTAAGATTCTGACCTTAACATGGTCTAAATTACTGATCAAGACAGATTATCGGCAAAATATCGAATTTTCTTTAGGAACAAAACCATAATGAATCACACGAAACTGGGTTGAAACATCACTAAATATAAATTAGAGTCTACTAAGTGTCCGAACAACATGAAATATGGTATACGACATGTACACAACAAGTGTATCACACGGATCTCATAAGCACACGAGTTCTCATAGTTTTTCACATATACATCACATCAAGAACAGCAAAACCTAAGCTGTTTCATGTCAAATTTTGTGTCGTGAGGCAACTATGGTCAATAGCACTATAGAGACAATACTCATCAACATATATCACACACTAGTTGTTTCTAGAACCCAACTACACTACAAGCAGTATTTATGACTTGTATCATACAAAGAAATTGAGTACAAGTTACTTGCCTTAACTGACGACAAAAATGACTCCAAGCAAGAATAACCAGAACGGATTTTCGGAGCAACGAACACCACGAACCACGAATAAAATCCACGAACGACTACGAACAAACCCAAGAACTCGCACAGAACACACGAAACAAGAAATCCAACGGCACAACCACGAACAACGACTCCACAACACACGAACGAACCCAACAACAAGCCACACGAACCCAACTCACACACCAAGAGAGGGCGAGGGAGGGAACAACGGCTAAGGTGCTGCTGCTGTCGACCGAGGGCAGCACACAGCTAGCGCAGCGCTGACTGACAACGACGGGGAAGCACAGGCCACTACAGCCGCTGCGGAGGAGCATCAGGAGGTGCTCGGATGCTGCCTGGCATGAGGGGTGAGGCGCAGCAGGAGATCGCTGAGTTGCCGAGGTGGGGAAAAGGACAGGGAGAGAGATGAGAGATTGGGAGAGGAAAAACGGTGGGGAGAGGCGGCTGCATGGGGTATATATATAGGTTAGAAGTCTAGGGTTAGGAGGGGAAGGTGGTGACGGCACAGTGGATACAAACCGGGTCGGGTAGGGTATAGGTGTTGGGTTGTTTTGGGTAGTATTGTGAACGGGTACAGGGAATGGGTTAATATAGGGTATAGTTAAAATGGGTAATAATAGAATCAGGGTATTGAGAAGTTAATTATTGGTTTTATATATTATTATTTTTTTTGAAAAACAACTCATGGGTTAATAATAGGTTAATGGTTCATGGCCCAGGAGTAATTAAATGGGTTTGGGCAAATCTGGATGTAGGGCTTGGGTTGAAACGGGGTATGAGATTCAAAAAAAAATTGATAGGGCAAAATGAATGAATTAAAATAATAGAGTGGAACAAAAATATAAATCTAACAGTGAGAATAAAAAATAATGGCACGAGCAAAAGAACAAATCCAAAAAGGAGACAACCGACTCAAGAATCCAAATAAAAGATGATGAAACAATAAAATGAATATATTGAAACAAAAGATCCAATATACGGTCCAAGAAAGATACAAATAGAGAGAAACACCAAAATGAAAAATACAATCAAAAATACACAAAACGAAAAAAACAAGGGTTACAATCTCGATGACCAGAAAGCTTGTTGTGTAAATGGTATACATCGCCAATTCACCATGTTTCCTTACATTGGCCACTACTATTGTTGATTCACTTGTCATTGGATATCAACCAAGTGATCAAAGACAATTATGAGTGTCAGTCAAAGACATTTCATGTCGAATTTCTAAAGCTGTGAATTTTGTAAAGACATTTGATAATCTATACGTGTCATTACAAATGAAATATAGGTGCTAAATATGATAAACATTAATTACTCTTAGATTCATCATTTATTTTCATCTCTATAGCAAATTATATATATATATATATATATATATATATATATATATATATATATATATAATCCAAAATAAGAGAGGGTCTTACAAATTCATCAATATTATATATATATAATCGAAAATAAGAGATGATCTTACAACTTCATCAATACGTTAATCTCATATTCTCAAACGTAGGGCGATGGCGAGGATAGTGATAGCGATGGGCGACAGCGAGGATAGTGGCGTAACGGTGAACGACAATAGCCTGAATTTGGGCGGACGGGCGAACGACGACGGCTTGGATTTAGGCGGACGGGCGAACAACGACGGCTGGGTTTTGTGTTGGTGTATGCCCTAAAGGTCAGTTGTGTATTGACATTATTAGTTTACATTGTATCATGACATTTATTTTCTGTTGAAGCATTTTATTTATTGTGAATTAAATGAACAAAACAAAGTCATTAGAATAGTAAGTTCAATGTCATGGGATATCAAGTGCATGACTTGATTGTGAGATCCTATTGGCTGAAATCAGAACAATATTCTTAAATGTCCCTACTCAGGTATTATTGTGAATTAGGACAACGATAATATATAGAGACTAGTGTGTGCGTAGATTGATGACCATTCTTACGGGCCATGGATATGAGATATCAAGTCTTCACATGAGTACATATTAGAGTAATAATGTACTGGCCTGATCCAACATGAGAACGTTGTATGGATCGTTACATGAGTGTCATAAACGATTCTCACAGTGACCATGGTGTATGTAATTCTTTGACTTGAAGTCACTACGGTCCCCTACTTGAGAAGTTATATGTTTTAATGCCGTCAAACGTAGATTGTAATAAAGTGTTTATAAAGTTGACTATTTGATATACTACAAATGATGCGGAGGGATGTGAGTGACTTAGATAGGATTTGTCCCTCCTACATAACATGAGTGATATCTACGATTCCCTTGATTGAGTGAGACTGCAAAATGCATGGTCATACTCAAATAAGTCAATATGAGATATTGAGCTCATTTGTTTTAATAAGTCTACTCGGACATAAAGAAACCAAAAATTGAACTATACAAGAGTGACACACTATGCCTTGTGGTCAATTGAGATATCTGGACAAAATGACTAAACTATATGGTAACATTGGTCACTGATAGGTTATGTCAAATCACTACATTTTCGTTACTTGAGTATTAGTATGTATTGCTAGATACCGCTCACTATTTGTAACACTAGAATAGGATTTTAGTATTACTGTCAACATAATAGGAACCTACAGGGTCACACACTTAGAATGGATCAAAATTTAAATTTAAATTCATGAGATGAATTTAATTGGGAATCTTAGTAAGACTTGGACTCCTGATATGATTGGGTAAGTAATTAGATTAAATGGGTCAACTAAAGTTAGAAGGCCCACACACGAATCTGACCTAGGTCAGGTTGTGAGTCCAACCACCTCACCATTCTCTTGGGGTTGATTTTCTGTACCTATATGTACGATATATTTATGTGGAAAAGATACATGAGAAAACCCTAGCCGTCACAGAAACTGTGTGAGAGAGAAAGAGATCGTGAGGAACATCCCCTTCCCGCAGATAGCACCGCGGTGTGAGGGAGAGCTTGATTTGATCCGTTCGTATGGATACAGTAGAGGCATCGCAACCTTTACAGTGCTGTGATTGGCATATGTCGGAGACACCAGATGCATCTTTAAGATATAACTCTTAAACACGATTTATGGTTTTCACATAGGGCTGTAAATCGAACCAAACGGGACCGGACAGCCATATGTTCAAGCTCGGACCGAAATTCTACTCGGACGGGCTTAGGTCCGGCTCGGTCTAGGTTGGATAAAATTTTTATAATCCGGGCTCGGTTCGTTATAAAAGCAAAATGTTATGTTTGTTCGAACGGACCGGACTCAGACCGGACTCGATAAAGCATCAGACCTAATAATTGTTCAAGTTCTATTCGTATAACAGTTCGGACGGTCCACGGTGGGGCCATTTGTCGAGCCGGACTCGGACGGACGACATACCGTCATGTTCATTTTACAGCCATATTTTCGCATTGATCCATGGCTATGTTTCGATATTTTGTGATTTTTTTCGCTGTGTATTTATTCTGTGATTGCCCTTGAAACCTAACATTTTGGGCGAGGGTTGACGATGAGGTTAGTCGTAGTGAAGGGCGACAGCGAGGATAGTGGCGGAATGGCGACTGCTTGAATTTGGGCGGACCGGTGAACGACAACTTGATTTTGGGCAAAGAAGAGTTAGTAGGGTTTGGTTGGGGGGTTGTTTTTGTTTTTGTTTTTGTTTTATTAAGTAAAATGTGTGGTCTGCATGTGTTAAGATAGATGTGAATTCCTACTTTTGCTCTATTTTCTTTATTTTAAAATGGAGAAAGGAGAGAGAGGTAGACCTATTAGTATAATATAAACTAGTGTACCCATGTGGAATATTGCACAAACTTATATAATATAATATAATATGGAGTATAACCCGTGCATTATTGCACATATTTTTTTTAAAAGAGAAAATAATAAAACTTTTTTTTGAAAAATTCTTCTAATAACATCTATGTAATAATGTACGATTTTTAAGGTTTGATTAAAGGATATAATTCTAATACAAAATGAAGAAAGAGTGGGATGGTTGCCTCCTCATTTTGCTCTCGTTTTTTTTTTCAAAACGAAAAAAAGGAAAAAATTCTTAAGCCAAAAGTGGTTTAGCATCATATTTTATATATACTAGTATAACCCTGTGCAATATATTGCACTTTTTTTTTTAAATGAGAAAATAACAAAACTATTTTAGAATAAAAAAACTAATAAAATCTATACAATATATACGCTTTTTAAGGTTTGATTAAGGGATATGATTACATTACAAAATCTGGATGGATAAATAGTGGGGGGTTGCATCATACATTTGCTCGCTTTTTTTTTATTTTTAAAAGAAAAAATTAGAAAAATCCTTGTTAAAAAAATGATTTAGCATAATATATTGTATAGAGTATGAAGTATAATAATTATGATCAATTATGATCATATTCAGGTATACTAAAAAGAAGAACAAATGAGAATGCAAGCTAAATGATCTTACCTTGAATCCGAAATCCAGCTTAGAGCAAGGAAAAGCAGCACTTGCGCTTTCTCGTTCCCTAAAATGAAAGCAATCAGCGGATTGGAAAGTAATGAGAAAGTAATCAATGGAAGGCCGTGAAAGGTATCATGACGTACACATCCGTTATTTATATTGCATTAATGTTCAAGGTATAAGAACAAGATTCTTAATGTTCAAGGTATAAGAACAAGATTCCGGCTAAAATTGAAAAAAAAAATCCTAAACTATCTTATATATGCAGAAAATTTCACTCAATTTTTTTTATGCAGAAAACCACACTCAACTATGTTGCGAAAAACCACATCATGACTCCGTTAGGGTTCCGTTATACGAGTAATTTTTTGCACCCATAGTTGAGTGCGGTTTTCTGCATTAAAAAAAAAGGTAAGAGAGGTTTTCTGCATCAAAAAAAAGGTGGGTGAGGTTTTCTGCATATATGAGATAGTTTAAGGGGATTTTTTCAATTTTAGCCTAACGGAGTCATGATGTGGTTTTTCGCACCATAGTTGATTGTGGTTTTCTGCATAAAAAAAAGGCGAGTGAGATTTTCTGCATATATGGGATAGTTTAGGGGGGTTATTTCAATTTTAGCCTAAGAATCCTGTACATCTTGCTTGATCCAGCTTGAAGATGGAATTCTAAGGTAAGTTCAGAGTGCTTAGTTTGTGAATTTTTGCCGTCATAGGCCACTTTTTGAAAATATCTGCGATTATGGGTATTAGCGTTCGTGGACTAACTTGTGCCACGTCAGCAGCGGCCGCTATTCTCATTAGCGATCTATTCATTTTGAACAGGGGTGGCCGATCATACCGAAATTAGCCAACCGACCGGTTTTCCAACCGAACCAATCGATTCGGTACCGAAAAATTCGGTTACCAAAAGTATGGTACGGTACAACCGTACCGAGTTCTAAAATCCGGTTCGGTTTCGGTATGAATATGGTTCAATCGGTATTTTATCGTACCGTACCGAATAGTTAAATATTAAATAAATATATTTATATTACATATATATGGGATATGCTCAGTTGAAAACGGGTTTGTTTTCACGGGTTGGAAAACACGAATCTGAGCCATCGGATCGATCATGATCGCGATCAGCGGCTCAGATCGAGCCCGCCCATCACCCTATATGACTTAAGTGGCGGAGGGTTATTTTGGGAATTTCGTCCCAAATAACTCTTCGCCTGATTCGTTTTGAAAAAAATGATATAACCTAGGCCGTTGTTCCCAACAACAGCCTAAGTTATAAAAAATTGAATCATAGGCCGTTGTTTGGAACAACGACCTTGTTTTCAATATTTATAACCTAGGCCGTTGTTGGGAACAACGGCCTAGGTTATAAAATTTCTATAAATAAAATTTCTATAAATTTTTATAGAAATTTTATAACCTAGGCCGTTGTTCCCAACAACGGCCTAGGTTATATTATTTTTTTTAGAATATGTTCAGCGAAGAGTTATTTGGGACGAAATTCCCAAAATAACCCTCCGCTCAACAATTGAAACGGGTTATGGGGAGGCAGATCTGAGCCGTTGATCACGATCATGATCGATCCGATGGCTCAGATCGCTGTTTTCCAAACCCGTGAAAACAAACCCGTTTTCAACTGAGCATATCCCTATATATATATATATATAACATAGAAGAGAGGTCAAAATATGGCATTGACAACAAAGCCTTTGTGCAATTTTTTTGTTTGGCCAAATGAATTCTTTTTTTCTCGATTCAGCAATGTTAAGGACTTCACTATGTGATGTGTTCATGCTTATTTTGAAGCCTTAATCCAAGTCGATTGCAGTCAATGGCTAGACCTCTTTGTGCCATTGATTTCGTTCATAGCACTCTGCCAAACTGGAACCGTTATTGGTCAAACTGCACTACCGGAGCATGCATTAGAATGTGAAGTAAGATTGAATCTAAGAAATTTCTATTTTACAAGCCAACTCATAATATATATAAATTATATTTTAAGTGAAAAATAAAACTGAAACATGAACTAACTAAGAATTGAGGGATCTGAAAATGAATTGTTTCAATGCATTGCCAGCATTCTTGATGAATGTAAATGTCAACTAATAATCACACCTTCACCAACTGTAGTAGTAGTGATTGAACATATTCTTTATATGTTGCATGATATATTATGAAATTCGATCATTAATTTTTGTGTTTCTTCTAATGTGTAGGTTAGGTAGAAGTCAGGCATCTTTATGTTTCAAGATGCAAACTATTTTTGTGTTTCTTCTAATGTGTAGGTTAGGTAGAAGTCAGGCATCTTTATGTTTCAAGATGCAAACTTCAGTTCAAAGTGATTTTGGATATACAAACTTGTAGGATAATAAATATATGTTTATAAGTTAGATCTTTACTTTCGGTTGTGGAATTAGACTAGTTATCCAATTGCTTTCTTCTATTTCCTTAACTAGGTCAGACATTTTGTATTGTATAAATGTACTAGATTTGCCCGTGGGCACGTGATGACTATTTTGGCAAATTGTGTTGTCAGACGAACAAGGGCTACTGATGTTATCCTTTTGCTACTTTTATGAAGTTTATGCTTATGCTATTGTTCCCTGCTTGCTTTTGGAATGAAAATGGATTTGTAGTCTATTCTGTTTTTGTTTCCGTAGTTGTGTGATATTGTTAACTTGTTATTTTTATTGGTACTGATATTTGCTAAGGTAATTGTTGGGTCATATTTGGTATAACACCAATACCAAACCGTACCAACCGAAGTAATCGGTATACCGAACTTTTTGGTTGGTAACAGTTTGCATATTTTCAAACCGAACTAGTTTGGTATGGTAATGGTACAATGTCAAAAAGTTTGGTACCGTACCGAGCCCACCCCTAATTTTGAATGCCGCTAATGGGAATAGTTGTAACACCCCGAATTCCAAATAAGACTGAATTCGAAGTTCCACAGGATCTTTACACTTCGCTTCATACAATTTTACAAAGAATTTAAAACTTTTATTACAAAAATAATTACATCAACGCAGCGGAAATATAAATTACAACATGATACATGAATTAAACAACAACTTGAACATTTCTTTAAGCAACATTCATTCTTTAGTCTTGTCAATCACTTTATCCTGCATAGAAACTGTGGGCAAGTCAGTTGCATACAACTGATGCTAGGATATAATACATCAATTTCTCCTACTTAGAAAGCACACACTTGTCACAAACAAAGCTAAGGGGACTATCCTATTGATGTCGTGTGTGAAATGTGCACTTAGTCCTTAATACAGTTATTTATATTAGATGACACTAATGTGCACTTATTCAGATTCTATGCATCTCATACTACATAGGTCCGAGGGAAAGCCCTTAATCGCTCTTCATCTTGTAGGGTTGGTTCCCTCGCCATGAGTTAAACTACTACAGTAACTACGGTAAGTATCCTAGGTGTTCTATGAGTTACGAGCCCATATCCAGACATCCTGAAGAGAATCCCACGCACTAACATGACGCATCATGCAGGCATCATATGGACAATTCGCCTCCGCCATGAAACGATGGCACTACGTAGTCACCGAGCACCCCACAAGCGTCACCAACGGTACAATATCCTGGAGAAGTATCCACGCCCTGACATGACGCATCATGTGGATATCCTGTGAACACTCTCACACCGTAGATTCAGGGCCCTCATACTTATGTTTTTCTCTTACTTTCATCACATCTCCACTATGTGTCTAATCCTTAGATAATTGAATCATGAATAAAAATCAATACTCTAGAATTAGCGTTACCTCTACATCGGTCGTAAACATCGATCATTAACCATGACCCCAACTTGGTCTTTATTTATCACATTTCTCTTTTCAAAATTTCATTTATGCCGATGTGAGGACTTAGCTAAAACTCTAGTCTCAATTCTCTTCTCATGCTCATTAAAATGAGAGTATACAAATTCACAATTTTCACATTTCATCATGTTTCTTTTACTTTATTTTTCCTTGCACAATTGCATAATTTTAATCAACAATCCCTTATCTAGTCTTACTCTATTTTCCATATCAGAATCTCATTTTGAAACTCTACATCAAATTTCTCTATATTCAAGAATGTTTATTATCTTTAATCACAAAAAAAAACCATATTCTAAGAACTTTTATTAATCTCTTTTCCCCAAACATTGCTTCTAATTCTCATTATAATAAGTCAAAATATTGTAGAAAAATTTCCGTGAAGTCTAAGTATTTTTCTAAGATTTCTAATAATTTTCCCAATTTTTTTACACTTAAAAACCATTTTAAAATAACAAAATAGAAAGAAAAAAAAACCAAATTTTCCAAAAGTGGCCAAGGTCGGATTCAAACCCACGCACAAACCCCCCGCCTGTGAATAGTGATTGTCTTAAGTCGCACCCAAGAACCAAAAAGTCCAAGACGACTAACTGTTTTATATAGAACTTAAATTATACTTAAGTTTTGAATTTCGGGTTTGAGTAAAAATCGGATTTCAGAAAAACAAAGTCTCTGGAGTGACTCGAACCCAAGACCAAGTCTCCGCTCAGCTACAGTAACAGTACTAAAGTGCACCCATTGACCAGTAAGGCCTGGGTGACTAACCAATATGAACTGAGTTTTATAACTCAACTCACTGTTTATTAATGAATTTTCACAATTCTAAATCTTTTTAATTTTCTTCTCCTCTATTTTTGTATCATAAAAATTTTCAGATTCTCAATCTTAGAAATTTGCAGCATAACAGTAATTTAAAAATCATTATTTTGATATTTAAAGTGAATTCTCTTCCCAATTTATATTTTAAGTGTACATTTTCGACTTTGAAATGCAACCATGATTTCTTTACAATTTGGCAATACAATTTTCACAAAAGGATGTTTACTTACTTTTATTTCTAAAAAAAAAAATCTAGGACATATTTCCTTTTATTTTCACATTAATGTTGCACTACTTAGAAAAACACATATCAATAGTTTAATTAACAAACTAGTCATTCACAAGCAAATTTCTTAATCTAGCATGGTTCAAAAATACATATTCTATCTATTTTAATAGTCACAATCATATCAATTATCAACCAATTTATCAAGAATTCATCTCATTTCTAATTACTCTCTTTTTAACAATCATATGGCCAATTTAACTAGTTTCTCTTAGCATATTCATCAATTCAATTCCTAGTATGGTATCTACATTAGAAGTAGAGAAATCACCCACCTTAATTGAAGAAACAAAGAAAACTCCTAGAAAAACTCCTTGAACACACGATCCTCTCCTAGTTGTGAGCCTTCTCCTCTTTGCTTGTGCACACCAAGAGCCTTCTCCTTGCTTAGAATGAACCCGAGCTCCTTCCTTCTCCTCTTGATGTAGGCCGGCCTCCAATGGTGAAAGGGAACACACAAAAAGCACAACTCTCAATCTTTTCTTACACACAAATTTCTGCAACTCTTTATTTTCTTCTCACTCTTTACAATTTTCTAATGGTGCAAAGAGATGAATGACTGGGGGGGGGGGGGGGGGGGGGGGGTGCTATTGATACACTACTCAAGGCAAAATGAAGGGTGGAGATGCATTTAGATGAGTTTAGATGAGAGGCTAGAATGCATTTAGGAGTTAGAACAACTACCCATGATCACACAACCACCTCACCACTCTCTCCATCTCTCCCACCTCCTCTTGAACAATCCGGCCACCTTTTCATGCACAATTGCACGTGCATGTGCAATGCAAGCACCTCTCCATGCACACCTAGTTACTAAATGTTCATGTGTTATTAATTAACTTGATACAAAAACAAGTCTACCCTACAAGTTGCCTCATTTAAGAGAGAATAAACTATTGTGCTTATTTTAGTGGGCTAAAAATCCATGGGCTCTTAATTTATTTAATTAATTTAATTAGTGTGGGCTAGAATTAAACAATTAGGCCTTTAAGAATTAATAATAAATACTAATAGCCATTTTAAAAGAGAGGAAATAAAATACTTGTTTATGACATAAAAATAAATAATTTTTAAGGGTAAATGTATATAAATTTGCACGTGCAAAACACGTGAAATCAAACAAAACTTATATTTAATTAAATGAAAATTCAGGATGTTACAATAGCAGCCTATGTTTTAAATGTTTTTGATTTTTTTTTTTGTTGTCGCTATTCCCACTAGCGACCTTAGTATATATGGGTCGCTGATGGGATTAGCGACCTCGAATGAATGTATTGAGACACTTAGCGATTCCTAAAGAGCTTTCTCCAAAAATTTAAAACTGAGGTCGCTATTCTCGCTATTCCCAATAGTAACCTCAGTAGGAAACACAATCTCCTTATTCTTTGTAAAATTTGCAAAATAGTCATACAACTAAGACCTCTATTCAGAATAGCGACCTTAGTACAATAAATGTCTCTATTCCGAATAGCGACCTTAGTTTTAAAAATAAATTGATTATCATTTTTTCAGAGAGAAAAAGCTCTCTAGATTTTGCTAAGTGTTAGAATACAGCTCATTAAATGTTGCTAATCCCATTAGCGGCCTCTATATACTAAAGTCGCTAGTGGGAATAGCGACGACAAACAAAAAATTTAAAAAAAATAAAAAATAGATCGTTATTCCCATTAGCGACCTCGAAAATGAAGAGGCCGCTAGTGGGAATAGTGGCCACTGCTGACGTGACACAAAGTAGCCCAAAAGCGCTAAGTTGGGAAACTGACCCAAAAATGCAAATATTTTCAAAAAAAGTGGCCTATGTAGGCAAAAAAACTCATAGTTTGTTTCATCAACTTTTAATGATGGGTTTTTAACATGCACACCCTACAAATATGATAATATCATATATATCCCTCACAAATATATTTTCGTATATACCCCTAACAATTTGGACTTTATTTCATATTTACCCCTATGTTAGATATCGCTAAGTTAACTATGATTTTACCCTTACGAAACAAATAGAAATCAAATTAAAAGATGAGATTAGACAATCAAATGATAAAAGAATTAAGAGTTTTAAGGAAAATAAATGAGAAAGCTTATAATCCATCATTAAAAACAAAATTGATGGCAATTTTGGAGAAGTAACGTGAGGAAGAATATGTAGTTTTCAAAGATACACTGTTAGTTTGTCCATTTCTTGAAGAAAAAAAATGAAGAAATTTTGAGAAAAGTTAATGAGTCTCGGTTAGATTAATAATTGCCCGCCCGGATTTACAAGGATGAAGAATATATAGTTTGAATGGTAGAGAAGAGAATATTCCAGTCATTTTTCATTAAGTACATTAAAAAACTGAAAATTTCCTTCGTTTTGATTTTTTTTTTTTTAACTAGATGGGTAATTAAGAGATATGGTATATATTGTTGGGGACAAATATGAAAATACATATTTGTGAGGGGCATACATGATATTCACATATTTGTTAGGGACATATATGTTAAAACCCCTTTAATGATTAACTTAATTATATGTTGCCATACTTAGTTTTAATTATCTATATTTTTTTGTTGATGAAATACTCAGAAGCATCCCAGTGATCCCACATTCTGGAAATTGAGCCAAAAGATCAGTTATACTACTGACATGCAAATTAACTTCCTATAAGAAATTGAATCCAAATCTTTGTCTGTAAACAGATGAACACATGAGGCTGACAAATAATGTCCCGACAGATTGGAGCGATAGATTAGGTAGGCTCTTCAGACATTATGAAAAAAGAGATACGTACATGATAGATGTTGAACTAGATGATTTTTGAAAAAATTCCTTTTAGGAATTAGAATAAAGTTGGAGGTGAAAAAATACAAGAGACTTATTTTGTTCCAAGGAATGGATTCCAATTTAAGTAAGGAATAAGAAATATGAAAATAAGGGCTTCTGTTCGTAAAATTTGTTCGACTAGCTGATCCGTAGGCGTGGACGTACTTTTGTGCTCATAGGCTAGCTGGATGGGCAGAATGCATCGTTGGTTAAGGTGTTTTTTTTTTTTGAATTTATTCAGTCATGCTTGAAGATCACTGGGTTTTATCGATTCAATGTTTAATTATAGGATCTTGGTTGGCGGAGCATCATCCCCATATCACAACACATGAGGAGCCAATATCCTGGATTGCTTCTAATGTACATTAAACAAGTTTGATGGCGTAATTGGCATATATTATGTCTGTTGCATAATTTTGATGGATAGGTAATATTGATATACAGTTACGTTTTTTTTAACATGATGTTGTTAGCAATGCTCGAGAGTTATGCTCAAAATTAACAGAATTTACTGTACATTCTGTCAAAAAGGAGAAAGAAAAAAAAAGTACAGTACTAGTGACACATTCAAGTATTTTAGTGTAATTTAGCCAACACAAATTATTGCTCAATTAAAAACATTGTCATATATACAACGAATAATCTGAGTAACTCTTCTGGTTAGTAGTCCAGTAATATCTGAAATGCATCATGCAGCTCGAAGATTTCTCTGTGTGATTCTAAAAGGAGTGTTCTCATCAGCTGGCCTCCAAAATTATACATACAATTACGTGTGTATATATATTCATCAAAGGCAGTAATTGCAACTAAGATCTGAGTTTCTGGTAATACCACATCAAACTGCTGCAGGACCTCCATGAACTTGTAATCTGGTTCAGTAAACGCTTCATCTTCGTCTGGTCAGTAAAGTACAAAACTAATGAGATAGTCTACTTCAAATATAATCATTTGTGCATCATCTCATATTAGATGCAATATTTGTTTTTATTTTCTAAAAAGAAATTAATTTGCAACATCTTTTATAATCTTCACTTGTTCTAAATTAGAGCCAAAACATTTGTTGTTGCAATCCATTTTTAGTCAATGTAAGTATCAAAAGTACAAATGTTTTTTGCTTTCAGATAAAAATTCCCTACAATTTTTGCAAGTTAATATAAAACTGTTATATGTAAGACAACAGAAAAATTGTTCTCATTTATGTTTGGTTGTCTTATTAGTTCACAAGTTCTTAGCTTTTTATAGTATTTCAGAAAATTTAAATTAAATTATTTATACAGAAAAATGTGAAAGATAAAAATGCTTATAAAATTAGTACAATTCACATACATTAATGTCCGATACAATTGGTTCATAACCACGCGGCCTTCTTCTAAATACTCTTTGAACCCATAATCTTACTTTTGTTCGAATTTCTCTTCGCCTCCTCTTTCTCTTCTGTAAAAAAAATTTAACAAATGAACCTCAACCTCAAATCTTTATTCATTTCTGCAACTTTTTTTTTTGGTATATATAGCACAGCCAATTTATATATATTGATAAGTTAAGGGGGAGGGAAACAAAAATAACTACAAAGTATGTAATGATTAAACAGTTTAATATACAATTAAGTATCAACCAAATAACAAAATCATAATTTGGCTTATTTCTTTAGCTTACACAGTTATGGTTATTCTTGTACTTGGCCTTCCAACTCTTCCACCTGAGTGACCGTGGCGGTGGTGGTGACGATGACTCCCTAGTCTGCGTCTCCTGTTGTTGCTCTAAACTCGACTCCCGGAGCTGATGAGAGTAGCCCAGCAACATCCTCCGCCTATCATACCCATGCGCTGTGTGGGGTTTGTTGTGCTCACTTTGCCGGTGACTGGCCTTTAGTCTTTCAGGTGCTTCCTCGCAGATACTGATGAGAACTTTGTGGTCATTTCCTTGCATTTTTTTGCATAGAATGTTTTATTAATTTCGGAATTCTTCAATGTAGATAGTCCTTCAACAACAATTTTTTTTCAAAAAATGTTAGATAACGGAGAATATATAGAACTAATGGAGCTGAACCTTGATCCTATTATGGTGGGGGACCATTTGTATCCGGTTGTATATAAGGCTGACTGATTCAGTTTTCCTTCGGAAAATTCTCCCCATATTTCTGAATGTTCTGAAGAAATATGGCTACTATTTATGTTATTTTCAGAAATATAATTGGCTTCAAACTAATTATAGTTTTATGCCTATTACAACCTTTTTATGCCTGTTACAACTTTTAGACGACCTTGGAGAAACGAAGCCCGCTTATTTTCAATAAAGATAAAGATATGGGTGTGTTTGGTTCGTAGATTAAAGTATTCATAGGAATGAGGTATTCTCAATAGTATAATGAAAGAAATAAGTATTCCCATAAATACTACTTTGCTGTATCAACATTGTATATTCCAAGAGTCAAATAGTGATGTGTTTCCATGCCCTAAGCACCAGTACAACTCAAATTATTAAAGAAAAGAAGATGAAAGTAACTCATACAAAGTAAACTACTAACTGAATAGCATAAAATATTCCTATTTGGAAGTTGAAACCAAAAACCGGTAGTACTGTGAATGAAAAGCCTCAATAAGATGTCCATCCAGGTTGCGCACAGTAGGACCAAGCATTAGAACATACTTCAATTTCACTCTCTTGAGACAAATAAGTGCAGAATCTTGTGACCAATCTTGGCAGTCAAGTAGGCACATTCAAATTACACATCCATTCCAAACACATAATACCAAAATCTTCAAAGGATTCAATGCAGAAATATACTTGGAATAGTAATGCCTCATTCTTGCGCATACTAAGTTACTAACCGAAGCATTTTGATATGAAACGATATTTTATACACATCAAGTAATCAAGTGAACACACTTCAATCACAAAAAGCAACCAACTATATAATTCAACTAGTTCAGGTACACATTTTCCCACCAACATACAACTACAAGCAAGCTGCTTAAGAATTAGTTTCTCAATGTTGCATGATTGTTTCACGAACTCAGTGCTACAGCAAACAACTACAACATGAGAACTCAGAACACGAGTCCAGCACTCGAGCTTGGGATGTTACAATGTTTGGGATCCAGATTCAAATTACAGTACTTTTAGAATTTGTCTCAGATAAATTTCGGGATCCTAGAATTCACACCACTTGGCAAAGCCCTCCTTTTCAGCTAGACGCAGATAAGCACTCCACAGAAGAAAGAGAATTTGTCCGTGTATTCTTTTCCAATGACCCCTATAGTTAAGCAGCACTGCGTCTGTATCAGTTTATCTGGAACACTATGATCACAAAACATGATAAACTGTAAGTAAAACTGAAGAAGAACAAACAAACAAACAAACAAACAAACAAACAAACTACTTTTGTCTCTCAAAAAAAGATATGCAATATAAAGGTGACTCAATATAGGAAATTTCAACAACTAAAATGAGACAATGGCACATAAGAAAGGTCAGATCCTGAATGAGCAACTTTGAGTGTTTCATGCAATAAGAAGCGATACAATGGATATAATCCAAAACAAGTGCAAACCCAGCGAGAGCTTACTCTGACATAGCAATTCAGAGAGGAAATTTAAAAAAAAGAAAAATCATTCAATGAAGTGTTTTTTTTTTTCCCTTCGTTTTTCTGGAAAGAATTCAATGAAGTGTATTTTAACAAATTAATTTTGTCCGATTTGCCGAATGAAGGACCTGTGAACCACACAACAACAAAAAGCCTACTATAGTCATCAAAATGTCCAATTTTTATCAATCATTAATTCAGATATTTAGAAGACAAAACCTATAGCAACAAATGATTCTAAATACATAACACAAAGTTAGCTCATATGGGCATGGCAAGAAATGAATCACAGGTTCAGAATGACTTAGGATTGTCAAAAGCTTATGGAGTCATCACCTGCATAGTCCAGAGGCTAATCTCTAAGAAGCATAACTAGAATGAGAAATATATCTATAAAAAGTGATCTGTCCTTAGCCTTCTGATCAGTCCTCAGCCTTCAGAAATTATTTTTCAACTTGGTGCTGACGGCAACCATGGACAGTAAAGGGACATCCATACAAAATATACTGGCTGGCTAACTGAAGACATGTCTTACGATCCATAATATCTATGTTGTTCATGCCCAAAAAAAAGATACTCCACTAAATGAAAGCTCAATCAGTAGAAAATTTAATAAATTCATACCTTGAAAATCCATCATAACCCATTTGAGAACATTGTACACCATTATGCAACCATATCCCGTTAACCACCTGGAATTACACAAAAGGCACTCCTTTAGGGTTTGTTGAGAGACCAGAGTTCTTTCTTGTTGGTAGATTTTAGGAGGAAGGTTACGATGAACTGGCATTCTATGGGCAATGGGAGAGACTAACACTAGTCTCTCCATCAGCTTATATTCCCAATTCTAGGAAATAAGCGACTAAACTTATTTTCCAACGAATAGTAATAAAAACCTGATTGGAGATGAACTATTAGAATAAGCATATTAGGTTCGCTAGAAAACCCAAAAAGAAAACAGCCAAAACTAAACCTACCTCTTCTAATGGATTCCTGCATGTGCTCAATATGAAATCAGCTGCACAAAACATTCCGCAGTAGGATAAATACTTTAAGCTGAATAAAAAAATGTAATGAAAAATAAATAAGCCTACTACACAGACGCACAAAGTTCTCTTACCTTTTACCCAAATTTTGGTTGAACAAATTTGCGACCCAGTGCAGCTGCAATTGGAACCTCCACCTGTAATGAAATAACCTTAATTTTCCATCACACAATTTGTTTCCCATCAATGTCATGTCCCAAAGAAAGAATTCGCAAAGCTGTGGATTTCACAAGCCATGCAGTGAGCTCTGGTTGATTCTCAAGGTTTCTAAGAGGTTGCAGACTGCCATCATCCTTTCGAATGCCATAAATGAACGGGAGGCTTATAGTAAGGAAACTCTCAGGTGGTAAGATTACTTGACTATCAAAGGTAAAACACAACTGCTTCTCAGAATTTGGAGTTGATGGGGGCAGACATTTCGCCTAAAATTACACCCATAAGCAGGAAATATTAGACAAATCTATATATAGGCATTTTGCAACCTTCAAATAACATTACAACTTTACAAGCTTCCATAATTCCCAGATTTAGGGAAAGCGTTATGCCTCCCCATAAAAAGAAATATTTCCTAACAAATTCAATTTGGTTGCACTTCTTTCTGGGTCAAAGTGCATAATGAATATGCGCCCCAAACCAGGGAATCGAAACCATTTCCCATTTGTATATAAAAAACAAAAAAAATATGATAACATATGAAATTTGAGAAAACAAGGAGCATGAAAACAACATTGCCATCTACACTTGCCTCAAACTGTATAACTGGGCAGGTTGCAAGAACTGTAGGGAATGGAGGTGTCACCTGCATATCAGATAAAAGAATACATGAACCTGTCATAAACAGCGAGAAATGGTACTTATCTCGTTAAAACATTTGTCAAAACATTTGTCACGAGAACTATAAGAGAAAAAGGCAAACATATATCCAAAATCCATATAGCATTAGTATGATCTTTTGTGTAAGTTTCCCTAAGTTCTTATACATTTAAATATTGGGTTTCTTCCACACAGGTCCCCAACGATTATTGGAATTCCATATTAGTCCTCCACAATTTGCTAATTTTATATTAGTCCCTTGATCAACTCCGAAAGTGAATAGTCAATTTCTCAATTGTTACATCATGGAAATTCTGATCCATAGAACTGTAGAGTTGTAACTGCGGAATAACTCACCAACAAAGATGCAAGAACAATAGCATCAAAAGCAAGAGAACAAAGAACAACCAAAAGCAACACACAAGAACACACGAGATTTTATCGAGGTTCACCCAATGCAATGGCTACTTCCCCGCGAAGAAGCACTCATGCGATTTCCACTAGAAATATGAAGAACAAGTTTACAAATCTCTTAAGAACTCACCACCAAGGTGTAGGGTTACTCTCTATCTCCCTTTCTCTCAATGATTACTGTTAGATCTTTCTTTTCTTTTAACTTTTTTCTAAAATCGTACACAATACAATATATATAGGTTTACACAACTTCTAATCTCAACCGCTCATCAATCAGCGTCACGACGGTCGACCGCAACACAGTGACGGTCAACCAGTTCATGCCTTCAACTGTACAGCGTCCAACAGAGAGTGGGTTGGTCAACTGCCCGGTCGACCGATCATTCATTGAAGACTGCAGGGTCCAATAGAGAGAGACGGTCGACTGCCCGATCGACCGTACATTTGCCTGTACGTGTGCGGTCGACTGTCCAAGTGCGCTCGACCGCAACTAGTCTGCAGCTGCTGGCTGCTCTGAGCTGCTTGCTCTATTTTCGACTCTTCTTCTTGTCTGTCTTCTCCAACCCCATTATCGTGTGTTTGGATCACAAACCCTAACAATCTCCCTCTTGAAGACATATACATGAAGTCTTTAACCTATTCTTCATTTTTCCATTGGCCTAGTCTAGGCATGTGCCTCTGCGAGTCTCCTGATCAATTAACCTGGAGACAATCCAATAGCAGTATAGCACAGCTGATGTTTCCTGCTATCCACTACCTTTGTGAGCATATCTGCCAGATCTTAGTGCCAAAAATCTTAGATAGCTTCAACTATTTCTTCTCAACCGCCATTCTAATAAAATGATACCTCATTTGAATGTGTCGAGTCCTAGAGTGATATGCTAAATTTTTCGCCAAGCTATGAAGTACTGATACGGATACGGCGACACGCGTACGGGGACACAGGTGCAGGGGATACAGCAATTTTCAAAAAAGTAGGATACGGGATACGGCGGGGATACGACTATATATATATATATATATATATATATATATATATATATATATATATATATATATATATATATATATTGTTAATAAGGAAATGGTAAATATCATTCGTTAAACATAAAAAAGATAAAGCATAAAGACTACAATAATTGTTCACCAACATAAAAAATAACATAAATAAACATAGCAAAGTCACAACCAATATAACACAAGCAGAAATCAAAAAGTGGGCAAGTCTGAAATTATAACAAAAGCTCCATCACATCATGCCTAGCCAAGTTGATCAACATCATCATCATCACCAATTTCCTCAAATAGCACAGCCTCCATATCAGGTTCATCAAGCAAAAGTTCTGCTATCTCAAGCTCCCCAGCACCATCTAAAAGATCAAAAAGATCCCCTCCTACATCCCACAACCTGGTTTCTCCTTGCATATAATGCTCATTCTTCCTTGAAAGTAAGCGAAGATTAGAGTGACAAACACCAAATCTTTTGCACGTTGTGGCAAAATTTTATTTCTCCTAAGCGAATGGATAAATGAGTATGTACTCCAGTTCCTCTCAGCACATGAAGATGAGCATGGTTGTACAAGTAGCTTCAAAGCTAGGGTTTGTAAATTTGGAGCGGAAGTGCCATAAAATAACCACCATTCCTTAGCATCCATATGGGCTCTATCACTCAAAGAATCAAACGAAGAAAATGCATCTGAAGTTCCTGAAAATTTGGTGAACTCACTGATCACCACCCTTCGCTCAACAGGGTCTGGAAAATATCGCTTCACACTTGTTTCTCTCTTCAGAAATTTCATCATCTCTATGAGGTGCAAGCCGATTAGGAGCCTCCTTAAGCCACTCTTCACTATAGTATCTGTATATCAAGAAGCCAATACTTGTTTAAAGGCAATACTTACTGAAACTTATGAATAAAGCAAGCTAAGGATCCTAACATATTATAAAATGCATAAATGTGTTGACTAATTACTAATTACCTTGGATTCAACGAATGTGCTAAGCAATGAAGTGACATGCTGCTCTTGTTTAATCTATCAACAAAAATCTTATGTACGATGTCATAAAAGTTAGATTCTTCATGATCTGCCAAGCCTTCTCTGCAAAAAATTACTTGTTTAACCTTCTCAATCATTGAATCCCACATATCATAGATCAAATGAAGAGCAGGTTTATCAGTATCTGCAAACCGAAGCATATCATAAATGGGAGCAGTGAAGGCAAGTATGTAGTCAATCTTATCCCACCATAGATCATTTAGAATCTTTTCCTTCACAAACTGTGCTTTAATTGGATCATCTTCACGGTAATTAGACCTCCTATCACTAATCACCATTGTTTGCAGTCCTCCTTTTACCAGTTTGAATCTTTTCAACATCACAACAACAGAAGCAAATCTAGTTTCAGCAACTGAGAGTAACTTCAAATTCACAAACTTATTAAACATTGCCAACCTCATAGAATGATTGTTGATGAAATTTCTAATTTGGACAACTGCTGAAGCAACATCAGTAATCCAGCTCAATGCTTCATGTGCCTTATGTGTCTCTACATTTCTTTCTGAATCTGTTGGTGCACATATATTCTTCAGAGCAAGATTAAAAGTGTGCACGACACATGGTGTCCAAATGATCTGTTCAAATTGTTGCTCTATAAGCATCCCTGTCGACTTGCACACTGGGGCATTATCGGTTATGACTTGGACCACATTCTTCGATCTCACTTCTAAAATTACTTCTTTCAAAAGGTTGGCAATAAAATACTTATCTTTATACTCACCTTCACAATTCACTGCTCTTAGAAACATAGGTTGGCTGTCTGCGATAGCCATGAAGTTTTAATCGGCCTCCTTTGAGCATCTGTCCATCCATCAGAAACAATGCTTATCCCTTTCTCCTTCCATGTTCCCTTGATGGGTTCTAAGAGTCTTTCAATGTTTGCTTTCCTTCTGAAGCAATGTAGTTCTCAAGTTGTTGTAGGCTGGAGGAACAAAACCAGGCAGATTGTTGTTAGCCGCATAACTAAAGGCACTTACATAGTATGGACTCCTAGTAAGGTGAAATGGCAGCCCCGAAGCGCAAAACATCCTTGTTATTTCACTTCTCAATTGCTCTCTAGCTTTATTGTTGAAAGCCTTCTCTAGTAGAGAAGACTCTTCTTTGATGTATCTGACCCGCCAACTCTCAAAAAGGCAAATGCTGTTGAACTCCCTTGACTTGAAGAAGAACTGGGTGGAAGTGGGACAGTCGTATAGTTAGACCTCTTCTCAATTTCTTCAATCTCTCTTTGTAATTTGGCTTTCAAAGATGCATCAACTTTCGAACATAGGGCTACACCAACTCCTGAAATTCTGAGCAAGTGAGCTTTGACCCGAGAATATGACCCTGTGAATTGTTTGTTGCAAAAGCTACACTGCCATCTTTGATTTCCACCCTTGTCTCCCAGCTTTTCTATTTTTGTAACATAATTCCAAAATGTTGTAGTATCAGATTCTCGTTGGTTTGCGCCGATGGGGTTCATGCTATCCATCAATAATCAACCTAAAATTGGTTAGCAGAAACTTAGCATTTATAATTGAATTCATCATTGAATTGAATTGAAACTAAACGATTGTATTAAATTTTAATTGTCGCATATTTAGTATATACTTGTTAATAAATTTATGTTTTTTGTTTTTATGTAGATAGATGATAATTGAGAAACATCGGTAATGGGTAGATTTGAGCCGAGCGAGTTTATTTTCTTGTCCCAAAGAAGAAGTGATTCAATGCATTTTTTTGTAAACTACAATGCGACTATGCAAGTTTATTTACAAATGTAACTTGTACCTTGTAAGTGTAACTGTGTGATTGTAATTTTTGTCCAAGAAAAATGTATAATGTTGTTCTTATTAAGTGGAAGTTGTGGAACTATGTTATACCAAGTTTGGAGAGTGAGTCTTTAAAAAGGAAGCATAAACTAACACGTCTTAAATATATAATATGGCTTAACTGGTCTTAAATAAACTAAAGCACAATAGAGAAAAGCAATACTGTTTTTATATGAAAGTTTATCACTTATAACTTAGAAGCAATACATACTACAGTACTCAGTCACAGCAAGATTATTTAGGAAATATAACTCCAAATCAAAATAACTTAAGTATGTGATAACTTGTAAATACTCTATAATAAGAATGTGATCACTTGTAAATCCAAATCATTCACAGCAAGATTATTTAGGAAATATAACTCCAATACATACTACAACTTTATTGACATTTTCAGAAGGCATACACAGAACTACATAACTACAGAAGTAAAGAATGTGATAACTTGTAAATGAAAAGCAGAAGGCATACACAGAACTACAGAAGTAAAGATATAAGAGTACATAACAGAAGTGTAAATAGCATATAGAAAAGAATAGCATATAGAAGTGTAAATAGCATACAGAAGTGTAAATAGCATATAGAAAAGAAAAGCAGAAAACATAAAAAATAAAGCATAAATTAAAAAATAAAGCATAAGTCTACCGTCGAAGTTCGTCGCCGTCGGTTCGTCGCCGTCAACCGTCGAAGTTCTTTGCCATCTTGCTGCGTTGCTGTCGATCCGGAGCTTCGCCACCAATAGGGATTTGGGTAACGATTCGTCGCCGTCGAGAGATTTGGGTAACGAGCGTCGCTGTCGAGGGTAACGATTCGTCGCCGTCGAGGTACTTAGTCGTCGAGGAGAAGATGAGATTGAGGAAGAGAAGTGGAGAATGAAGTTAGGAATTTTGATTGAAGAGTTAGGGTTTCGATCGATGGGGACTGAGTTGAGAGATAGGGATTTGGAAACCGGTGTTTTGAGAGAGGAATTTTGGACGGGCTGTTTTGAGAGAGGGGGAGGAATTGAAACTGAAGAGATAGGGTTTTTTAATGGGCCGGGTTCTTTTTTTACCGTATCCCACCGAATTTTTACCGTATCCCCCCGTATCCTGTTAATAGGCACTGTAGGATACGGCGGTAGACGTATCCCGTCGTATCCCGTATCGAATACGTACGGGTACGGATACATAGGCCTACGTGAAGTATCCGTGCTTCCCAGTCGCCAAAAAAACTGCATTTTGACTGTCACACCATAGCTCACCTATGGGTTGCTCCCTGCCCAACTATTTCATAAGCTCCGAAATCCACAGCATGTCCTTCGTTGCTTCTGTAAGTGCCATATACTCTGACTCCGTGGTTGACTGTGCTACAACCTTTTGTAACTGTGAAGCCAAACTGACAATTGTTCCTCCAACAGTAAACACATATCCTGTAGTACTTCTGTAACCATCATGATCGTCCAAAAAATCTGCATCTACATAACCATGTATTTGCAAGGAATCTCCCCCAAAACAAAGAAAAATCTGAAGTACCTACTAGATATCTAAGAATCCACTTGACTGCATCTCAATGCTGTTTACCTAGATTCTTCATGTAACGGCTGACAACTCCCAATGCTTGTGTGATGTCTGGTCTTGTAGACACCATCGCATACATCAAACTCCCAACGGCTGAGGCATAAGGAATAGCAGCAATTTTCTCTATCTCTGCCTCTGTCTTATGACACAGGTTCATCGATAACTTGAAGTAGCCAAGGGACAAGTGACTAGCCTCGTGCCATCCATATTGAATCTCTTCAACACCTTCTTCACATAGTCCACTTGAGATAACCAAAGCTTTTTGCTTTTCCTGTCTCTACTAATCTTCATGCCGAGGATTTGCTTTGCTTCACCCAAGTACTTCATAGAAAATTCTGAAGCTAGCATCTTCTTCACTTCCTTGATCTTCTCCATACATGAACCTGCTAACAACATGTCCACATACAATGCCAATGTAACTATATCATTGTCCTCATATCTACGAACATATACACAATAATCTGTTTCGCATCTATCGAAACCTTTTCCTCTCATAAAGCAATCAAACTTCAAGTACCATTGCCGCGATGCTTGTTTGAGCCCATAAAGACTCTTTCTCAGTCGACACACCATGTCTTCTTTTTCTTTTGCTTCAAAACTTGTGGGTTGTTTTATGTACAACTCTTCTTCGACATCGGAGAAACGATGTTTTCACATTCAACTGCTCTAAGTGCAAGTTTTCAACTGCCACAATACTAAACAGAACCTTAATTGAAGCTATCTTCACAACCAGTGCAAAGATTTCACTATAATCAACACCTCTTTAAGATAATCATTTCACAACAAACCTCGCCTTATACCTCTTACTGCCATCTGCCTCATCATTGACTCTAAAAATCCATTTGTTTATAAGAGCCTGTTTCTCTGCATGTAACTTGGTCAACTCCCACGTTTGGTTTTGTTCCAAGGAGTTCATCTCATCCCTCATGGCTAACTCCCACTGAATTCGAGCCTCATCCCTCAAAGCCTCCTCATGAGTCTCTGACTCTCCTGAATCCGTGTACAGAACATTCTCGTGAACAATACTAGCTGATGGATCAAATATCTTGGTTGGCCTTCTCTTTCGTGTCGATCTTCTTAATGTGGGTACCGGTTTACCGACTAGTTCAGGTTCCCCGAACTGCTCTAGCTGTACCTGTTTGTCTTGGATAACCTGCTCATTTCCAATTGGCTCACCATGAGCCTCTTATGCTGCCGTGGTGCATGTACCTGTTGCTGCACTGTAGGGCTCCCACCATTAGAACCACCTTCAGAATCTGAATCTGAATATAAGTCTGAACCACAGTCTGACTCTGAACTGGTTGTACTGTATTGACCTGTGTGTCTATCCTTGTATAGGACCTCTTCATTGAACACTACATTCCGGCTACGAATGACTCATCACACCTCTGATTTCTTGCGAATTGCATGAATCCAAACTTTTCTTGTAGCATCATCTATGAATGTAACGAAGTATCTCTTACCTTCATAAGAGAAATCCTGAGCTGGACCCCACACATCTGTATGTACCAACTCTAGCTTCCTAAGTTTCTTCTCACGCTCACTCAACTGAAAGAACTGTCTTCTGTTTACCCATCACGCAATTCTCACAGAAATCCGTTTCAACCTTTTTAAGCCCTGACAAAATATCCCTAGAACAAGGTTGCTTTGCACCCTTTTCACGAAGGTGCCCCAACCTAACATGCCACAAAATCGAAGAGAAACTACCTGCTGATGATGTAGCAATGATATCACCTAAATCACCTCTTCTGAGTAAGTACAACGTGTCACCACGCTCTCCTTTTGCCACCAACCTGGTACCTATAGTCACCTTCCATTCTCCATGCCCAAAAGTTGTTGTGAATCCTTCTTTGTCTAGTTTACTAGTTGAGATTAAGTTCTTCAAACTTAGAATGTCTGTGTCATGCAAGACCAATTGCCCCCATTGCGAGCTTTCACTCTCACTGTGCCTTAACCTACAACTGAATATATTTATCCATTGCCAACTGAAACTGCACCAAAATCACCTGTCCTATAATCCTCAAAAACATCCCTCATGGGTGTACAATGATAAGAACCTGAGTCTACACCAATCATCTTGCATATTATTAAATCCAGCAGATAAACACAATTCATCTAGACGGGATTCAATACTTACCACATTGGCTGCATGTGACCATGCTTGTGCCTTCTTATACTCCTCGCATTGGTCTTTCCTGTGCCCTGGCTTCTTGCAGTACCAACACTCACCTTTGCGATGTCCGGTTCTTGACTTGAACCTGTGATTCCTGCTTTGCGACCTTCCTCTATTGTTACTTCTATCACGGTTATCAACTGACAACGCGGCATTGCTAGGATATGACACCGAAGTCTCTCCATGTCTCTTCCTCCTTGCATTCTCATTGATAATGCTGCTTATAACATCCTTAAGAGTTGTCGTATCAGTCATGGTGCTTGTAACAGTCTGCTCTACTGGGCTGTAACTATCGGGAAGACTAAAAAGCAACAACAACGATTGTGCCCTTTCCTCAAACTTTAAACCCGACGATTCCATCTGATTGTAAACCATACAGAAATTGTTGATGTGCTCTGCAATCGAACCCTTTTTTGACAACTTTAAGTTGACCAACTTCTTTAGGTGTAGGACCTGATTCGCTGCATTTAGTTTCTCAAACATATCTGTCAAGATCTCCATTGCCTCCTTCGCGGTCTTTGCCTTTGTTTTGTGAAATAGCGACTTTCTACTCAGCGACAACTGAATCTGTCCAAGTGTTTTCTGATCCAATTTATTTCAAGCCACCAATGCAACCGGATCGACCTCTGCCCCTTCTGGCTTCACGCCAAACAATGGATCATCTAGATCCTTCTGTCGGAGATATGCAATCATTTGAATCTTCCACATTGTGAAATCTATTCCATCGAACTCCTTTACTCTACTCTTGTCCCCCATCTCAATCAACGCTACCAACTTGGTGCTCTGATACCACTTTGTTGAGTTTTAACTGCAGAATAACTCACCAACAAAGATGCAAGAACAATAGAATCAAAAGCAAGAGAACAAAGAACCAAAAGCAACACACAAGAACACACGAGATTTTATCGAGGTTTACTCAATGCAATGGCTACTTCCCTGCGCAGAGGTACTCATGCGATTTTCACTAGAAATATGAAGAACAAGTTTACAAATCTCTTAAGAACTCACCACCAAGGTATCGGGTTTCTCTCTATCTCCCTCTCTCAATGATGGCTGTTAGATCTTTCTTTTCTTTTCATTTTTTCCTAAAATCGTACACAATACAATATATATAGATTTACACAAGTTCTAATCTCAACCGCTATCAATTAGCATCGCGACGGTCGACCGCAACACAGTGACAGTCGACCGATTCATGCCTTCAACTGTACAGAATCCAACAGAGAGTGGGTCAGTCGACTGTCCGATCGACTGATCATTCCTTCAAGACTGCAGGTCCAACAGGGAGAGAGACAGTCGACTGCCCGGTCGACCGTACATTTGCCTGTACGTGTGCGGTCGAGTGTCCAAGTGCGGTCGATCACAACTAGTCTGCAGCTGCTGGCTGCTCTGAGCTGTTTGCTCTATCTTCAACTCTTCTTCTCGTCTGTCTTCTCCAACCCCATTATTGTGTATTTGGATCCACAAACCCTAACAAGAACCTACATTCGAGAAAAAATATTAAGTGGAAGGGTCTTATTATTTAAAAATAGTCGTTCTATCTTTGTGATCTTATTCTCTTCTAGTATATTCCGCTTACAATTTTTTTCCCAAAATTTGTTCAGTGATTCATAGTTTTCATAATGTTGCACTTGACTCTCAAATTGACCACTTCTGATCACTTTTGAAATCGATCGAGGCACTAATGAGGAATTAGCTAATTGTGAGGGACTAATATGGAATTTCATATTTGTTGGGGACTTGTGTGGAAAAAAACCCTTAAATATTTATCCATAGATTCAACATACTTTTATATATCTTCCAAAAACCTTTGAAGATCTTTCACAAACCCATCATTTTTTAACTATTCAGCATATATTGATCAAGGTTTATGATGATAAAAATGCATATGATAATGAGATGAGCTCCATTTGCTATTAGCCTTTCCCCAAATTACTGCTATGAAAACCAAACTAATGTAAACTCAACCCTTAGTAGAAAATTTTCCAAGAATATCAAAAGATCAAGTTTACCAACAAGTAATGCGGATTAAGTTAGAAATTAAAACTATTAATTGGTTTGATGGATTTTCAAGATATGAGATAAGTTTAACAAGCCCAATTAAAATTTAATCTTAACAATCAATAATTATACTTGTAACATCCCGTATTTTTATTTTAATTAAAAATACATTTTTTAATTTTTGCACATACCATGCACGTACAAATTTTTCCATCTTTATTTTTTTTACTCATTTATTATTTTAGCATGCATGAGCCTTTTTATTAGCCTTTTATTAAACCCATGGACCTAAGAATAGATTCTAGGCCACTAGACTAATTAATTAAATTAATTAATAGCAAGCCCACTAGACAAGCCCATTAATTAAATCCCAATTTTTGGTTGTGCATGGACGCACACATGACATGTAACAACTTTAATACACATATTAGAATTATAGGATTTTTATTTATTTTTGTGTGTGTGCACTAGTGCACAACATGTGCACGTGTGGGAAGAGAGACCGGTTGTGGGAGAGAGAGGCCGGGAGTGGGGAGATGGAGAGGTGGAGAAAGTGGGAGAGTGGAAAGTTAAGTGGGTAGTTATTACGTGGATGAGATTACATTTTAGCCCTTCATTTTGTCCTATAAATACCCCTTTTTTTCCTTCTCATTTCACACCTAAACAAAACAAATCAAGAGAGGAAAAAGAAAGAGAGTTAGAGAGTGTTCTCGTTGCATTGGAGGCATTTTGGAGTGCTCTTGCTAGGAGGAGGACTAGGCGTTGCTTATTGGAGCTAGGAGTCCCTAGAAGTTGTGTTTGATCATCTTTATTTGTAAATTTTTCATAAGAGGTGGGTGATCTTGTGCTTTCTAAATGTAAGGAATGCATGCTAGTAATGTTAAATAAGTAGTATAGATAAATTTGATGTGATAAATGTAGAACAAATCCATACTATTGTGTGTGCCATAAATTGTAGAAATTTTGCTATGATTAAGAAACAAATTGCCATCATGTTAGTTAGAAATGAGACAATGAAACAATGAGTTATTGTGGGTGCTCACTGTGTTGGGCGGGAAGCCTGGGTTCGAAACCTGGTGGCTTCAAAATATTTTTTTGGGACTTTTAAATCAAAGGGAGTGTTTAATACCATTAAAAACTTGGGATTTTTTTTTAATATTCCTATAAAATGATATAGAATTTATTAAAAATAGTTTCAAAATTTTTCATATATATTTTAAGAAATTGAAAGTGAGATTGAGGTAGAAAACAAGCTTTTGACTTCAAAATTATTTATTTAAGAATATGACTTTTATTTTTAGAAGAAGAGGAAAAATATTTGCTATGTTATGGGTTCTCATGATGAGATCATATACTTGTTTTGACTAAGAAATACTTGATGTGGTTAAGATGTTATATGTGATTAAGAGGTTAATGAGATTGAAATCTATTATGAGTTCATGTAGAGCTTTTTGAAAGAATTGTGAATGAATAAATGAATCATGAATGAAGCTAAGGTAAGACATTGATTAAATTGTGAATAAGTTGAAGATAAGAATACATTGAGTTTAATACATGATTGTTGAAGGGTATGAGTACCCATGGATTCTTGTACATGAAAGGTTGTGATCTAAAGGTTTAGTGAGACCCCGGGTACCGGCATTGTTGAATTAAAAGATTTAAATTATATTTTTGAGATATGGCCATGGAGCTATCTCGGTATTTGTGATTAAGTCCGGTAGGGGATAAAACTAACTCTAGGCATGATAATTTATTTGTCTTGAACTTAAGACCCTAGGCACATAAGAGAAGATGTAGTAAACTTGGGCAAACGTAAGTGGGGCACTCTATAAAGTCGGGCGAAGGATTCCAGGACTATAGACCCAGTCGGGCAAAGAATTTCGGGACTGTGGTTGCTTCGTGGGAGACGAGCTTTTATTTTAAATCCGGAACTATGCGTAGTCGGACGGATAGTTTGTCGTACTCCAATGTATATACGTATACCAGGGCTAGAGGGACACTTGCGGGATGTTCGCACGATGAGGAGTCTGTTATAAAAGTCGGGCGGTGGACTCCGGGACTGGGATCCATACTCGTGGAATGATTTAAACTTTGCTTTATTACTGGGTAGTTGTCATGGCGAGAAATTGAACCCTTTTAATGTGGAGTACGTAGGTGATTGCCCTCGGACCTATGTAGTATGGGATGCATAGATACCGAACAAGTATGCATTAGTGTCATCTTAGTGTAAAATATCTGCATTAGGCATTAAGACATTGCATACACTTACATGTTTAGACTAGTCACGTTTTAACACTTTATTTTATATTCAGGTTTGTGGTTTGTTAAAGTATTAAGATCGTTATATTTTCGGCATAGAGAGGATGTCCGTGTATAACATGTTTGTCGGTTGTAAGCAACTGACGTGCCCACAGTTTTATATGCAGGAGTTGAATTTTTCATGAAGATATAAAGTTGATATGCTGCTGTTGATTTATTTGAATGTTAAAGATGTTGAAATTGTATAATTTTTCATTATTGTACTTCATTTTATCTTCCGTTGTGTAAATAAATGTTAAGGACTCTGTTGTATTATAAAAAGTTCAAATTTCCTTGTAAAATTGTACGAAGTGAAGTGTAAAGATCCTGTGGAACTTCGAATTCAGTCGCATTTGGAATTCGGGGCGTTACAATACTTAAGTGTTATTAGCAAGTAAGATATTCAATAATGATTTGTACTCTAATTAGCAAGTAGAAGCACACACTCTCAATATTTGTGAACGACCGATAATTCAAATAATATTATAGAGATGATAGGCAGAAATACAAATAATGGACAAGTGGAAAGAAGTTACCGGGGTTCGAAGCACGTATAGCAACGAAGAGGAGGTTGTCGATACGGTGCTGCGGTGGAGGAAGATAGACGGGGATGCTGGCGGCCGTCGATGGAGGCAGTAAGGGTTGTGCCGGGACGGAAGGAGCAGCAAGGGGGGCGTTGAGACGTTGCCGTTGACGACGACACGGGGGAGGCGGTCGACGATGGGGAGGGGGGTTATGGTTGACGACAACGACAGTTAGGGTTGTAAATCGGACCGGACGGGATCGGACAGCCATATGTTCAAGCTCGGACCGAAATTGTACTCGGACAGGCTTATATCTGGCTCGGTCTAGGTCGGACAAAATTTTTATAGTCCGGACTCGGTTCGGTAAAGCATCGGACCGCAATAATATTCGGATGGACTTATGTCCGGCTCGAACTCGGTAAAGAATCGGACCGAACAATTTGTTCAAGATCAGTTCGTATAACAATTCGGACAGTCCATGGTCGGACCATTTCTCGAGCCGGACTCGGACGGACGGTGGACCGTCCAGTTCATTTTACACCCCTAAGAACGGTGATGGGGCGACGACGGTGGGGACTCGGGTGGCACCGCGGGTGGTGGGTTCGGGAGATGGGGAAAGGGGAGAGGCAGGCGGTGAGGAGGTGGGGAGTATTGGAGGCTTTGGGGGTTTGGGAGATAGAGGTGGCGGTCAGAGATGGTGGTCGACGAGATGCGTCGGGGTGAGGGAGAGGGGTTTCGGTGGGAGTGTAGGAAGAAGATGAAGAGGAAGAGAGGGGAGGTGGCAACTGAGGGGGGAAGGGATTAGGGTTAGGGTTGGATAATAATTTGGGAAATTTGGTGATGTAGCTTAGAGCTTCTCACAACCATAATCTTCTCTCAATTGTCTCACACAAAATGAGGGATGAAAAACAAACTCAATCACAATAATTTTTAGTCAATCAAAAGCATTATTATTTCAATAATCTATTGGCCTATATATAGGCTCAAAACAAATCTCAATATAAATCTTCAAAATATTCCAATGCAGAAAATAAAGGCTGCAAATTGAAAAACTGCTACTTATGGCTAAAATTGCCAAAAACAAATATGAATGCTGAAATAAAAATTCTAGGTAATAGAATAGTCATCTTAGACGATGTCTACGCTGATCGAAGTGTCTGAATTGTCTCAAACTGATGTCCTCATCATTCTCTCCGGGTGCGAGAGGGTTCGACCCAGTCGAGTCAAAACCAGTCCTTCTGTTATAGTACTCCAAAAGGACTGGATCCAAGCACTGGAACTCTTCACAATCAATCCAAGTGTTCTTCGACTCCGGCTTGTTCTTCCATCTTACCAAATACCTATGAATACTACCATCTCTAGTAGAAATTATCTGATCATCTAAAATATTATCCAATTTTTTTGTCGGTGGGTAAGTAGTATCAGGTAGAGGGGAAAATATGGGAGTCTCACCAGTAGGCTACAGGGTAGGCTCATCTATAAGAAAATTTTTAGGGTTAAATTCTGAGCCTTCATAGCATACTAGATCCTCAATATTAAAGGTCTACTTATGCAAAAAAATTCAGGAAGGTCAACGACATAGACATTATCATTGATTTCAGGCAGAATTTTAAATGGGCTTGCAGCATGTGCATTCAATTTCTTAACGGATCCAGCTGGAAACCGTTCCGGACGAATTCAAACCATCATTTCGTCACCAACATAAAAAAATTTGAATATCCTTCTAGTACCTGATATTAACTTGTAATTAAAATTATTCTCATAAATTTTCTTGAAAATTTCTCTGTGCAAATCATGAATACGGGATGCAAATGTGGATTCAGACTCTGAGGCTCTATGATGTTCTATCACAGGGATAAAATCTATGGGTTGCCAAGTGATTTGAAAAGGAATGAATTTGAAAAGGAATGAGTGACTCAGATACATTCAACGGAGGTGCTTGGATCGACCGAATACAGTTGAGAGACTGGTCATTCTCTTCTTCACCGAAGTCATCACTTACATGAGGTTTGTAGGTAAACTCATTGTCGGGCTCATCAGCAATGACAGCGATATATTCTACAATGCTAATCCTACTGGGGTTAGGACAGTTGCCAACAATATGGTCGTATCCAATAGTACTTAGTGAGAGGATCAATCTTAGAGTAGTTGCCTTCACTGTTCTTATCCGTGTTGTCATTTCTAAGCGAATAGGAATTTGAAGTAGGCTGGTTTGGGTAAGACTTGTTGGGGTACTAAGAAGAGGATGACTCAGGTCTAAGAGAATTAGTAGAGGTCATTCTAGAGGAATGATCTCTCGGATCGCTGGACTTGTAGTGAACTTACTTTAAGGGAATCCATATCGAGGACACGGGCATAAGCCGCTGCCAAGAAGTCCACATTTTTATGAATTAGCTCATTCCTAAGATCAGCTCGTAGTCCAGCTCTGAACCTAGAGAAAGTTTGTTCTTCGCTCTCTTTGCCTAAAGCATTGCACCGAATGAGGAAGTCATCGAACTTATCTACATACTCTTAGGTGGATTTGCTTTCCTGATAGAGTTAATTCCATAAATCAAGCATTCGAGTGTGGAATGATTGGGGCACATCTCTCTCAGTGAGCTTCTCTTTTATGACTTTCCAAGTGGCTATGGGTGCTAGACCTCGGCCTCTGCGGGGGTGTTCAAGATTGATCCAATGTTGTTGAGCTTTACCAGTCAATTTCATCGTGGCAAATTTAACCTTCAAGGCTTCGCTCATGTCAAACCACACGAAGTAGTGGTCCATGGCACGGATCCAATCGAGATAGGCTTGGGGTTCCATACGGCTTTCAAAGTGCGAAACGTCAGCCTTAACTTTCTTCTTGTATTGTTCGTCAGGGTCACGATCTTGACGTCGGCCGTCACGAACATTCCCTTGAAGGATCTGACGATTAGCATAAAGCTCAGAGACAACATTTTAATTCAATTCCACTTGCTCAAGCCTCTCATTAATATCGGCAAGGGTTGCTTGAATGGCAACGAGGGTAGTGAAAATATCAGAGTTTTCCATCTCAGTTCGAGGAGGGGCTCGCTAATGTTTAGGATTTATAACTGGGTAGTTTGGGAGGGACAAGAAAGGTTCTTCGGGATTCGAGATGGTGCTACGAAGATGCATTCACCAGCGATGGAAAACTAGAGATCGTGGGGACATGTGATTGCTGAAATTTGGGAAAACGTGTCCTAAATGCAGCTAAAATTATTTTTTTAAAATTTGAAATGATCTAATAAAGAAAGAAGGAAAAAAAACCCTAAAATGAATGCAATTTTTTTAAATGATGCAAGAACGGTTCCTAAATGAATGGACAAATTATGACTAAACGATGCAAGAACTAAGATTTTAAAAACCTTCGCTCTGATACCAAAATGATGTAAACTTAATCCTAAGTACAGAATTTTTCAAGAATATCAAAAGATCAAGTTTACCAATAAGTAATGCGGATTAAGTTAGAAATTAAAACTATTAATTGGTTTGATGGATTTTCAAGGTATGAGATAAGTTTAACAAGCCCAATTAAAATTCAATCCTAACAATCAATAATTACACTAAGTGTTATTAGCGAATAAGATATTCAATAATGATTTGTACTCTAATTAGTAAGTAGAAGCGCACTCAACATATGTGGACGACAGATAATTCAAATAATATTATAGAGATGATAGGCAGTAACACAAATAATGGAGAAGTGGAAAGAAGTTACCGCGGTTCTAAGCACGTGTAGCAACAGAGAGGAAGTTGCCAATAGGGTGCTGCGATGGAGGAAGATGGACGGGGATGCTAGCGGCCGTCGATGGAGGTAGCAAGGGTTGCACTGGGACGTGAAGGAGGAGCAGCGAGGGGGGCGTCGGGATGTTGCTGTTGACGACGACAGGGGGGAAGGCAGTCGACGACTGGGGGGGGGGATTTATGGTTGACAACGACGACAGTGATGGGGCAACGACAATGGGGACTCAGGTGCCGCCATGGGTGGTGGTTTCGGAAGGGGAAGAAAGGGGAGAGGCTGGCGGCGAGGAGGTCGGGAGTATTAGAGGCTGTGGGGGTTTGGGAGTTTGGGAGATAGAGATGGCGGTCAGAGATGGTGGACGACGAGATGTGTCGGGGTGAGGGGAAGGGGTTTCGATGGGAGTGTAGGAAGAAGATGAAGAGGAAGATAGGGGAGGTGGCAACTGAGGGAGGAAGGGATTAGGGTTAGGGTTAGATAATAATTTGGGAAATTTTGGGGTGTAGGCTTAGGGCTTCTCACAAACCCTATTCTTCTCACAATTGTCTCACACACAAAGTGGGATGAAGAGCAAAAACTCAATCACAATAATTTTTAGTCAATTAAAAGCATTATTGTTTCATTAATCTAGAGGCCTATATATATGCAAAAAACAAATCTCAATACAAATCTTCAATATATTCCACTGCAAAAAATAAAGGGTGCAAATTGTAAAACTACTACAAATGGCTAAAATTGCCAGAAACAAATATGAATGTTGAAAGAAAAACACTAGGGTAATAGAACAGTCATCCTAGACGATGTCTGCGCTGATAGAAGCGTCTGAATCGTCTCGAACCGATGTCCTCATCACAAACACAACACAATTAAGAGGCTATATAATTGAAAAGTATTTTTTTTAGAAATCTATACTAGAGAAGCTTGGAATATATAGGACACCAAATTCTGTTATAACCTTATCAAGGTTACTTGCTGCACCACAGACTCGATGACTAAATTATAGTCTACCAGCAAGAGCATTTTATTGTTCTACATGGACCTTAACTACCATTCATTTGTTTACAGAATAATCACAAGCTTAAATTCCTTTCTGATAAAAGTTAAAAAGTAGTAGTGCAGAGCAGCTGCTAAGTCACAAACAAAAGCTGGAGCTCACAGTATCTACATAAAGCTTGGGAAAATGAACATATTCATGGTGATAATTGATGTCCACTTCTCTTAAAAGCAACATACAAAAGAATAGCAGCCAAAAGAGATAGAATAAAAATTAATTAAAAAATAGAAAAAGAGCTGAGTATTTGTACCAGAAAGATTCGTTGAAGCTGTGACACTTTACTTGGAAACTTGATATCTTGATGGTTTTGCTTAGTTGAGCTCTTACAGTGTGGACAATTCATGTATACAGGCAAATTCCGATTTAAAAGGGAAAATGCGCAGCTGCCATCATCAATTCTAACAGATGAAAGGTTACCTTCAGAATTTTCTACGGCGCTAGAGGGTACCAAGGACCCTGAAACAGGCTGGAACTTGTCGGTGCCAGCTCTAGAGAATAATTTGAATCTATCTACTTTTTGGCTATCATGAGCTGCAGATCTGAGAGGTTTATTACTTCTCTGCATATTATTTACAGTAGTGCCCTTTCTAAGTGAAAATGGAAGCACTTCCTCATGTGATACATCACTAGCTTGTACATGTAATCTTTCGGGAACTTCACCAGAGTATGACGGGTCAAGTTGAATAAGATGTTCAGGGGACAATAGAAACCGATGTCCATAAGAACACTCATGTTCAAAACCCACATACACAATGGCCTGCTTTCCAGAACTATTTAACCTAGACTTTGCATTATCAGACATATTTACTGGCACTAAATTGCTTCCAATCTGTAAAAGGGGGTCATCAATGGTTTTGCAATGAGTTCCAGGTTTTTGTAAATTCTCCTCGACCTTCATAGATTTAACTCTTTGAGATTCTAGTTGATCATCAGTTTTGTGCACTTGATCATCAGTTTGATGAATTTTTCCCATTTTATCCCCACCTTTTGCTGGAGTAAATTTTCCCTGTTTGGTCCGTTTAAGAATGGGGAATGTTGAATCCATGGTACCACCTGCAACAACTTCAGCAAATGGTTTTTTCATAGTAAAAGATGGTAGTCCATTACCAAAACTGATACTAGTGTCATCAGTGGAAACTATCTCAGGAGCTTTTATCAGATTCTCTGAACGTCCAGGCTGAACTTCCTTTGAATACTTAATGGTGTCCAATTTCTTCATTTCTTCACTCCCAGAACTGCCACCTGTTACACTAGTGGATAAAGCACAACCCTCTTTCTTATTCCCAAATGTAATCGTCCACTTGTGCAAAAAAATTGGCTTGGAGCAAAATCCAACTTGAAGCAAACCTTTCGACGGTTTGTAATACCTTGCTCCTCCAAGACGCAAGAGCTTCCATGAGGTTGGAGGAATAGGTGGTTTGACACTATGTCCTTTAGGAAAAACAAGAGATGGAAGGGTATCTTCACAGCCGGTGCTGGCAAAACAGTTGAATTTAGCATTAGCAGCGTCTATATCAAAAGGATCCTCTTGAAGGCGTCTTGAGCGTCCACAAGCACAAGCATGGAGGAAACAATATCCACTTGAATGTTGCTGCTGCTTGTCAATGCTTGTTATTGTTGGTGAACTGCCTGTTGCTGTAGCATTTGAGTGCCTCTGGTGCATGCATGGTTTTCCAGTCAAGCTGATGGCATCACAAAGTTGCCTTCCTGATTCCCATATTGATGTACATTCATCTTCCAGCTTCTTTGCAAACATTTCTACTGCTGGTCCTCTAACCGTCGAGCGAAAAGAAAGCAAATCCTTTTCAAGGTGTGCATAGTGCAATGTAGTTGGGTAACAAGCAGGGAGCTCTTTTAAATAAACCTCCTTAGCAGCCGGTAGAGCTCTTTTGCACCACGATACAGAAAACTTCTTGTTAAGCCCCATGCTACTTTGTAGACAAGAAATGTCAGCTTTAGAAGACGGGGCATTACTTCTGGTTTGTTGAGAAATATTCATGTTCTGTCTTTCTTCATTAATGTTTCTAGACGTTTCTTTATTCATAAATCCATGTTCTACATCTGTAGAGAGCAATAATGCATTGATGAATAGAACACTTGAAGATAACCACTTTTCTAAACTTGGGAGCTCAGGAGAATTAACTGGCTTCCCAGCAGCAGCTGATGCTGATGCTGCTGCTGCAGCAGCTGCAGCAGCAACCATACCTACACCTGAAATTGAGCCGCTATTTGTAGCATTGCTTGGTAGACCACCACTTCTTCCTCTTAGAATATCAGCCTGGCGATATATGAAGTCTTTTATTGTCTGAATATCAATTTCCTCACTGTTTAAATCCTGAACTTGGTTATCATCAAACATAAACATAGTTGTAGCTTCCTTTGAATTGAAAAAAGACTTCTCCTTATCCTCCATAAGAGCTATTATGAAGTCCAGGGATTCAACACCTCCTTGGCTCGTCGATTTCCTGTCTATCAAGGCTACGACTCTGGACGCGTCAAGCGAAAACAATGGATGGGAATTTGCATGACCAACTCCTCTTGAACTTCCCGGTTCCGTACCAGCAAGTATGCGACATTTTTTAATCAATAAGCGGATCTGCACATCTAAAGACGTTTGGACCCTTTTCTTGAAACCGCTGCCCTCACCTTTACTGTTTGAGGTAGTTTCAGCCAAACCATCCATTACGTTTGAGGAATTTGACGAATTCAGGTCATCAGAGAAATCATCATACAAGACAAAGAGAATAACAGGAATGCACTGACCAGGTAGCGCAGATTGATAGGAACTGGAGCCTGACATGAGAGAGATGGATGAAGAATGGCGATGGTTTGTTCGTTTAACAGCTGGGGAAATTGAAGAAACTCTTGTGACATATGGTTGGGATACAGATGATTTGGAAACCGATGCCGGCGTGGTTGTGATCTGGGATCTGACGAATGGTGAGACGGAATACTTCGCAGCTTGCAGCACTCGGAGAATTTTCAAGATTTGGGTATCAAATCGCAGGCCCTCATGAAGGAACACTATTACATGGCAAACCTGACACGGATCCGAAAAACAAAAAAATCTACAAGATTTCAGCACTACCAACTGTTAGGACACAGATAACTAAGCTCCTACCAATTCGAAGTACTCAGACACCTAGGGAATTGTGGCATTTTCATGTGAACGCTTAGACTACAGATGAATTAAGTGCTTGGGAAAAAGAAAAACATGTTGAATGCTCATGCTATGAAGAGATTAACAATTTCGGACACCAATGAAGCTGGCTTCCGCAGTTCACACAAGACTTTGGGTTCTAATTGACAAAACGAGCACAAATTACAACTTTTAATTGGTAATTATTAGGGCCTACGTGGAAATGGAGTTAAGTTACGGATAACTGGAGTTAATCTTCCACATAGTGCTAACTTAGCGTTAAAAAGTCAAAAGAGTAGATGGCTTAACCTTAAAACTTAGACTTACTGAGAACATGAACAGCAACCCGTGAGATGATCGGATTCAATCTCGTCCAAATAATCCAACTTCAACTCCGAAACCGAAAGCGACAACGACGACAGCAGCGAAAGGCGCAAGAACAGCACCCCTCTTTGTGACTCAAAATGATAGCTAATCCGGTGGCGGCGAAAGCGCTCCCGGTGCTCGGGTAGCGGCAGGTCTTCGGCAGCGCAGTCGACAAAAACATTGGAATCAAGAATCCGGTCGATTAGATGCGTGGAGTCGGTGGTGGGCCCACTTCCTACAAAACCAACGACGACGATGCCGTTGGCATTAGAAGGGGACGGGTTTGGAGGGGGTGGGAAGGTTGTTGGGCGAGCGGGAGCGGTTTGGCGGTGAGTTAGGACTCGGATGGGGGAGGTGGTGGTGGTGGCGGCGGCGGCGGCGGCGGAAACCCCGGAGGATTGTTCTTCCATTAATTTTGGGGTTTTTTTTTAATTTTTTTTGGGTTGTGGTTATCATCGGTATAAATACCCGAAATTTAAACCCGGATCCGATCCGGATCCGGCATTGGACCGGAACAAACCCGGTCTATCCGGATCCGGGTTCTAAAATAGGACCCGTTGTACTTTCGGGTCCGGATCCGAATCCGCTCAAAAGAGATCCCACCTGGACCCGTAAAAAAAATCCAAAAAATCAACATAAAAATAAATATTATATCCTCATCCATCCCCTCCTTCCTCCTCAATTCTAAATCTTCATCTTCCAAACTCAAAACTCATGTCTTTTTCTTCTCCTCTATTCTAAATCATTCACTCGCCGCCTCCGCTCGCCGCTCACACTCCCGCTCTTACCCGAACAGGTAGGAATATTTTAATAGGATCCGAATCTGGAACCGGACCCGGTCCGGGTCTGGATCCGGGTCCAACTTTTGGACCTGTAGGGGACCGGATCTAGATCCGGATAGTAAAGAACCCGACCCGACCCGACCCAATACCAATGCTAGTTGTGGTGAGGCTGGGTTGAGGCTTTGCCAAAAATAGTTGTATAGATGGCGGAACAAAATGGGCCGAAATTCAGGCCCATATTAAGTTTTACTCAAAAGATTAAAACTAGAGTCCATAGCCATTTGTGTTTTGTAAAGATCTGCTAAGGGGCTTGTTCTATCTGTCCCAAAAAATTAATTAAATAAATAAATCTATATAATAAAACACAAAGAAAGCTATCAAGTGGTTCTCCTTCAATCCCCTCAAAAATCAAAGGCCCAGATCTAACCTCACAAAACATATTTTCCCCCCAAAAGTTCTCTCCAAAACTCAAATTCAAATCCCTCACCCAAAATAACTTCTATATTTATTTTTAAAAAAATTTCTCAATCTCTCTCTCTCCCTCCCTTTTCTATTCAAAAAATTAAGAAAATAATTTTTTTATAAAATTTTTAAAAAATATAAAATTTAAAAACTAAAAAATTTAAAATTTTAAAAGCTTTAAAAATAGTTCAAAAAAATCAAAAAAAATCATATAATATGTTTTTTGCTGGACCCCAAAAGTTTCTCATATAATATGTTTGCTTTTTCAATTAATTTGCTCAACCTCCAAAACTACTTTATACGATCAAATAAGGTGCACCGTTCCGAAGACGTGCCGTAGGCACGTGTCAACGGGCAAACCTAGTAAATAAATAAAATACGGGGGTTACAAGTAACGACTATGACAAAGTTTATCTAAAATCCATTGCTTTTCTACGAATTTTGCAAAAAAATCAATTCAAAGTCATTATCAAAGTGATAATATGCGAGAAATAGAAATAGCCATCATAAAGAGAGAGAAGAAAAAGAAAGGCTAAATATAAAAAAAATACACAAAGTTTTGGGTCAGTTAAAAGTACACAAAAAAAATTTTAAAAAAAAGGACACAATATTTAATTTAACTCCACTGGGTTAGTTAGGGTTAGGGTTAGTTCGGGGGGGGGGGGGGGGGGGGGGGGGGTTATTTAAATATCTGATTAGTTAAGCGATATTTTTTTAAACACAAATAAAAGATGAATATAGTTTTTTTAAATACAAATGAAAGATGAAAGTTGTTTTTTTAAATCCTACCCTAACCCAACCTTAACCCTAACCCTAACTAACCCAGTGGAGTTAAATTAAACATTGTGTTCTTGTTTTTTAAAAAAAAAATTGTGTACTTTTTTTAAATTGGCTCAAAACTTTGTGTAATTTTTTTATATATAGCCAAAAAGAAAAATAGTTTTGTAGACAATAATGTTCAAGTTAAAGAGTGCACTCCAGCAGGTTATGTATACTACATGTGTGAATACCAACAACTGTTTTGACGTCTCCAAATAGAAAGGGAAAAAGCCCGGCTTCAAAATTCAATCAATGCCCTCTACTCTCTTACCGCATCGGCCCGCATCCGCCTCTATCTCCGTCAGCCAACTCTCAGAAACCCCACCATATAAAAAACGAATACAACCCCCAATCTCTCTCATCTCATTTCTTACCAATTGTCATTCAAAATTCAAAATTCAAAATTCGACCTCCTCTTCAAAATTTCACCCATAATTTTAATTTTGTATTTTCCCACTGTTCATGTCTTCTCCCAATAACTGTATTAACTAGAATCAAGGAGAAGTATAGTTGAAGTTATCTACTCCTTTATTAAAGTTACTAGTATAATGCACGTGCAATGCACACCTACAAAAATTATTGGAGCATTTCATAATATAATATCAAAACAGAAAGTGTTATATGACGGGAAAAAAATTATGTAGTTAAATTTATAAGTAGTGTTGAACTATTAAATATTAGAAGTAATATCATCACTTCCTCAGAGCACCTGTGTTAAGACTCAAAAATTTTATATTTGGAGTTTACAAATAGGAATTTTGAGTTGGGCGTGTAAACTGAAAATTTGGTCGAACGGGGGATGATAACCAATTTCTTGAATCTCAGCCATTGGGAAAGAAAAAAAATTATTTGAGTCCAACACATTTTATAAAAAAAAATGTATGCAAGTTACACATAACAATTTCTATAGGTAGGTTTCATCTCAACCCTTGATCATCTCAATTTGGACCAATCTCAAACTTATTCACATGCATAGCAATCCTATGCATACCTTTCCATAGAAAAAAATCCAAAATTGGAGGGAAAATGTTCAAGGACGGAAGAACACTTTTTATTTTTATTTCTTTTTAATTTCGGTGAGACGAAAGCAGATCTTTCATCCGTTCACCATTGGGGATTTTTTTTTAAAAAAAATTTGGTCGGACGTAAGATCAGACACTTTTTAAAAACTAGAGAACAGACGCAAGATCATCTTGCGTTCGACACCTTTTTTTTTAATTTTTTTTGTTTTTTTATTTATCAAACGAACGATCAACTTTCGTCCGTCCAAAAAAAATTAGATCAGACGACAGATGATCTTTCGATTCCTATATTTGAGAAATCTCTATATTGTCTCTCAAATATATAAAGTTATTGTTCCAATTTGGAAATATAGGGAACGTCTACAGCAGTTCGTTCCCTATATTTTTCAATTTTGGAAATATACAGATGCTCTTAGAGATTAGAGATATGTTCCTTGGTTGTCCAAAATTTAACTGATGGTCATAAAGTGCAGCCAGTAACGTTGTTTTATATATAAAAAATTCCCTTCAATTTCGTGGACCATTATCTCATAATACTTCAGAATCATCTCTCTTCTTAACCTATCTTAGTTTGATCATATGGATAGTGTCCACAATCTTCTCAACGTGATGAATGAATAACTCATTAACCATAATCACTCAGAGTCCTTGGTACTTCTTGGTAATTTATATAAATTGTGAAACATATCCTCATCAATATTATTATACTACCATATAGTACAGTTTCAACTTATTGATGTCCTTTGGATTTTGAAGATTAATCACAGTTTCACACCTTCCTAATATAAAAATATGTCTAATATAGTCCTGAAACTAATCAGATATCATTTGTATGTAACATGCACTACACCACATTATCTTAAACTTGTATAATAAGTTTTAAAATCTATTTCTATTATAAACGCCACAATAAATTTGTCCACAGGCGATCTCAACCATCAATTTTTACAACTCGAACTTAACAATTCATTTAAACATCATCTGAACTATAAGTCTGACATGATCATATTAATCCTGGCCATTAAATTTTCACATCATCATCTTAATCCCTGCATTCCTATCACCTAAAGAATCTCGATCGAAACCCTCAAATTAAACTCAAATTGGAAAACCTAAATTCAAAATTTATCACGTTCTCAATCGAAACCCTACATCCTCACATCATCCTTCTCCTCTCTCAAACCCTTTCCCCAACCCCGTCAACAGCACGTTCCTCCGATTTTTTCCTCTCAATACGCCCTCAACACCGACACTTCCCTATTCGTCTCGCTCTCCACTTTATCGCCATCGTCTTCCAGATGTAAAGAGGAGATGTCGTTGGAAGTGAAATGGGGGTAAGGGTTAGGGTTAGGGTTTGGGAGGGGGCGGTGGTAACGGATTCGAGTACGGATGGGGGGAGGTAACGGGTTCAAATTCGGAATCATAGTGGAAGGAGATGGGGCCGTAGGAGGCGTCGTTGTTGGATTCAGGTTCAAAATCGGAGGTAAGCATGTATTCATCTTTGCTCTGTTGATAAATTGTGGCTTCATAGTTGCTTTATTGTCGCAGCAATGAATAATAGTGTTCCTCCCCACATGAAATTTAAGGTATTATTTCAACTCATGATACAGAATAATTCATCTCCACCAAATAATAGTGTTCAAAAGGTTGGTGCAATGAATAATAGTGTTCAGATATGGTGATGGTTATGATTTACAATTGTTATGTTTGTTTATTATTACACCATACAAAATTGTATTGTTTCCTTTGTTCTGGAAAGAAATTCTATCAATAATGAGCAAGAAGAGACGTTGAGCGGAACCATTAATTCATTACCATCTTCTGTGGATCAAGATAAGGAAATGATGATGAATATGTTATGCATTGATCAGGTTAGTTGATTGAATTCTTAAGTTTGAGAGAAATTTTAGCTTGACTTATAAGGCTAAACTATATTTAGCTGAATGTATCAAATGAGTATATATAACTAACCCAAAATTATGAATAAATTCAGTTGTTGTAGATAATTTCTCAGGATTTGTTCTGAAGCAGTAGACTCTGATGTTGCCATGCAAGTTGCTGCCGATTTGAGTGAGACAAGGCAAAGAAGAGATTGTGCTTCTTTGATTACTTCATTTACGAGAGACCAAGTTAGCATAAATCAAATATGTAGCTAAGCAACAAAATGGTTTGTTTTCAACAACTCTTTAGACTTAAATTCTACTTTAATCAGTTAAATGAGTTGAAAGAGCCTCAAGAAGTATATACTCCTAAGAATTAACTTAACAAGGACATAGATTAATTAGATCACTCTGAGCAGTTCCATCACAAGGTTTCTTTCGACACGATTCTATACTATTTTTATTTTTTCTTTATTTTTCAGTTAAATGGTGGTATAACCCCATGATTGAGGGTGATTATAGAGGTGTCTTGCAACATGTTGTAACAATATGTATTGTTGTTTTGTTGTTTTGTTGTTTTGTTGTTCCCAAAAGCTTTTAAGCCCAATTGATAAAGATCAAATAAGGATAGGAGTTCTTTTAGTTTATATGTGAACTTAGAGTTATTTGAACTGTGTAAAGTGCTTTTTGGAATATTCCAAACTTGTTGATTGTTTATTTTTATGATTCCTGGCAAGAATTGAACGCCAAGTAGTGGTGGTAGTTTCTGATGTTGTTGCTGGTGTTGTTATAGTAGTGGCAGTGTAGATATATATTGGTCTTTACGTTTAATAAATAACAGATGTTCGTTAAATTCAAACTACGTTTCGTTAGACCTTTTTTTCGCATGATAGAGAAACTATAGATGAAAACATGGGAATGGATGTTTTTTTAGGATTTAAACTGTTGCGGTTTGTGTGGGTGGGCTGAAATCTCTTTCGACAAACCCCCAAGTTTTTGTTCAGTACTAGGTCACTGCATATGGAAAGGAGGATACTATACAAAGTCCATTGTTGATTCAACAAATGACGGGCCTGTTGAATTGATATGTAAAACATGCCACAAAAAATGGTACAATTCCACCACACATGTTATGTTCGAGAACTCAATAATGAACTGGTTAGTTTCTATTTCCCTTTTTTTCTCTCATTCCATTCTATTATTTGTTTTGGTCTCATTTTCCCCCTTTTTTATGATGAACTGCCCAGCGGGTGCAATGTGATAAATGCGAGAAATGACAACATCAGGTATGTGCTCGTTTCGGTGATAAAAAGAACCACGGTGATCAAGCTGAATACACTTGCTCAAACTGTCACTTATGCGAAATTGAAAGCGAAAATCATCAGAGCTCGGAGCTTAGTGACCATATAGAACACTTTTAAGGTGGTTAGAGGAGGACAGGAAGAAAAGAGCAAATTATTTGGGAAAAAATATCAATAAGGTAATTCAAGATACTTGTTATGTAGGTATACCAGTTATTGAATGTTTTTATATAGTATATTATATGTTTAAAGTGCAATGTATAATTAGATATTATACTTACCAAATATGTAATTGTTCTGTTTGTATTGCCTCTCAAAGGGTGCCATTAAAAAGAATTCTCTTTTTCCATAATAAAAGATGTTTTTTCCCCTGACTCGCAGGTGGAAAGGGAAGAAGATCTGGTTTTCCATGTTTCATTTGTTACTAAGAAAGTGAAAGTGATGGATTCACTCTGTAAAAAATTTCTAAAAGATAACAATTATCAGGAAGACTTGAATACCAAAATGTTTGTTAGATACATTGTGAGAAATAACTTTGGTTTTCCATTGCCTTGGGTAGGATAACAATTAACAAAGCTGTTTAGGATGTCTCTACATTCTTCCGCTAACCTGCGTTTCCAAATATGATGTCTAGGATATCCTATATACATCCATATACCTCTAGTTACCTCATTTTTCAAAATGGGGCCTAAACATTGGTAGAGGCGTCATGATTCTCAGTGTAGGTTGTACAATTATAAAATCGTAGCTTTGTTTCCCAAACAAGGCCTTCGGACATAATTGCCCTCTATATTTTTCATCTGAATTATTTTCTATCGGTGTTTTTGAGCTCTGGAATATAACTAAAAATTCGGGGTTTAAGACCTAGGTAGTTCATAGATTCCACGAGAGTGAAATTATTCATTTTAAGCATAGTTAAGCAAGAGATGTTTTACAAAGGATAAACTTACATGAATTTATGTGCTTTCTACTGCATAGATTAGTGCTTCTCATTAATATATATAGTTGAAATAAATATATTAAGTTAATTACTTATGCAAAACATATCACTACATATGTCACTTGCTTGTTTATAGTATATTTTAAAATATTGAAATTAAATATACTTTTGCTGTAATTTTGGATTGTATGTGCCTTAGTGCTTCTTCCTCCACAATGTACTTAAAGGAAGGAAAACATCTCATATTTAAATTATCCGAATTCTTAACTGTAACAATAACAGTAAGATGGACAATGACATATAAGACATGCTTGATTCAATGAAAATTCTCATTTGTTGAGATGTCTTCAAAATTTTCTTTTGAACCACCCATTGTACCAAAATCCTAACTTTCAAAGTTGCAGTTTTCTGCCAAACATGCCGTTAGCAAGGGCTGATCGTGCCCCCTGAAGTACAACTTTTTGTTATCTGTATATTTGAATGGGATTGAACATTTTCTCAATTTTTAACCCATCTTATTTAAGGAATGGGTACTTTTATTTCCCAGTTTACTATTACTAGAAGTGAATTTGATAGATTATCTCAAATCATGTTAATCACACACTTTGAGGTGATACTGATACACTTTATCATGTGATTTGGTCACAAATGAATATAGTCATTCACAATTTGAACCTTTACTAAACTGCTTTATGATGCTATACTTTCACGAATTACAAATGATGACAAGGACCCAAGTGTTGATACCTTTTTTCATACAAAATTTCATATACTCGAGCGTCTTGGTGTTCCTAAAGAAGTTGAAAATTGAAAGCCGGGGGGCTCCTCATGAAGGCAGAGAGGTCATTCTAGGAGCTCCAACTCTATCTACCTTATTTATAAGTTTCACCTGCATAACTGCATTGGATATACACCAATTCCAAATGTGTGTTTTCTTTAATTTTATTAAAATAGGTTAATAACAAATTGAACTATTTATGCATGCAGTTACCTGGATAGACCCAGGGAAGGCTAAAAGAATTCGAGGGGTAACATTCACTATGAAGGTATGAGCCGATTTTGATAATCGGATGATGTATGCTGCTCGTGGTGTTTTTAATAGTTTCCTTCCTGATGTTCGCATACAGAAGGACCATAGATCTCAATTGTCTGCTGGTAGGTAAATTTCACCTGCCATTCGAGGGCTCATCTGTTTATTTGTTCATTCAATAAGGTAATGCAATGCATTGAGATATTACTCAATGCCAATTTTGAAATGTGATACAATTCCATTTCCTACTTTATCTTATATTGAATTTGGTTCATGTTTTCTTGCTCCATAGATGTCGTAGTTGTACTTTTATGTAGTTTCAAGAATTTGTGATCTACATCTTCATATACACCTGTTGAGAAAGTAACGCAAAGATCATTATGATTGATGTAGGTAAAGAGTAACAACTAACATGTATATAGGGATAGTCCAAATGACATAGATTGACTCCATAAAGGAAGAATGCTTCTATTAATTTAGCAGCGGATAACCTTGACAGAGCTGAATGGAGGAAGAGATCCATCTAACAAAATATTTGAGATACGATAAAAAAACAACAGCATAATATTTGAGATAAAGGCTTCATTGGTGTATATAAAGGCTTTTGGTACCATTTTAGAAAATTATATGCAACAAGCAGCGTGCACTTGGTGCACGGCAATTTTAAACTATATATATATATATATATATATATAACAAGGCAATTTGAAAAAAAAACTATCAAGTGGCTCACCTTCAATCAAAACAATATCAATGGCTCAAATTCACCATCTCAAAAGACATTTTTTCCCCAAAAGCTCCCCCCCCCCAAACTACAATTTTTTTTCCAAAACAAAAATCCTCCTCAATTTATTACACTTTCTCTCTTTCTCTCTCTATTTCTCTTTATCCAGAAATTTAGATTTTTATATTTCGGATTTGTAAATTTTTGAAATTTTTAGACTTTTTATGCTTCAGATGTACACTATAAGAATGTTGATATGAAAGACGTCGCCAATCAATCTCCTGTGAACTAATTATTGCTGCGCTTTTGAGGTATCTTTTAGTTTTTGGACCTTTTCATTGTTTGTAAGTTTAGAATTAACCATTAACAAGTTGTTTTTATAGACAAGGATGCACGTCATAGAATTGGTAACAAAGATGATTAAGAAAAGGAGGGCTTCTCCAAGCTCAAACAATATGTCACGCTCCGCTTCCCAAAAATATGGAATACGAGTACATGACATTGGCTCAGCGAATGACTAACGTCACCCATAAGCTGTTTATCCGATTAACTCAACAATATAATCAATACAGAACAATTGTGTAGGCAATAATAATAATCTCATGAACAATAATACTTGAAAAGAAGCAATATATATAATATCCAAGTACAATAATCCAACGTGTGGAAACAAATAGCAATATTTGGGTCAAAAGCCCACAAGACAATGAAATAACAATAGTCTAATAATTAAGTCTTCATGACAAAGCAATAATTTATTAAGCGGCGATGCAATTAATTCCTTCACCAATGTTGTTCTCCCAATTCATCAGGCAACTTTTCATCAACAACTGTAAACACTTCATCTAAAAAGATGAGAAAAAATTGTCCTTAGAGCAAGTCATGAACAACAAGTAGAGAAAGCAGGGAACAATGGAATAACGGTATAACAATGAATCAATGGATCAATAGGAATCAATAACATGGGATAATAATCATGATAATCGATGCAATGGCTATAAACAATGATGCAATATTCGGTAAAGGTAATCAATGATCAATAACGGTAACACTTAGCCAATATTCGATATCAATAGGAATAATGATGAACAATATGTAGTGTCGGGGATGTGTCAATCCTTATGTCTATTAATCATTTCAAAACCTATCTAATGCACGTACTACTGTGTCTCATTTGTTCCATACCACAGGTTCGATGCATACAATCAATTTCGTTTAGACTATAGTGGTAGAATCTATAGTTCATGTACTGGGTATGATGACGAAAACAATATAACACGGGTCAAGGTGCAATTTCTTATACAATGAAGATATCAATAATAACACGAGCCAATGTGCAATTTATTACACAATGACGATAACAATAATAACATGGACCATCATCCGAGTACAGTCCCTATATCATCAACTACTCTAGTCAATCCCTTAAACCCTGGCTTGTTAATTATTTCATCAATGCAACAATACAATATGCAATTTGGAACATGAGGTGACCATAGTATCAATAGGGGAATAATAGGATGATAACATGGAATAAGACAATTAGAATGATGACAATAACTCATTAGGATCATTCAATGCAATATACATACATCAATTCATGCAATATTACGATATAGGAATAATTAATTCATTAAAATCTGAAATATAAAATTCTGGACATCAAGAGCAGTCTGTACAAAAATGCAGTTTCCCGCTGTTCCAGAAATTGAAAAGTGAATCTGTTAGAAGTTCTAGAAACTAGACTTCCACACGGTTCCAACGCATATTTAAAGTTCAAAATCCAACAAGAGTAGCTAGGTCAATCACACGGTTCTTTACAGATTTTAGGTTCAGGCAGAATTTCGACATCACGTTATTTTAATTTTAGAAACAGTAAAAACTCGATATTAAAATCAGTAAAAAATTTTTCTAGGCTCCTAAAAATGTTAAGCAACAATTTGGAAATTTTTAGATTAAAATTTTATCATTTGATGAGCATTTTTACTGTTTAAGCATGAAAGGTACGAGAATCTGAAAATCTGAAAGTAAAAACACAACTGTAGTAAAACGGGCATAACTTTTGTTACAAAACCCAGAATTCGAAAATTCAAGATGTTCTGGAAACTAGAAAGATAAGGCTACAATTCATATTCAGAAAGTATTTCATTATAAGATCTTTTACTAGTTCGAAAATAGCAGTCAATATACAGGTCAACAAGCAATATACAGGTTTTGGGTAGTTTTCATGAAATAAAATTTATTAAACAAGATGGGTATCAATTCTATTAGTCAATAAATTGTATAATCAGCATAAAGAGTCTCAAAACGTGATAAAAAAAAATTATAACACACTCATACATTTACAAATTTATCATCAATCAACCATCAATCGATCAAATAACATACAACCTAGCAATTGTCTCTACCATAATTAATTCGTGTGACGATTATATAAACAACCCTATTGTCAATTCTATATGCACTCATGAAAGATCGAAACGTTAGAGTCAAAAGTGGCATGATGTCAAGAATATTGGGGTTAGCTCGTGTAAACACTCAATAAACCCAATGAAAAGAGTCAATATAGTGATATGATAACGAATAGGATCTACTTGCAAGAATTTCAATAAAACTTGAATTTGATATGATGTTCAATTCAAGGGGACAATGACTTGCCTGTTAGATGGTTAATTCGAATATAAAGAATAACAGGATAAGGATCTCGAAGCAACGAACTCATGAACTAGTTCAACCCACCAATAATACGTTCAATATACGTGCTAACTCAAAGAAACCAATAACACAACACACAAAAAGACTGCGGCAACAATAGCGAGAGAGAGCAACTGAAGCAACTACAACTACGGCCAAGGGGATGGCAGCACTGGAGACGAGGTCGACGCCGGCGGTCGTGGGTGCACGGGGGTGGCGCTGGCGTGCTAGTCGGCGATCGAAAAGAGAGAAAGCTCAGGGGTTATGGGTTCTGGCATTGATGGTGACGAGAACAGAGGAGGAGGGAAGGGGGTTCTTGACTGGCGGCGCTAGGAGAGCATCGCCGGATCTCGGCACCGAGAAGGAGGTCGCCGGAATGTGGGGGTTGGTCAGAGAAGACGATAGGGGGGTCTTGGGTGTTGCGGTGGCATCGATAGGAGGGCCGACGGGAGGTGGCAACGAAGTGGGGGGTCGCCGGAGGTGAGGAGGAGCCGGGAGTAGGCCGAAGCTGATGGGGAGGTGAACAGGAGAATTTGGGCGGGAAGATGAGAAGTCGGGGAGAGAGAAAAAGGGAGGAGAGAGAAAGAGGAGAGAGGAGAGAGATTAGACGGCTTGAGTTTCAAAATTGTATAATTTTTCGGGTTTGCATTAGAGTTATATATATAGGGTACAATTAGGATATTGAGTTAGTGGTTTAGGGTCCAATAATAGCGGATTTGGGTCAAGAACAATTGGAATTGCGTTTTAGGGTTCAATAAGAAATAGATCTAAATCAATAGAGTTCAAACAAAAATACCGACAATTAAATAAAAGATAATAGGTTCAACAAGAAAAGCACAATCAAGAAAAATGGGAATTTTTCATGAACAAATTTAATCAAAAAGAAAATAATCAAGAAAGAACAATAGGGTATATATATATATATATATATATATATATATATATATATATATATATATATATATATATATATATATATATATATATATGTGGGTTAAAGGGATATGAGCAACTTGCTCATTTAGTAAATGAGCAATTGATTATGTGGCATGCATGTGATACATTGGACAACTAACCCTTTTAAGAATTTTTCAATCACATGTATATCACATCATCAATTACTTATTTACTAAATGAGCAAGTTGCTCATACCCCCTTATATATATATATATATATATATACATACATTAAATCAAAATAATAAAATGCATATAACATTGAGCATGTTCGGGCTTAAAACAAAAAATAATAATAATAATAATGCTAATAATAATGATAAAAATAATAATACCGATAGCAATAATAATAACAACAATAATAACAGATATTAATACCAATAGCAATAAGAATAACAATAATAATAATAAATAACAATAACGATAATAATAATAATAATACAAATAATAATTATAATAAGATTATATAACAAAATATAAATTTATTAAAATAACCCAAATAGCAATAATACATTTGATTTGGCTCACATATAAATAGCCGATCAATAAGATTTAGAAAATAAGATTAAAATACACCATTATTCGAGTTGAATAAAATTTTTGATTAGAAAATAATTTAATAAAAGATCCAAAATAAATTTAGCACAAAATAAATTTACAAAGATCAAATTATAGAAAATACACGGAAAATACCTATTGTCGGGAATGGGGGTTACACAATACATGTTTGATTGTCTTTCTCCAGCTGGGGAAGAATCCAAATTAAAATGGCGAGTAGGCTATTGATTTCAGTATTGCCCTTATATGTTTGTGATATGAAATTTTTTACTACTTCAATTATGGTTGTGAAGTATCTTCATAACCAACAAATAGCTCTTGATAAACTCAGTGAATTTATAAGTGGTATGTGTAAGTAGTGAGTATGCTTTGTTAATTCAAAGTACTTAGAAAGCACGAAATAATGATTATTCATTAAATTCTTTTTCGATGGCTTCAACAATGATGCTTTGCTTTTACATGTTATTTTGTTTACTCATGATATAATGATTATACTATATATTCATTTCAGTTCTTAATAAAATTTATTCTATGATTAATTTTTTCAAAAACATAAAGTATTGTTAAAATATTCAACATTCATGTGCACCAAGCCACATGCACTTGGTGCACGGTAAATTTCAACTAGTAACACAAAAGCGAAAATTACTTGATCTTAACCTATGAGGTTATGATTATAAACAAAATTATGTGTAGTCCGTCAACTCTTACAATAAAAAATCTCTCAATTATCAAAGACCCAAACGTGGAACAAATAACAATATATCAAACAAAACACTGCACAACAAAAACAAAAATCTAACATAAACTAACTAATAAAACACAACCCATTTGATTTGTTTCAAAAAAAAAAAAAAAATTATATATATCTCTTTTATGTATCATTCGCATGAGCTTTCAGCTTTCTTATTCTTCCCAAATTCTTGCCAATCATCTCCTTCTTAGTCGCATCGGACCTCCCATCTCCTTTCTTCCTCTGCCTCCTTCCTAAAAAATTTCACCTTTTCACACCCCAAAACCATAAAAGAAAAGGAAAAAAACACATAAATTATCAAGCTTCAAAAATCACTTTAGATATGGTAATAATAGAAAAATAGCCAAACTTTAAACCTCTTTCGCAATAAAACCCTGGCTAATCTGCTAAAAAAATAAATACCTTCAAGTTGTGTGTGTGTGTGTGTTTTCTCTGCAATTCCATAATAATTTTGTGTGTGTGTGAGTGTGTTGGGGGGGGGGGCATTAAATAGAGAGGGGTGAGGTGCGGTGCAGCGTGGATGGTGGTGCGGTGAGGCGGGGGATGGCGACGATGCTGATGGTGCAAAAGAAAGAGAAACATTGAGGGAGAGGAATAGACATGGAGTGGACATTTGAATGTTTTGATTTGGGCCATATGAGCAGTGCACATGTATATTAGTTGGATTTAGTTTGAACGTGTATTGCACGTGATTGTTTGATTATAATGTTATGATTTGTTTGGTTACATACCCTAACTCTCCCATAATAATAATAATAATAATAAATTATTATTATTCTTAAAGATAGAGATTAAAGATTAAATACTGAAATTGTTGAGGAGTAGAGAACTTCTTAACAATTAGTGATACACTTAAGATGGTTTGGGCATGTGCAAGAAAAACCATTACGACGTAAAGTCAGGAAGAGTCAAGAATTGTAGTTAATGGATGAAGTAGGACAAGGGGTTGGGCTTAAATAGACTTAGATTGAGCTAGTTCAGACTTGAGAAGGATACAGTAGTTGTTAACTTAACATAGTAGATGGCCCTTGACAATGCTGAATGGACTTTGAAGGATTCACGTAGCATTGTGAACAAACCCAAAGATGTGGAACGAAGGCTTTGTTGACGTTGTTCAGTTCAGCCATTTTTCCTAAAGAATGTTCTCATTTAGAAAAATAATTGACTTCTTTTTCATCAAATAATTATATCCTCTTCATTTCCAGGGATATCAAATGTGCTAACATATTGGTTCTTCATGCAAATGGATCAGTTAAGCTAGCAGACTTTCGGTTGGCTAAAGAGGTTTTTATTTGTTGTTATGTTGTAGATCTCTTTTACACATTTTTTTACTGACTAGCTATAAATAAATACAGATGAGCAAAATCTGTTAGATTTAATTTCTAAATAATCATAGATCCCAATTCTTGAATTTCAAGATCTTCATGTTAAATTATCAAGAAAACCTATTGAAAAATCATACATGAATCCATTTCTGAGAGATCAGAGATGGATCAAATTTGGGTACTACAACCCTAATATGATGGGCCTTATACACTAATTCCAACTATGTTCGGATAAACCCTAATTGATTAGTAATGAGTTTCTACACATTATAACACATACCCAAGGGTATTTCTAGAGCCCAATTAAATAGATCACATATATGGTCATATCCAATTAGATAGCACATAGTATAATTGTTATTAATATGCAAGCTCAAAAAATCCCAACAATCTCTACTTGGGCTACATATGTTTCCTAAAACAATTATATAGTTTCAAGTGTGCACTAGAAGCTATCTATTCTGAAATATCTTACAATCTGGTTCATCAACTATATCAGCATGGAATCAAAGCAACCTTCGTTACATATATTCGTAACAAGACTCATTAATGGTCACCATACTATATTCAATTACATAGATTGAGTATGAATGCGTATTATGGAAAATATATGCAAGGTGATCTTAAACATGCCTATTTCCAACTAATCCAGCTTTATTTTTTAATGAGATCAAACACAAATAACGTTCAAAGTTTATAAATGAACAATATACTTTATTTTGCAGACTACCAATTACACATGCATATTCCAATTGTGATATGTTGTCACCCGTATTTTTGGACAAGTGAAGACTGGGGTCCACAGGACTTTTGGCAGTCCTATTGGAGTAATTCTTGAATCTTTCAAGCATCTTCTCCGCATAATGAGCTTGAGCCAAAGTAATTCCCTCAGACGTCCTGAAAATTTTGATTCCTAGTATGACATCCAACTCCCAAATCTTTCATATCAAACTTACCACTAAGCATTTTCTTAGTTTGTTTGATACATGCATTATTGCTACCAATAATGAACATGTCATCTACATACAGACACACAAGAATGTATCCATTTGGAGTATCTTTGATGTAGATACACTTATCACGTTCATTTATTTTAAAACTATTTGACATCATAACATTGTCAAATTTTGCATGTCACTGCTTTGAAACTTATTTCAATCTGTACAAGGATTTTACAAGTCTGCACACCCTGTTTTCCTGTCCAGGAACTATATAACCCTCAGGTTTTAGTATGTATATTTGCTCTTCTAAATTCCCAACTAGAAAGGCAGTTTTGACATCTATTTGACGTATTTTGAGATTGCGTAGAGCTGCAATAGCTATCAACATTCTTATGGAAATTATTCTCTTGACCGGGGAATAAGTATCAAAGAAGTCCATACATTCCTTTTGCATAAATTCTTGTACCACAAGTCTAGCCTTATGTTTCTCTATTGAACCATCTGGTTTCAATTTCCATTTGAAAATCCATTTGCATCCTAGAGCTTTACATCCAGAAGGCAAATCGACCAACTCCCATGTATGATTTTGCATGATGGAGTCTATTTCACTTTAATTTCTTCTTTCCACATAGGAGCATCAGGCGTAGACATGACTTTCTTGAATGTTCTAGGCTCATACTCTAACAGAAAGGCCGTTATAAACTCAGGACCAAATGACTTTGATGTTCTAGCCCGTTTGCTTCATCTAGGTTCATCATTATCATCTCCTGGTTCATCAACCGAAGTACTTGCACTCCCTTATTCACGTGTACGTTTGGGATACGTATGTAGCGCTCCGAATTTCCAATATGATCTCTGTAACACCCCACATTTTATTTTAAATTAAAAAATGCAATTTTGATTTTGCACGTATGATGCACGTGCAAATTTTAATTCTCATTTTGTTACTCTCATTATCTATTTTTAGCATGCACAAGTTTTTAATTAACTTTCTTTTGACCCATGGACCTAAAGAATAATCCCTAGCGAAATAGATTAATTTAAGGGAAAGCCCACTAGGATAATTAAACTAGTTAATTCAAATAAAAGCCCATGGGACAAGCCCATTAATGAAATCCTAATTTAAGTTGAGCTTAGACTAATACATGACAAGTTATAACTTTTGGTACACATTTGAGCTATTGAAAATTATATTTATTTTGTGTGCATGTGTGCATTTGCACACATATGAGAATGGCCGGATTACACCTAGGGATTGACCGGTTTGGGCTAGTGGGGGAGAGGAAAGGTTTGGAGTTTTGGGAGTTGAGATTTTGAAAGGTTGGGAGCATGAAGAGTTGGAGGTTTTAGGAGTTAAGAAAATGAAAGGTTGGAAGAATTAAAAGAGAGAGTTATTAGGTGTAGAATTATGCAAATTAGACCCTAATAATATCCTATAAATAGAACCCACATTTCTCCTTCTCTTTTGCACCAAAACAATATCAAAATAAGAGAAAGAAAAAGAAAGAGAGTAATAGAGTTCTTGTGATTGGAGAAATTCTTGCTAGGAGAGGAGAAATTGCTAGGAGGAGAAGCTCTTGCTAGGAGGAGGAGTTCTTGCTAGGAGCTAGGCGTTGGTTCCATCTTTCTCATTCTCAATCTTCAATTAAGGTGGGTGGTTTCATGCTTTCTAGTTGTAGAATATGCATGCTATAAAATATGATTGAGTAATATAAGTTAACTAGGTTTGCCCGTTGACACGTGCCTACGGCACGTTTTCGGAACGGTACACCTTGTTTGTTCATATAAAATAGTTTTTGAGGTCTAGCAAATTAATTGAAGTAGCAAACATATTATATGAGAAACTTTTAGGGGTCCAGCAAAAAACATATTATATGATTTTTTTTGATTTTTTTTGAATTATTTTAAAAATTTTTAAATTTTAAATTTTTTTTTGTTATTTAATTTTTTATTTTCTTAATTTTTTGAATAGAAGAGGGAGGGAGAGAGAAAAAATAATCTATATAATAAAACACAAAGAAAGCTATCAGGTGGCTCTCCTTCAATCTCCAAAAAAATCAAAGGCCCAGATCTAATCTCACAAAACATATTTTTTCCCCCAAAAGTTTTCCTCCAAAACTCAAATTCAAATCCCCCACCCAAAACAACTCCTATATTTATTTAATTATTATTTTTTCTCCACTATGTTTTGGGTGGGGGATTTGAATTTGAGTTTTGGAGAAAAACTTTTGGGGAAAAAATATGTTTTGTGAGATTAGATCTGGGCCTTTGATTTTTTTGGAGATTGAAGGAGAGCCACCTGATAGCTTTCTCTCACAAAACATATTTTTTCCCCAAAAGTTTTTCTCCAAAACTCAAATTCAA